>VRYO01002785.1:598578-611273 GCA_009812075.1 Sialia sialis
TCCAGGTCTGGTGGAGCCTGGAATGGTTCTCCAGGTCCGGTGGAGCTCTGGAATGTCTGATGGAGCTCTAGAATTGTTCTCCACACCCAGTGGAACTCTGGAATGGTTCTCTGTGCCCAGCGGAGCCCTGGAATGGTTCTCCAGGTCCGGTGGAACTCTGGAATGTTCAGTGGAACTCTGGAATGTTCAGTGGAGCTCTGGAATGGTTCTCCGTGCCCAGCAGAGCTCTGAAATGTCT
The DNA here is from genome assembly GCA_009812075.1 of Sialia sialis. NCBI lineage: Eukaryota > Metazoa > Chordata > Aves > Passeriformes > Turdidae > Sialia > Sialia sialis. Next base: position 598,817 of record VRYO01002785.1, read on the forward strand.
TTCCATGCCAGTGGATCTGTGGAATAGCTCTCCATGCCTGGTAGAGCTCTGGAATGGTTTTCCATGTCAAGCGGAACTGTGGGAAGGCTCTCCATGCCCATGGAATTCTGGAATGGCTCCTGATGTCCATGGAATTCTGGAATGGCTCTCCACACCCAGTGGAGCTGAGGGATGAATCTCCACATCTGGTGGAGCTGTGGGATGGATTCCCACACCCAGGGTAGCTCTGGAATGGCTCTATGTGTCAAGGAATTCTGGAATATCTCCCCATGCCTGGAGGATCTCTGGAATAGCTCCTGATGCCCATGGAATTCTGTAATAGCTCCCATGTCCATGGAATTGTGGAATAGCTCCTCATGTCCGGAAACTGTGGAATAGCTCCCCATGCCCATGGAATTCTGGAATAGGTGCCATGTCCACGGAATTCTGGAATGCCTGCAATGCCCGTGGAATTCTGGAATGTCTCCCCATGCCCATGAAACTCAGGAATGTCTCCAATGCCCATGGAATTCTGGAGTGTCTCCCCATGCCTGGAGGATCTCTGGAATAGCTCCCATGCCCATTAAATTCTGGAATAGCTCCTTGTGTCCGTGAAACTCTGGAATAGCTCCCCATGCCCATGGATCTCTGGAATGTCTCCAACACTCATGGATCTCTGGAATGTTTCCCCATACCTGAAGGATCTCTGGAATGTCTTCAATGCCCCGGAGCAGTTTCCCTGTGGCTGCAGCAGGATGCGTAGGACCTGTGGGATCCGTGGGATCTGTGTGATTCATGGGACTGTAGGATCTGCAACATCCGTGGGATCTGTGGGATTTGTAGGATTTGCAGGGTCTCTGGGATCTGCAGGATCTGCAGGATCTCTGGGATCTGTGGGATCTGTTCCTCGGTGTGACCGCAGCCAGCAGAGGTGTCCCCACCCGGGCACTGCCCGCCCTGACCCCTGTCCCCCCTCAGAGCCCCCCTGGCACCACCCGGGGTGGGCAGAGCTGTCCGTGGCCACCCAGCCAGGGCCGGGTCCTGCTCTGGTGCTACCCGAGCAGTGCCACCCAAACTCTGCCACCCAAACAGTGCCAGGGACCTTCTCCAGTGCCACCCGAGCAGTGTCACCCGAGCAGTGCCACCCAAGCAGTGCCACCCAGACAGAGCCAGGGACCTGCTCCAGTGCCACCCAACCGGTGCCACCCGCTCCAGCGGGACACAGCGGCAGGGGACTCGTGCCCGGCCCCGGGAGTGGCCGGGACCAGCCCCGCCCGGCGGGGGGGACACGCGGGTGGCCCGTGTCGCGTTCCTGTAGGTGTCACTGTCCCCTTGCCAGACCCGGTGCCAGGCGGGAGGGGACGGGAATGCGGCACCGGGGGGGAGGGGGTCACCCCTGTCCCCTCCCCACACTCGGGGGGGCACAGAGTCCCCTCTCCGTGACCCCCCGGAGCAGCGCAGGGTCCCCTCAGGTCCCGTCATTCCCATTTTTTCCCTGCACGGGGCTTTCCCTGGAAGCTGCAGGGAGGAGCAGGGGGACAGGAGTGACCTGTCCCTGTCACCGAGGAGGGGACAGGACACCAGCAATGCCTGTCCCCAATCCCCGCGAGAGGCGACAAGCCAGGCTCGGGCTGGATTGAGCAGGAATTTATTTCCAGGGGGAAAAGCAGATGCGGAAATGATGGGAGAGCTGTGGGAATGCGGGGGCGGGAGGGGACAGGGACGGGAGGGGACAGGGACAGGGCTGGCCCGGTGCCATCCCGGAGGGAAGAGCCGACTGGGAGCTGCAGCTGCCCCGCGGCCCTGCCAAGGCCGAGCCATGAGTCAGACGCCCTAAAAAAGAAATTAAAAAATCCTAAAAACAATGAGCGGCCAAATCAGCATCAAATCCAAACGAGCGGCGAGTTCGGGGAGTCGGGACGGACTCGCTGCTTCCTGGGAGTCCAGAGAGCTCCGGGATCACCGGGATCGCACTGGGATCTCACCGGGATCACACCGGGATCACACTGGGATCACCGGGATTGCTCCGGGATCATTGGGATCGCTCCGGGATCGCACCCGGATCGCTTGGATTGCGGGGAATAAGGAACACAAAATCCCAGGGATGAGATGTGGGATTAACCCAGCACCTCCCGCCCCACTCTGGGACTCTGGGGACATCGAGGACATCCCTGAAGGGTTCCCAGGGACACGTCTGAAGTGTTCTCGGGCAGGGTTTGGAGCAGCCTGGGGCAGGGAATGTGGCACAGGGGATTTTAGGGTCTCTTCCCACCCAAACCAGAATTCCAGGGTTGTAGGATCTCATCCAGAGTCCCAGGGATGAGGTGTGGAGTTAACCTAGCACCTCCCGCCCCACACCGGGGCTCCGGGGACATCGGGGACATCTGATTTACCAAAATCCGAGTGTTGGTCCAACACTGATACCCGACTGTGACAGACAGATTTTCTGACAACTTAAAGTTAGAGAGTGTATGTTTATTCAGGGCTGGGCAGCAGCGTGAGGTAACCCTCTAATACACACTGCAAAATCCCAAGTGATCACAGAGTCTGTTTATTTATCTTTTTAAAATTATTATCTTTATTATTTATCTTTTTTTAAAATTTATCTTTTATTCACAGAAGGTTCAAACAAATAGATATTCATAACACCAGCCTCTCCCATCCCCACTCCCTATGGTAATTAGCTTGATTGGCTATTAAGCAGCGGGATTGGCTTCTTGAATGAAGTCTGGGGTCGTTTTTGTGGGGAGGGGTCTGAAAAGGAGGAAGAAAGGCGAGTCTTCCTCGCCCTGAACTCTCAACCTTTTCTATCAATGCCAATACAAATGGCTTTGGGGCAACTCCAGTTTTGCAAAGAATGAGTTTCTGGTTGCAATTGTTTGTGTTCTTTGCACCTCTCTACTGGTTCCATCCTTTCCCGTTGCAGCACAGCTGAGCAAACATAAATTGACAGGCAATCGATTATTTAAGTTTGAGTAACTATTTCAAACCGAGTTTTTTCTTTTGACTAAATTCCTAATTTCTTTAGGATTAGTGTTTCACATCCCTGAAGGGTTCCTGGGCAGGGTTTGGAGCAGCCTGGGGCAGGGAAGGTGGCACAGGGGATTTTAGGGTCTCTTCCCACCCAAATCAGAATTCCAGGGTTGTAGGATCCCATCAGCCATGGCAGGGGCGCCTCCAACCATCCCAGGCTGCTCCAGCCCTGCCTGGGCACTTCCAGGGATCCTCTGAGAATTCATCCCAGCCCCTCCCGCCCTCCCAGAGAGGAATTCCTTCCAATTCTGCAGCCCCAACTTCTCCTCTTCCAGCTCGGCCTTCAAAATCCCTCCCAACCCCAACAATTCCCAAATTCCATGGAAATCCCAGGTCCTTCCAGCTCAATCTTTAAAATCCCTTCCAGACCCGACAATTCCAGGATTTTACAGAAATCCCAGGATCTCAGTTTGATCTTTAAAATCCCTTCCAGCCCAAACAATTCCAAGATTCCATGGAAATCCCGGGCTCTCATCTTGACCTTTTAAATCCCTTCCAGCCCTGACAATTCCCAAATTACCTGGCATTCCCAGGCCCTTCCAGTTTGACCTCCTCATCTGTGCCCTCACCTGTTCCCCCCTCACCTGTGTCTTCACCACGGTGAGAGAGCTCTGGGAGTTGAGGAGGGTGCTCACCTGCTCCACCTCACCTGTGCCCGCACCTGTGCCCTCACCTGTGCCCTCAGAGGTGTGAGAGAGTTCTGGGAGGTGAGGGGGGTGCTCACCTGTGCCCTCACCTGTGTCCCCTTCACCTGTCCTCCCCTCACCTGTGGCCTCACCTGTGGCCTCACCTGCGGCCTCACCTGTCCCCTCACCTGTGGCCTCACCTGTCTCCTCACCCATCCCCTCACCTGTCCCCTCTCTCCCCCCAGACGAGCTCCTGCGCTCTCTGGCCGGGCCCCCCTTGTCCCCCGCGCTGTCGCCGCCGGGCTGGCGAGCGCCCGTGGACTGCGTGCGAGCCAACGAGCTGTGCGCGGGCGAGCCCAGCTGCAGCTCGCGCTACCGCACCCTGCGCCAGTGCCTGGCCGGCCGCGACAGGAACACGCTGCTGGCCAACAAGGAGTGCCAGCTGGCCCTGGAGGTGCTGCAGGGCAGCGCCCTGTACGACTGCCGCTGCAAGAGGGGCATGAGGAGGGAGCTGCAGTGCCTGCAGATCTACTGGAGCATCCACATGGGGCTCACCGAAGGTAAGGGCAGGTAAAGGGTGACCTGGGAGTGGTGGGGTGGAGGGGGCACCGAAAATCCACCTGGGGGTGGTGCGGGTTGGGGGACATTGAAAAATCACTTGAGGTGGTTGGGAGACATCAAAAAATCCACCTGGGGGTGGTGGGGTGGAGGGGGCACTGAAAATTCACCTGGGGTGGTTGGGAGACATCAAAAAATCCACCTGGGGGTGGTGGGGTGGGGGAGGATACCAAAAAAATCTGTCTGGGAATGGTGAGGATGGGGAGACCTCAATAAATCCACCTGAGGTACTGGGGAGACCCCAAAAAGTCACCTGGGGTGGTTGGGAGACCCCAAAAAGTCATCTGGGGGTGATGGGGTGAGTGGGACATAAAAAAAATCACCTGGGGTGGTTGGGAGACATAAAAAAATCCACCTGGGGGTGGTGAGGATGGAGAGACCCCAAAAATTCACCTAGGGCTCTCCGAAGGAGGAGGGGAGAGCCCAGAGGGGAGCTGGGGTGGTGGGAGCTGCACCTGAGGGTGGGAAAATCAGACTTGAGGACCAGAAAACTGTTCCAGAGGACAGGAAAACCGTTGCAGAGGGTGGGAAAACCGTTCCGGAGGGTGGGAACACATCCAGAGGGTGGGAACACATCCCGAGGATGTCGGGGAGCCGCCTCTGAGCCCCCCGGGTGAAATTTCCCCCAAATCCAGGTCAGAGCAGGAGGCAGCAAGCCCCAAACCCGGCTCAGAGCAGGAATTGGGCTTTAATTGCTCATTAACAGCCTCCACCGAGCCCTTTCCCAGCGTTTTTGCGGGAATTGCGATGGGAATCGCGCGAGGAGGAGGAGGAGGAGGAGGAGGAGGAAGAGATCCTTTGAGAGGGGGGCAGAAAAAGCAGCAGGACCCCCAATCTGCCAGGATTTTGGGGCTCCCCTCCTGGCAGGCCATTCTTGGGGAGGCTCCAGGCTCGTTCCTGGGGTGAATTGAGGCTTGGGCAGCTCCAGCGCCCTTTGAACGCTCGCTGATCTCCCCGACACGCAGCGGGAGTCAAGCGGGGCTTGAATTATTGATGGGGAGCGGAGCGGGAGCGGCGGGGAGGGAATGGAGGGGAAAAATGAAATGGGAAAGGTGAGGAGGGGAGAGGGAGCGGCCTGGAGTGGGATTTGGATCCCGATCCCATTCCTGGTGAGGAGCAGGAACTGATTTTCCCCACATTCCATCACCCTGAGAGAAGCAGGGACATCCCAGAGGGGTCGTTCTCTCCCAGATTTCCTGGGAATGGCCTGGAGGAGGATTTGGATCCAGATCCCAATTCCTTGTGAGGAACAGGAACTGTTTGGTCCCCAAATTCCATCGCCCTGAGAGCAGTGGGGACATCCCAGAGGGGTCCCTCCCAGATTTCCTGGGAATGTCACTCTGAGCAGGATTTGGGTCCTGTTCCCTTTCCCGCTGAGGATCAGGAGCTGCCCTTGGGGTGTTGTCCCCAAATCCCCTCACCCTGACAACAGTGGTGGCACTGAAATCCTGAAATCAAAATTTTTTGGTTTTTTTGTTCCCAGCCTGGATTTGGGTCCCTCTGGGAGGTGAGGATTGGGATGAACCCCTGGACAGTGAGGGGCCGCATTTCCCCACAGAAATATTCCCATTTCCCTGTGGAAATATTTCCATTTTTTCCTAAGGAACAGGGTGGAAAACTATCCTACAATGGGATTATTTGGGTTTTCAGGGGGTTTTTAAGGTTTTTTTTGGTTTTAAGGAATTTTTTTAGGTTTTTAGGTAAGTTTTTTGGTGTTTTTTAGGAGTTTTTAGGGGATTTTGTAACAAATCAAAGAACCCAGAGCTGAGTGTGAACCCCAAAACTTCCAGCCTTGATCCCAGTGTCCATCTCCATGGAATTCTGAATTTCCCAATCCCAATTTCCCCAGGTCATTTTCTGCCAAATCTGGATCCATCCCTGACCTCCCAAATCCCCCAAAATCCCCAAACCTCCCCCAAATCCCCTTTTTCCTTTAATCCCAGAGCTCGGAAATAATTTTTCTTTTCCCTCCTGTGCCTGAAATTATTCACCAGGAGCTTTAATTTGCTTTTTTCTGCTTTTTCTCCCCTTTTCCTCCCGCCAAAGGAGAGGAATTTTATGAAGCCTCCCCATATGAGCCGGTCACCTCTCGTCTCTCTGATATTTTCAGACTCGCTTCAATTTTCTCAGGTAATGAAAGGGTTTGATTAATTTTGGGAGTTTGATGAATTTTGGGGTTTTGATGCATTTTTGAGGGTTTGATTTATTTTGTGGGGTTTGATGAATTTTGGGTGGTTTGATGAATTTTGGAACAACCTCAATGTCCCTTAGAACATTCTTGTGCTCTTTGGAGCATCCCAGTGTCCCTTGGAACATCCCAGTGTCCCTTGGAACATTCCCAGTGTCCCTTGGGACATCCCAGTGGACCTCAGAACATCCCAGTGTCCCTTGGGACACCTCAGTGTCTCCTCCAGGGACCCCAAACTCTGTCCCCATCCTCGGATTTGGATTTTCCCCTTTTTCCCTTTGGATCCCACCCCCATTTCTGTGCCACTCTTCCTGTGTCACCCTTCCCATGTCACCTTTCCTGTGTCACCTTTCCTGTGCCACCCTTCCCATGCCACCCCTCACCCCCAGCCCAAACCAGCCCAGCGCTGCCTCAGCCTCGAATTCCCCCCACCCCGGTGGGATTTTGGGGGGTCTCGCTGTCCCCACACCTCGGGGACACCCCTGGGGCCACACCCAGCTCACCTGGGGACACCTGAGAGCGGGGATGTGACACTGGAGCTGTGCACCAGTGCTGTGACGCCAGTGTTGTCCCCGCTGTCCCCGCCACCCTCCACCCCTCCCAGAGTGAATTTTCCAGGCGAATTTTCCCTGGAAATTTTGTGGGGATGACGCTGCCACCCCCTCCCGTCTCCCGCCCGCTTTTTTGGGATGATGTTGGCGTCAGGAAGACGTCGGAGTCTGGAAAGCTGCGGGTCTGCAGCGGGGATTAGACACCGATTTATCCGGGGAGGCGCTGGAAAAGCCTGGCTGCAGATTTTGGGGATGGGGGAAGGGGGGAACGGAGGAGCTGTCACGGCCGTGGTGGCCTCGATGCTGCTGCCACCCCTTCCCTGTCCCCTCCTTGAGGACATCCGGGGACATCCAGCCCTGACCTGATCCCAAGCACTGAAGCAAAGGAGATTCTGGGGCTGGAGCAGGAGCAGCTCCCGGAGAAGGAGTCTGGAGGGATAACTGGGAGCAGGGGTGGTGTAACCTGTGTGTAAACTGTGAGTAACCCGCGAGTAAACCAGGTGTAACCTGTCTGTAAACCAGGTGTAACCCATGAGTAAACTGGGTGTAACCTGTGAGTAAACCAGGTGTAATCCATGAGAAAACTAGGTGCAACCTGGGTGTAAACCTCAAGTAAACCAGGTGTAACCTGTCTGTAAACTGGGTGTAACCCGTGAGTAAACTGGGTACAATCCATGAGTAAACCGAGTGTAACTCGTGAGTAAACTGGGTGTAACCTGTGAGTAAACAGGGTGTAAACTGGGTGTAACCCGCGAGTAAAAACTCACAGAGCCCCCTCCCTACATGCAGAACCCTGGACTGCTCATCCCAGCTGGATCCTGAGAAAATCAGGAGAAATCAGAGAGAGCGAAAAAGGGAATTTAGGGTGTGCACCCAACCCCGCACCCCATCCTCCTCCTCCTAGTCCTGTGCTGTCCCCAGCGGCTGTGGGGACACGTGGAGGGGACATCTGGTGGCCCCAGCCCCCCGACCCCAGCCACTCGCCCCTCGTTTCCATCCCCACTCATGAAATTTTCATGCTCGTGCTTTATTAATGAGCTCCCGCCAGCCCGAGCCGCGGCTCCATTAAAATGCAGCCGGGTCCCCGCGGGTCTCGGGCAGGGCACGGGCGATGCTCCCGAGGATCGGAAAATGGGGCTGGAGCTTCTCCTGGATCCCCAAAGCCCGGGTTGTGCTGGCAATGAGCTGCTCGTCCTCTCCAGGGATTGAGGCCGGGCTGGTTTGGGGTGTAGGGAGAGCTCAGAGCATCCCCCAAAATCTGGGGAAGAAAAGAGATCCAGGGATCCCTCACCCCTTAAATCTTCATTTTCCCACCTCTTAAATCCTCATTTCCCACCTAAAATCCCCCTTTTCCCCACCTCTTAAATCCTCATTTTCCCATCTCTTAAATCCCCTTTTCTCACTTAAATCCTCCTTTTCCTCGCCTCTTCAATCCCCTTTTCCCACCTCCCAAATCCCCTTTTTCCCACCTAAATTCCCCTTTTCCCACCTCCTAAATCCCTCTTTTCCCACCTAAATTCCCCATCTTTGAGCACATCTCCTGTTTTTTGAGGACATCTCCCAATCCCAGCTCAAAGGCATTTTCCTATCCCAATTTTGATCACATCTCCCCATTTTTGAGAGGACATTTCTCCATTTTTGAACACCTCCCCATTTTTGACCACATCTCCCCATTTTTGAGGACATTAATCTAGGTGTAAGAACATTTCCCCATTTTTGATGACATTTCCCCATTTTTGACCACATCTCCCTACTTTTGACCACACCTCCCCATTTTTGATCCCATCTCCACGTTTTTGAAGGGATTTTTCCCCATTTTTGAGGATATTTCCCCCTTTTTGAGGACATGTCCCAGTCCCAGCTCAAAGGAATTTTCCTATCGCAGTTTTGAGGACATTTCCCCATTTTTGACCACATCTCCCCACTTTTGATCACATCTCCCCATTTTTGACCACATCTCCCCACTTTTGATCACATCTCCCCATTTTTGATCACATCTCCCCCCTTTTTGAGGACATTTCCCTATTTTTGAGGGGACATCTCATTTTTGTGGACATCTCCCAATCCCAGCTCAAGGGCGTTTTCCCATCCCAATTTTTGAGGACATTTCCCCACTTTTGACCACATCTCCCCATTTCTGACCCTATCTCAACCTCCTCCCACCTCCCCCCACCCCTCACTCCTCCCCTAACCCCTCCCTTCTTGTCCCCTGGGCAGGAATGGACCCGGCCACCACCTCCAGGAGCAACCACTGCCTGGACGCGGCCAAGGCCTGCAACCTCAATGACAACTGCAAGCGCCTGCGCTCGGCCTACATCTCCACGTGCAACCGCGAGCTGTCGGCCACCGAGCCCTGCAGCCGCCGCAAGTGCCACAAGGCGCTGCGCCAGTTCTTCGACCGCGTGCCCGGCGAGTTCACCTTCCGCCTGCTCTTCTGCGCCTGCAAGGACCCGGCGTGCGCCGAGCGCCGCCGCCAGACCATCGTGCCCTCCTGCTCCTACGAGGACAAGGAGAAGCCCAACTGCCTGGATCTGCGCGGGGCGTGCCGGGCGGATCATCTGTGCAGGTAAAGGTGGGATGGGGTCATCTGGGTGGGTAAAGATGTGATGGGGTCACCTGGACAGGTAAAGTATGATGGTGTCACCTAGACAGGTAAAGGTGTGGTGGGGTCACCTGGACAGGTAAAGGTGTGGTGGGGTCACCTGGATGGGTAAAGGTGGGATGCGGTCACCTGTGCATGCTGGGGGATCACCTGTGCAGGTAAAGGGTGAGTTGCAGGTTCTTCTGGTATGGGGCAGGTGTTGGTGTTACCCTCCTGTTATTGGTGTCACCCTCCTGATATCTGTGTCACCTTCATGGTGTCACCTTCCTGACACTGGTGTCACCCATCTCAGTATCGGTGTCACCAGCCTGGCCATCAGTGTCATCCCTCAGCTCTGTTTTCCCCACACTGGAACAATGCCCTGGGGCAGATCTGCATTCCCCCAAACCCTCCCGGATCCATCCCCCAAACCTTCCCCAGCTCCATCCCCCAAACCCTCTCTGGGTGCCGAATTCTCGCTGTTCCCCTCAGGAACCGAAGCTCCTGCTCCTTGTCATTGTGACATTTTTGTCACCGTGCGCGGCCCCTCCTGTTCCCCGGGGGAAGCCGAATCCGCTCCCGACGCTCCAGGAGTGGCTTCTCTTTCCCATCAGGGTGATGCAGATCCGCGGGGAAATAAATGGGAGCTCAGAGCGCTCCTCGGGCCGCGAGCGGCGATGTTTGAAATGTGGGAATGTGGCTTTTTATCAAAAACTAATCCGAGGAGCTCGGTGCCCATGAATAAAAGATTCCCGGGAATGGCAGCTCCTCTCCATCAGGATCCGCGCTCGGGGAGGAAAAACGGGGCTGGGAGAGGCCACGAGCTGGAATTGCTCTGTGGAATGAAACCCCCGCAGCAGGAGGGGAAAGGGAAAGGGGAAAGGATTGGGAGCTGCTGGGAGGGTTTGATCCCAGTGGAAATGGAATTTTTAGGAGAGCCTGGATGGGAGATCTCGCTCTGGGAGATGACCAGGTCTGGGATTTATTTGTGTTGGTTTCGCTGGAACCTCTGGGATTTGTTTTTTCCTTGAGATGAGGCATGAATGCATTCCTTGGATCTGGGTTTTCAGGAGAAATTCCTATCCCATCCCATGGATCCCATCCCATGGATCCCATGGATCCCATGAATCCAACTGATCCCATTGGTCTCATCCCATGGATTCCATCCCATGGATCTCATCCCAGTGATCCCATCCCATGGATCCCATGGACCCCATGGATCCCATGGATCCCATTGATCCAACCGATCCCATTAATCCCATCCCGTTGATCCTATTGATCCCATTGATCCCATTGATCCAACTGATCCCATTGATCCTATTGATCCCATTGATCCCATTGATCCATTGATCCTACCCCATGGATCCCATCCCATGGATCCCATCTCATGGATCCCATCCCATTGATCCATTGATCCCATTGATCCATTGATCCATTGATCCATTGATCCCATTGATGCCATCCTATCCCACCCTTTCCCATCCTTTCCCATTTTTTCCCATTTTTTCGCATTCCTTGCCCATATTTTTCCATCTTTCCCCATCTTTTTCCATCTATCTTTTCCCATCCTTCCTCATCTTTTCCCATCCTTTCCCAGCATTTTTCCAGCTTTCCCCAGCTTCGTCCCATCATTTTCCCATTTTTCCCATCCCTTCCCCATCCTTTCCCACCCCTTTCCCATATTTTTCCCAGCTTCTCCCAGTTTTTTCCCAGCTTCTCCCAGTTTTTTCCCATCCTTTCCCATCCTTCCCCAACCTTCCCCATCCTTTCCCATCTTTCCCCAGCTCTCAGCCCTGCCCAAATCCCGGATTTTTCCCGTGCCTGATCGCAAGGGACAGGTTTTAGCTCCCGGAGCACAAAAACCTTTGGCGAAGCACAAAGCTCGGCGCGGGGAAGGGAAGGGCCGGGGAGCAAAGCGCTGATTTCAGCAGCTGCAGCTCCAGCACTTTTCATCTTGCATCAGCAAGTCGGGAGCACAAATAATCTGCTCTTACACGCTCCAGCGGTGCCGTGCCCGAGAAATTCCCAACCTCCACCGGCTGCAGCTCCCGGCATCCACAGTGGGGATGTCGGATCATTTCCCGTGGTTTTATCCCAATTTTTTTGGCAGGAGGAGGTCAGGGATGCTCCCATTCCCAGGATATTTGGGTTTTGGCTGGATTTGGAACATTCAGACTGGGGATGTTGGATCATTTCCCTGATTTTTATCCCAGTTTTTGGTGTGTTTAAATCCAGGGGAGCTCAGGTCTGCTGCCCCTCAGGGATATTTGTTTGTCAAGGATTTTGGCTGGATTTGGAGCATCCAAAGTTGATATGTTGGATCATTTCCCTGATTTTTATCCAAATTTTTGGTGTGTTTAACCCAAAGGGAATTCAGGGATGGTCCCCCTCAGGGATATTTGTGCACAGAGGATTTTGGCCAGAGCTGGAGCATCCAAACTGAGGATGCTGGATCATTAATCTGATTTTTATCCCAATTTTTGGTGTGTTTAATCCAAGGAGAGTTCAGGGATGATCTCCCTCAGGAATATTTGTGCACAGAGGATTTGGCCGGGGCTGGGCTGGATCTGGAGCTTGGGAAGGAGGGCCCGGGCTCGGGGCTGAGGGGAATTGATGGAGCACGAGAACAAACGCTGGCTTTGTGAGCGGCAGCTCGGTTTTGTTCAGCGCAGACACAACAGCCCCGTAATGGATGCTCCCTTGATAAACAGCGGCTCAAGTTTCTCATCGCTCCCTGGAATGAGAGCCTGTCTGGAACAGAGAGGGAGCGGGGGAAAATCGCTCCAGGATTTAACGGGAGATGGGTTTGGAGGAGACAGGGAACATCCAAACCAGGTTTGGGAATGGGAAATCTGTGGAAAATCTTTAAATCTGATGGATT
>VRYO01002785.1:620860-646530 GCA_009812075.1 Sialia sialis
TTTTTTTAAATTTTAAATTCCTCCGATTCCCACAACAACTTCCAAATGTATTCTTGGAAAATTTATTTTTTTTAACGATGTCTATAATGGAAAAAAACAAAACAAAATGAACCAAAATAAACCAAGGAGAACAAACCAAGGAATTAAACAGCCCCAAAATCCAAAATTCCATAAAAATCCTGGTATCTAGTGGGGAGGAAAAACGGGAACACTTCAGCTGCAGGAATGCCAAGATTTGTGTTGGAATTCAAGGATTTTTGGCCTTTGCTTTCCTGCAGGAGACAGCAAACAGGGGAACATTCCCAAGGAGCTGCCACATTCCCATTTTTTTGTGGTACTTTGGGAATTTTTAAGTTCAAGAATTTCAGGTTTCAGATTCCAGCCCCTCCCGTGAAGGAATTTTCTTTTCTCCCAAGACAACCCGGAAATGCTGGAAATGTTGGGATTTGGGGCTCAGGAAGAGTGAGGGGCTGGAATTTTTTTTATTTATTTGGGATTTCGGGTTTTTTTAGGAGAAGAAATGTCAATGCCCATCCAGTCGTGCCCACGGAAAAAGAGATTTTGGGAATCTTGGGAGCCTGGGGATGGGAAAATTGTGGAATCACAGAATCACGGAAAATCCAAGGGGGGATGGGGACGTGGGAACATAAAAAATTAAAATTCTGGCTGTCCTGGAATTCCCACTGCAATCCCAGGCTGCTTTTTCATGGAGCCAGGTGTGGGGCAGATAAAAAAAATGGATTTGGGAGCGGCACAGCAAAATTTGGGATCGTTCCTGGGGGTGATTCCCAATCCCAGTGCTCCCAGCCAATCCCAGGTTGGGCTGCTGGGTTTTCTGGGGAATTCCAGCATGGATGAGAGAGCTGGGAGTGCTCCAGGATTTTCCAGAAGTGCTTGGGAAGGTCAGGGAATTGTCTCCATCCAGCAGCTGGACACCGCTGGGGATTCCCGGTGTTCCCTGGGGTCCCTGGAGATCCTGGGGTTACTGGGAAGTGCTGGGAACGGGGATTGGCTCCAGGATTCCCTGCAGGAATGGAGATTCCAGAATTCCATGCAGGAATGGAGATTCCAGCTCTGGAATCGGGGTTTGCTCCAATATTCTGTCCAGGAATGGCAATTCCAGCACAGGGAATGGGGTCTTGATCCAGGATTTCCTCCAGGAATGGCAATTCCAGCATGGGGAATGGGGTTGTGGTCCAGGATTTCCTCCAGAAAGAGAATTTGCTCCAGGATTCCGTACAGGAATGATGGTTCCAGGATTTTCTGCAGGAATGGTGATTCCAGCACTGAGAACGGGGTCTTGATCTGGGTTTGATGATTCCAGCACTGGGAAAGGGGTTTTGCTCCAATATTCCCTCCAGGAATGATAATTCCAATATTCCCTGCAGGAATGGCCATTCCAACATTACCGCCATCAATGGCAATTTCAATATTCCCTGCAGGAATGATAATTCCAATATTCCCTGCAGGAATGGCCATTCCAGCACTGGGAATGGGGTTTTTCTCCAACATTCCCTTCAGGAATGGCCATTCCAACATTCCCTCCAGGAATAAGAATTCCAACATTCCCTCCAGGAACGACAATTCCAACATTCCCTCCAGGAATGGCCATTCCAACATTCCCTCCAGGAACTACAATTCCAACATTCCCCCCAGGAATGACAATTCCAACATTCCCCCCAGGATTGGCGATACCAGCACCGCTCTGTGCCAGGGTTTGGAGTCATCCCCATCCTCTCCCCTCTCAGATTCCCAAAATCTCCCCAATTCCACCCCCAACCCAGCCCCTGGTGCTTCCTCCACCCCATTCCCAGCCCGTTAATTACGGGAGAGGAGAATTCCCGTGCTCGGTGTGCAAGTGGAAAATGCTGGGATGTAAAACCCTGGCTGCTGGGATGGATAATTAACTCCAGAGATAATTCCCTCTTCATTTGGACTCAATTACTTTCCCGATAGGAGAAAGTGCTGAAAACACAATTTTTTATTTTTATTTATTTATTTTTTTTTTTTAAACGGGATGTGACAGGAAATAATAATGGGAAAAAAATCCGCTCAAGCTTTTCCCCGGAGAGCTTTTCCTTCCTGGGATAAAGGAGAGGATAAATCCCGGATAATGTCCTTGGAATGTTGAATTTGGGAGGAAAAAGAGCGTTCTGGGTTTTTTCAGGATGGGTCAGCTGGGTGGGAATGTCACGGGGTTTGCTCCGAGGAGGAATTGCCGGGAAATGAGGTTTTTGCGGGATAATTTGGAATTTTGGCTGAGTTCAAAGGAATATTTTGTTTCCCTAGGATTATTTCGTGGTGCCTCTTCCCACCCTGCACCAAAATCCTCAAATTCCAGTGGATAATTCCATGAGGAATTCTTCCCTATTTCCCATTCCAGACAGTTCCTTGGAGCAGCAATTCCAAGGGGAATAATAATATAAAAAAACAAACCTCTGTGGAGAGCGAAGAATTTCCTGGAATATTCCCCATGAATTCCCAAATTTTTCCCTCATGGCTGTGCCCAGATTCCCAGGAGCAGCCAGGATCACTCTATGAATTTTTACAGGGAATTTTGGTTCCTTAAGGAATTTTTACCTCTCCAGGAATTTTTATTCCTTCCCTCTCTGCCCGGGGCCGTAAATCCCAACCGGAAAAATTCCAGGATTTTTATTTATTTATTTATTTATTTTTTAAATTTTTTTTTGGAGCAGTTAAAAAGTCCCCGTGCTCTCCTCGGAGGAAATGCCAAGCAGTGGGAGCAGGGAGGAAAAAATAGATGGAAAAGGGTTTTAAAAATAGCGGATCTTCGGAGGAGAAATCTGGGAAGACGTCAGGAGGGAGCCTCAAACCGGAGGGGGAAAGAATTTTCTGGAAAACTGGGATTAATTCATTTCTGGATTATGGGGCCTTGGTGTTCTCCTGGCAGCAGAGTCCTGGAAATTCAGGGAAAAAAGGGTGGAAAGGTGGGAGAGAGACGGGAGGATTTGCAGCTGGATTTTCATCCAGGGGAGCTGGGAGAGCTGGAAAAGGGATGGAAGGAATTGGGAAGGAATTCCTGGCTGGGAGGGGCGGGACAGAATTCCCAGAGAATCTGTGGCTGCTCTTGATCCCTGGGAGTGCCCAAGGAAAGGTGGAAAGAGGGAAATTGAAGGGAAATCTCAGAGCCTGAAGGGATCCAGGAGAACTGGAGAAGATTTGGGATAAGGGATGGGACACGGAGAATGGATTTAAACTGGGAAAAGGAGACTGGGGTGGGATTTTGGGAAGGAATTCCTGGCTGGGATGGAATCCTGGATCCCTGGAAGTGCCCAAGGCCGGGCTGGGATAATCTGGGATAGTGGGAGGTGTCGGAGCTGGAACTGGGCCGATCCCTCCAGTCCCTTCCAGCCCAAACCATTCCAGGATTCCCTGATCTTCTCTCCCACAAAAACTTCACAGGACAGACCAAACCTTCCAGTGGAGGAGGTTTAAATCCCAGTAAATCCCAGTAAAATGCCATTCAAGGGGGAAAATAAACAGGAAAAATGACAACAACAGAAACTCTCCCGTTCAACCTTCGGCCTCGGGAATAATCCCACGAGGAAGAGGAAAAGCTCCCGGGATTTCTGCGGGGTTAAACGCAGGAAATTCCAGGATGTCACTCTCTGCCAGCTGGGACGTTACCCCGCCGTGGGAGCGGGGCACGAGCCGCTGCCTTTTCCAGGAGAGGAATTCACAGAATCCTGGGAAGCTTCGCCTTGCAGCGACCTTGAAGCTCCTCTCATCCCACCCTGCCCGGGGCAGGGACACCTCCCACGGCACCTCGGCGTTCCTTGGATTTGGGAGCCTTTTGGAAAGGGCTGGAAAAGCGGGGAAAGCTCTCCCGGATCTCTGCCGGGGGAGGTTTTGCTGTCAAGGCCCCTGCGGAGCCTTTTCTGTGCCCTCCCGAATTATTCCGGATTTATTCGGGAATTCTCCCCGCCTCCCGCTCCAGCGCTGCATCTTTGCATCCCTTAATTAGCCTCGGTGGGGGGAAATGAATCCCAGCCCTAATTCCCTGTCTGGATGTTCATTATGGAAGCAGCAGGGATGTCAAGGAGGATTAAGGAAGGGCTGGGAAGTCCAGCACGGATCCCAAACCCCCAAAACATCCCAATTTCCCGGGGGCAGCGCGGAAAATTCCTTGCCAAGGAGGGAATTGCCCCCAGGCTGGCGCTGAACCGGTCACGGTGTTTTTCTCGGGGATGATAAATGGGGTTGGATCCCCCCCCAGCTCCAGGAATTTTTCCGGCCCCATTCCCAGAGCTCGAGGCATAAAGGGAGCATTTTCCAGAGGATCCCGCAGCCCCGGGATGCTCCCGGAGGAACAAGGGCTCCGCTGTGTCCGCGGCCCCGCGCTCCTCTGGATGACCCCGCGCGGTCACTCCTGCACAAAATCAACCGCAGGGGAAACGGCAAGGGGAGAAAACCTTGGAATTTCCCCCCCTGGATCTGCTCCCAACCCCTCCCAGTGCCCGGAGAGCTCTGGGGTTGAGCACTGGTTTGGGAATCAAGGCCGGGAATTTGGGGTGCGCTCCCAGCCCCCGTTCCCGGCAGTGCGGAGGTGTCCTGAATCCCCAAATTCCCGAACTCCCGAATTCCCCAATCCCACAATCCCCCAATCCCCCAATTTCCTGAATTCCCTAATTCCCGAATTTCCCAATTCCCCAATTTCTCGAATTCCCAAATTCCCCAATTCCCAATTCCCGAATTCCCCAATTTCCTGAATTCCCTAATTCCCCGAATTCTCGAATCTCCCCAATTTCCCCAATTTCCCTAATTCCCGACTGTCCCTAATTTCCCTCATTCCCGAACTCCCGAATTTCCTGAATTCCCAAATTCCCCTCATTCCCAAATTCACGATTCCCCAAATTCCCGCACTGCCGGTGTCCCGGGGAGTCGGTGCTGGGCCGGGCTTTAATTAAGCGCTGAACATGACGCCGGTTTTAATTCCGTGCGTTCGGAGCTGCCCACACACCCCCGGTTGCCACGGCAACGTTAATTTGTTTTGGAGCCTCCGCTCGGGTGGATTTGGGAATTTTTATTTTTTATTTTGCTTGTTTCTTCATCTCCGTTTCCTTCCCCCTCTCCCCTTTCCCTTTTCCCATTTCCCCTCTCCCAACTCTCCCCCCTTTTTCTCTCTCCCCTTCCGATTCCCCGAATTAAAAATTCCTCTCTTGGAATAAAAATTTCCTTCCTCGACCCGCGGCCTGCCATCCACATCCCACAGGCTCGGATTTCCCGGGATTGGTCCCAAATTATCCCAAATCACGCTCCTGATCCCAAAACGTGAAGAGATCCCTGGAAAATTGGGAATAGATCTCTTGGAAGGGCTGGCTGTGGTGCTAGGATTCCTTGGAATGTTTGGAAGGGATTTTTGGGATTCATTGGAACATTTGGAAGGGATTTTTGGGATTCATTGGAACGTTTGGAAGGGATTTCTGGGACTCATTGCAATGTTCCAAAGGGATTTCTGGGATTCATTGCAATGTTTCAGAGGGATTTTTGGGATTCCTTGGAATGTTTGGAAGGAATTTTTGGGATTTCTTGGGATGTTTCAAAGGGATTTTTGAGGTTCCTTGGGATGTTTTAAAGGGATTTTTGGGATTCCTTGGAATGTTTGAAAGGGATTTTCAGGATTCCCCTCCCATGGAAAATTCCCATTTTTTCCTCTTGAGCATCACCCCAGATCCCGGATTTTAAACCAACAGGCGCCTTTGCCTCCCAGAAATCCGTGGATTTGCCCAGGCCATGTTTTCCTGTGGATTACTGATTCCAACACGGAATTTCTTGTTCCATAATGGATAAACTCCCTGCTCGGGGAGTGTCAGCCCTTATTAATTAAGCCCGGCCCAAGGATTTGTTTGCTTTGATGTCTAAAGCCTCAGCTTTTCTTTTTTTTTGCCTCCCTGCTTGTTAAACTTAATCAAAAGCAATCAAAAACGCTTCCCTAAATTAGAGCAAATTAATTCCCAACAAAAGGAGAAAGTCTCTGGTAGCACAAATGGAAAAGGAATTAAAAATAATCAGAGATGGGAGTTGGGGTAATCTGTATTTGAATATCGGTTTTGGCCCCTGGGCTGCATTTTGGAGGGGTGGGGCAGGTTTAGGACAGGTATAAATGCTGAGTTTGGTGCTGGGTTTACATCTGGATGGGTAAGAAAAGGATGGGAAAGGTTTAAATGGTGAGTTTGGTGCTGGGTTTAATTCTGGATGGGTTAGGATGGGTTTAAATGCTGGATTTGGTGCTGGGTTTAATTCTGAATGGGATAGGACAGGCTTAGGCACCGGATTTGGTGCTCAGTTTAATTCTGGACAGGTTTAAGTGTGGTTTGTCACTCCAGAGCAGAGCTGGAGGCCAGAGCTCTGGATCTGAGCAGATTCCAGCAGCTCCCATGTGGAATTTCTCCCTGTTTATCCTTGATCCTCCCTGGCACCTCCTGCTGCCCTGTGGGAGGCGCCAGGAAATCACAGCCGCCCCTGAAATCCCAAATCCAGGAGCAGGAACGGGGCCCAGGAGATGCTTCCAGGGCCTGGAAAAAATGGGATTTGGATTTGGGTGTGGGGCTAGGGATGGAGGAGTGTCAGCCTGGATGTGAACAGCTGTCCTGGGTTACAACACAGGATGTGATCAAAAGTATCTGTTCTGTAAGCAGCTGTTGAGACCAGGTGGGGCAGTGATCCTGATCTCTGTGGGATATCTCCTGCTAATGGAACATCCATTGAAACCAGCTGGGGCAGTGTTCTTTATTTCCAAAGGGGACATCTCCTGTTCATGGCCAGATTTTATAAACCAGCTGGGCCAGTGTTCTTGATCTTTTCACAGCCCATCCTTCCTGCAGGGAGTTCTCTTCTGCTCATGGCCATTGAGTCCCACTGTGGCACTGATAAAATTACTGCATCCCATGGGGAGATGCTCCAGCCAGGGGGAGGAGCCCAACATTTCTTACCAAGATAAAAACTGAGATTTTGGGACACCAAGGGAGCCCTTTCTCCACTGGATCCCAGAGGAAAACCAGACCCTTCCACATCATCACTGGAGCTTCAGAGGAAACTGCCCCTTGTCCAGGAGCACTGCTCCAACTGAAGCACATCTGTCACTGCAGGAGGATGCAGCCACCATTGAATGGCACTGCTGCCACCACCCTGACTGACTGACGGCTGTCAGCTTGGATTCTGACTCTGCCAGGGTTTGGCTTTGTTCTTTGAAATTCTGGATTTCTATTTTAATTTCCCTAGTAAAGAACTGTTATTCCTAATTCCTATATCTTTGTCTGAGAGCCCCTTGATTTCCAAATTTGGAGGGAGGGGATTTCCATTCTCCATTTCAGAGAGAGGCTCCTGCCTTTCTCAGCAGACACCTGTCCTCCGAACTAAGACATCAGGGCTGGGATAATTGTGGAATTGTGGAATTCCAGAGATCTTTGGGTGGGAATTGAGATCCATCCAGGTCTGAGACCAAGCTCTGGGGGATTTTGGTTAAAAAGAAATTTGTGAAATTGAGGAACAAACATTTATTTAATGGGAGCCCAACCCAAATTTTCCCAACTGTTTCAGTGAGGAAACATCCCAAATCCCTCCCTTCCCATTGGGAATCCCCTCTCCAAACCACTCTGGGCTGCTGGAACCATCTGAATATTCTCCAAACAGGGCTCCCCAGTGCCAGACACTCGGGATAAGTTGTCGGGGCACCCGGGAATTGGCTGCCACCACGGCCTGTCCCCGGTGTCACCCGCGCTCAGTGTCAGCTCCGGCTCTTCTTTAGCACCAACGCCGAACACGTTCTGCTGTTTTCCCATCTAAAAAACCCTTCCTGACAGCTTGGGTAACCTTTCCCTGCTCCCGTTCTCACTCGGGAAGCTCTGACGCTCCCGGCTCGGGGCAGCTGCGAAGAGCAGAGGGCGGGGAGCAGCGGGTGGGAAGCGTGGGGTTGTGCTGACTAAAAATACGGCGAGTCTGGCACGTTCTGCCTTTTCCTCGGAATCCAAAATCCCTCCTGTGCTGCTCCAAGGGTGGCCCTAATTAGGGGTGTCAGAGCGTGAACAGATTTTTTTTCTGAGGTGTGGGGATTTTTTATTCCCCTTTTCTCAATGCAGATTTTTTTCTTTTTTTGAGGGAGGCGGGGGGGGTTGGTGTGGGGGGAATTTAACAACAAATCAGGGAATGGCTTCCCACTGCCAGAGGGCAGGGATAGGTGGGATTTTGGGAGATTCCCAGAGAAAACTGGCTGTTCCATCCCTGGAAGTGTCCCAGGCCAGGTTGGAATCACCTGGGATAATGGCCCAGTGGAACAGGACGGGGTTGAAGGTCCATTCCTACCCAAAACCACTCTGGAATTTCATTCCTGGTGCCTTTTCCCACTCCAACAGTCCCAGGCAGGAGGGCCAGGAGCTTTGTGTCCCCTCCTGGTGCCAGTGACGTCCTTGTGGAGGAAAAGCCCCCAAACAAAGCCAGGACTCTTTGGTTAATTGCCTTTTAATGGCAAAATAATTCCCTGAGTCAAAGGCGCTGATTGACTCAATCCCATCATTCTGCGGGGGCTGAGGGTTCGGGGCTTGTTTATTCCCAAGAAATTCCCGCTGCTCCTGCCAGGGAAGCTGGTGGGAGGCCCGCAAAAGCTCCTTGGGCCCCCAGGGTTTGGGGTGGATTTGGGGTTTTGGGACTGTTTGGGGAGGAACCTAAAAGTGCAGCAACCCCAGTCCCCAAATAAATATCCTTGTCCTTTTTGGGGAGGAACCCAAAAATTTCAGCATCCCTGGTCCCCAAATCCATGTCCTTGTCCTTTTTGGGGAGGAACCCAAAAGTGCTGCGTCCCCGGTCCCCAAATCTGCATCCTTGTGCTTTTTGGGGAGGAACCCAACGACTGCAGCGTCCCTGTCACCAAATCCGTGTCCTTGTCCTTCTTCCACAACCTTGGGATGGATCCCTCGGGCTCCTGCCATGACCTCCCTCATCCCAGCTCAGCCAGACCCTTCTGGAAGTGCCTCTTTTCCCTTTTTCCCCCCCGTTTTGACTCGGGTGACTCACACAGCTCCTCCAGAGAAATCTTTTCCTCAGGGGAACCACAAATTCCGCGGCGCTTGAGGAACAGCGGAGCTTAAAACCGCGGCTGTGTTGGCAAATGCCAGTCTGCGAATCTGGCCCGGGATTTTTTTCAATTAAGCTTTTCTTTTCAGATTTTTTTTTTTTTTTTGTGTGTGTGTGTGTGTGGTTTTTTTTTTCCCTCTCTGAGAGGCGAATTAATTGATATTTGCTCAGTGTGTCAAAATAGCTGTGGTGCGTTGGAGTGCCATGTTCGGATTGGGAAGGGAAGGGAAGGGAGGGTGACTCAGTGGGAAGGGAATTAAAAGCAGCAGCTCCTGCTCAAGGCCAGGCTCAGTTCTGCTCCGAGGAGCGGGAGGGGAGCACGTGGATGGCAGGGAAGCTGTTCCCAGGAAACCGGCCCCGAGCAGCTTTGAGGGGATTCGCCTCGTTTTCCCTCTTCCCGGGGTTTTGTGGAAAAGTTGGAGTGCGGGGTTGGGGTGTGAGGCAAAGGTGGAATTCCCAGAGAATCCACGGCTGCTCCATGCCTGGGAGTGTTTGGAGAAGCCTGGGATGGTGGAGGTGGCGCTGGATGGGGTTTCAGGGCATTCCAACCCAAACCATTCCAGGTTTTTGTGTTCCCGTCCCTGGACAGCAGCCCTGGACACCAGGAATGTGCTGGGAAGGAGGGGTGGAGGGACAGGACACAGGGAATGCCAGAGGGCAGGGATGGGTGGGATTTTGGGAAGGAATTCCTGGCTGGGATGGAATTCCCAGATTTGCTGTGGCTGCCCCTGGGTCCCTGGGAGTGTCCAAGGCCTGTTTGGATCCACCTGGGATGTTGGGAAGTGTTGAGATTGGAACTGGATGGAATTTCAGTCCCTCCCAACCCAAAGCATTCCATGATTCCCTGATCTTCATTTTCCGTGGAGGATGAGGAGGGGCTGGGCTGCTGGATTTGGGAATGCCATGGATCTGTTATTGAGGTTAGATAAACACATCCCTGGATTTGGGAAGCCATGGATCCATTGTTGGGTTGGATAAACACTTGTGTGGATTTGGAAATGCCATGGATCCATTGTTGAGGTTGGATAAGCACAGTTCCCAGTGAAGCCTCGCAGAAACTTCAATTCTATGAAAGATATTAATTAAGAATCTATTAATTTTACTCTTTTAGCTCACCTGGGGCATCCCTGGCCCCACCTGGCAGCAGGAAAATCCCTGGATATGTTTCATCCCAGCTTTCCTATCACAGAAAACCAGAATCCCCAGTTCCAGGGGCTCCGACTCTCCCAATTAAACCCCGTTCTTCCCATTAAATGCTCCCATTTATCTCCCCTCATTTGTCACCTCAATCCATTCCCCATCTCCCACCAGGGCTGTGGAGTTGAGCCCGAGATTAGGGGGAGTTTAATTGGATCTCCCTCCCACCATCAGCTCCAACAAAACTTCAGGGAAAAATAAGAATCTCCCTGTTTTCCGGAACAAAAAGGGCCGAGGAGGGGACCGGGATCATTTTTTCCACCTCCCATTTCATTTTTTAATTTTTTTCCAGTTAAATTCTCTGCCAAGCCGCGTTCGAGGCTGATTAAGCAGGGGAGGGAGGATTTCTGGGAGCTGTGTTATCCCGTTTTTCCGTGTGTAAGCACTCGCCGGCTGCTGCTCTCGCCCTCTCGCCGTGATTCCCCCTGACAGGAAGATGAATTGGGCTCCGGCCGGGGAGAAAATAACATTTATTTCACGTGGAAAAAGTGCTGAGCAGCGGGAGAAGCGGGAGCAGGGAGGTCAGGGTTGGGGAGCAGGGATGGGAAAGGAGGGATGAGCCAGGATTTGGGATCCTGGGAGGTGGAACCAGCGCTTATCCCGGTTTAGGGGCTTGGGTTTAACATTCCAGGCATCAGGAATGTGTCATCCTGGATTAGTGGAACATCCCTGATGATTTTGAGACACCAGGAATGCGTTATCCCAATTTAGTGGAACATTCCTTGACATTCCAGGCACTGGGAAAGTGTTATCCCAATTTAGTGGACCATTCTTGATGATATCCATGCATCAGAAATGTGTTGTCCTGGTTTAGTGGAACATCTCTAAACATTCCAGGCACTGGGAATGCATTATCTTGATTTAGTGGAACATCCCTGATAATTTCCAGGCACCAGGAATGTCTTATCCCAGTTTAGTGGAACATTTCTGATGATCTCCAGGCACTAGGAATGTCTTTCCAGCCTGGAATTGCCATGGATTTCCATGGAATTTCTGGGATTTTTTTGTGATCCCTCCAGCCTCTCCCATCCTGAATTCCCATCCCATTTTCCCGGCACTCCGCTGTCCTTATCCCGCTCCTTCTCATCCAGGAGATCCCAGGGATGATCCAGAGGGATCCAGGATGGATGGGAGCTGATTGGAAAATCTGGGAATGATCCCAATTCCCACATCCACAGATCCCCAAATCTTCCTCTCCCGGGGGCCTTTCCCAGCCCAAAGCAAAATTCCCAAGAAAAATTCCCACCACTCCATAGGAACACGAGGATCTGGCTGAGCTTTGCAGCAAAATCCAATTAAAATTTGGGAAAATCTTCCCTTTCCTCACTGGTTTTGCTCCTCTCCCTTATCCTGGGGGCTGCTCCTGGTGGGAAAAACAATTCCACGCCAATAATTAGTGTGGGAATTGCTCCCTTTCCCGTTAAAAATAATCCTGGCTGGGTTTTCCTCCTGCTGCTTCTGAGTCTTTTGGGTTCTCAGCCCAACTTCTTCTTCTCCCGGAGCGACATTTGGGGGGGAATGTGGGGGAAGTGTGAAAGGAGGAGGCGGAACAAAGGAAGGGCACGAAAATATGGAAAATCGGGGGTGGCTGGTGGGGGAAGGAGGAGGGGAGAGTTTGAGGCGCTTGAGGGGTGAAATTCCCTTCCCAAACCGCCCCAAAAAAACATGGAAAAGGATGCAGGGAAGGATCCTGCTGGGAATCGAGGGGTGGGGAATGGGGCTGGAGCATCCAGAGGGGTTGGAGAATCTCCTGGAGCCTGGAATGTTGGGGTTGGAAGCCGGGAATGTGAGGATTGGAGCATCCTTGGGGACAGGAATGTTGGGCTTGGATTCAGGAATGTTGGGTTGGAGAATTCCTGGGATTCAGAAATGTTTGGGTTGGAACATTCTTGGTATTCAGGAATGTTGCGTTTGGAGAATTCCTGGGATTCGGGAATGTTGGGTTGGAGAATTCCTGGGATTCAGGAATGATGGGTTTGGAGAATTCCTGGGATTCAGGAATGATGGGTTTTCAGCATACCTGGGATTCAGGAATTTTGGGTTGGAGAATTCCTGGGATTCAGGAATGTTGGCTTGGAGCTTCCTGGGATTCAGAAATGTTTGGGTTGGAACATTCCTGGGATTCAGGAATGTTGAGTTGGAGAATTCCTGGGATTTGGGAATGTTGGGGTTGGAGCTTCCGGGCCCAGCTGTTGGAGCAAAAAATGAGGAATAAACGCGGATTTTTGGCCGATCAGAATTCCTGGCAGGTTGGGGCTGCATCCAGAGATGCGAATCACCCAGGAGCGACCCGGCAGCATCAAGAGATGAATTAATTAGCGGCGAATCGCTAATGAGGCGTGGTGAGTCAGCAGCGGTTTGATCTCGGGCACGCGAGGAAGGAAAAAAAAAAGATTCGGATTGAAGTTGTAGGGAAAGGATTTTGATTGAAGTTGTTGGAAAAGGGTTTGGATTGAAGCTATTGGGAAAGGTTTGGGTTGAAGATTTGGGAAAGGGTTTGGATAGAAGATTTGGGAAAGGGTTTGGATTGAAGTTTTTGGGAGAGGGTTTGGATTGAAGTTTTTGGGAGAGGGTTTGGATAGAAGATTTGGGAAGGATTTGGACTGAAGTTTTTGGGAAAGGGTTTGGATTCGAGTTGTAGGGAAAGGATTTTAATTGAACTTTTTGGGAAAGGTTTGGATTGAAGTTTTTTGGAAAGGTTTGGATTGAAGTTGTTGGAAAAGTTTGGATTGAAGATTTGGGAAAGGTTTGGATTGGAGTTTTGGAAAAGGGTTTGGATTGAAGCCATTCCAGCCCCACCATCCCATGGAGGGGACAGGCTGGGATTCCAAATGAGGCTCCTGGAACATTCCAAATTTTGGGTTCAATTCCCAGTCCCGTGGGGATGCTCGGGATGGTGTTGACCCCACCCCTGCCCCAGCTCCTTTGGGATGCACTCTGGGAATGTCCAACCCTGACCTGGTGTGAATCCCACACAGAATAATCCTAAAATGATCCCTGAGAATCCCACACCGAATAATCCTAAAATGATCCCTTAAAATCCACCACTGGGGACACCTCTGGGCCCCCAGTTGGGGGTTTGGTGGCACTGGGGACACTTCTGGTGCCCCCAATTTGGGCTTGGTGGTCCTGGGGACATCTCTGGTCATCCAAGTTGGGTTGGTGGGACTGGGGACACCTCTGGACCCCCAATTCGGGCTTGGTGGCCCTGGGGACATCTCAGTGTCCCCACATCAGGTTTGGTGGCACTGGGGACACCTCTGGTCTTCCAAGCTGGATTTGGTGGCTCTGTAGACACCCCTAGACATCCAAGTTGGATTTTGTGGCCCTGGGGACACCTCTGGGATCCCACTTGGGGGTTTGGTGGCACTGGGGACACCTCTGGGCCCCTAAGCTGGGTTTGGTGGCCCCGGGGGCACCTCTGGGCCCCCGGTTGGGGGTTTAGTGGCACTGGGGACACCTCTGGGCCCCCAGGCTGGGTTTGGTGACCCTGGGGACACCTCCAGGCATTCATCCCCTCCCCACGAGGGCGCCGGGGTTGCAGCTGCCTCTCCAGGCAGGAAAGGCTCCGGAGCGAGCGGAAAATCCCAGATTGGCTCAGCCGAGGGCAGCGGGCGAGCAAGGGCGGCTCCTGCCAGTCGGGTAATGGCTCGAGGCTGACAAGGAGCCTCTGTTCTGCTCCTCGGAAAAGCTTTTAAGAGCCCCGGGAAGGACGGGCAATTACGGGAAGGTTCTCGCTCTCGGCGGGGCGTTGCGGATCGCTCGTGGATGTTTTGCCGAGCAGAGGGAAAGGAAAAAAAAATAAAAACGGATTTTTGGAGAGAGTGGAAAAGTGGCGCGCGGTCAGAGGCGGCCCCAGCCCCTCGCTGGGGTTGATGGAGCTCGGTAATTAGCGCTGTCATTAGCGCCGCTCATGGGAAGGGGGGGTGTCCAACAAAATCCTGGAGAGATCCAAAGGGTGAAGCTGGGGGAGAGGGGGAAGGGAGAGGGGGAGTTCTGGGGTTGGCTGGAAGTAGCCTTTGCGAGGGGTTGGTGGCACTGGGGACATCTCCAGGCACCGATGCCCCTCCCCATGTAGGGGTTGGTGGCACTGGTCCCATGTTCTCAGGGTGGTTGGTGGCACTGGGGAGACCTCTGAGCATTAGTCCCCTCTCCATGTAGGGGTTGGTGGCATTGGGGACACCTCTGGGCATTGGTCCCCTCTCCATGTAGGGGTTGGGGACACCTCCAGACACTGGTGCCC
This sequence comes from Sialia sialis, assembly GCA_009812075.1. NCBI lineage: Eukaryota > Metazoa > Chordata > Aves > Passeriformes > Turdidae > Sialia > Sialia sialis. Next base: position 635,391 of record VRYO01002785.1, read on the forward strand.
TCCCCATGCATGGGTTGGTGGCACTGGGGACATCTTCTCGGGAGGGGGTTGGTGGCCCTGGGGACATCTTCTCAGGGGATTGGTGGCACTGGGGACGCCTCTGGGCACTGGTCCCTCCCTTGAAGGTGTTGGTGGCACTGGTCCCATTTTCTCGGGGGGGTTGGTGGCATTTGGGATACCTCTGAACATTATTCCCCTCCTCATGTAGGGTCTGGTGGCACTGGGGACATCTCCAGGCACCGATGCCCCTCTCTTGAAAGGGTTGATGACATTGGGGACATCTCTGGACACCGATCCCCCGCCCCACGGGGACAGCTGAGGTCTGGCAGCAATTCCAACTCCACCAAAACTTTCCCAGGATTTTTCCCAGCTGGACATGGCTCCCAGAGCATCAGTTCCACCCTGATTTATTCCAGGGATTTCCAACCTGCCCAAGACACCCTGGGATCCCCAAAAATCCCCGGAAATTCAGGATTCCAGAGGCTGGAACCCCCGCTGTCCTTCCCTGTCCATCACCCAGCTCTGGCGTCATTCCCGATTTCCTGCTGAGCCACCAGCGGGAGAAGCGACTCTGGGGGATTTCTCCCCCTCCTCCCACGCGGCGGTTTTTCCGCACGGCTGGGAATTGTGGCCGTTTCCATGTGTTTTCACTGGAATCCTAATTCTGGGGGAAAAAAAAAAACCACACAAAACCCTTTCCATACGGAGCTGATTTAATTCCTTTCCCCTTCAATCTTCCGCCACTTTCCCTTTTCCAGCGGCAAAATCCCCTTGAATCCCTGAGATTCCTCCTGGAGAGGGAAAGTGGGAGCACAGCAAGATTCCCAGAGCCTGGATGAGGATTTTTTTTGGGGGGGATCAAACTGCTCTGTGCTGTCGCCATCCCCGTTAATTCCACGTACGAGCTGCTTTTCCAAGGAATTTCTTGCGTCACCGGCGTCCCAGCAGGGCTCCATCCACCTCCTGCCGCTCGCCCTTCTCTTGGAAAAGGTGATGGAAGCTGTTCCCGCTGCCAGCCCCTTCCCACACGGATCCTGTCGCTTCCCAGGAGCCGGAAAAAAATCCACAATAATTCCCTGCGTCACCTTCGCTGCGCTGCCAAAGGCCCAGGAGGGGAAAAAAAAGCTGTGGAAAAAAAAAGCCGGATTTTATAAAATACGAAAGGTCAGAGCAGCTGTCAGGAAATCGACGGTGTGATGATTCCGTAAATGAGCTGGAAAAACAGGGATAGGGCAGAGGGAAAGTGGGAGCAACAGCAGCTTGTGGGGCCAAGGGGAAAATAAATACTCCTGGGATGTGTTGGAGGAGAAATTCCAGGGAAAAAAATGGGATCCAGATGGCCAGGGCTGGATGTTGGGGATGGGAATTGTCCCTCTGGAGCTAGATCCAGCTGGAACGGGGGAATTCTGTTTGTCCCTGATTGTTTCCATGCGCTGGGGATTGGTTTTCCCACCAGGAGAAGGTGGATGCTCGGCTCTGCTCTTTTCCAGGCAGATTTTCCTTCACCTTCCTCACCCCATGGATGATGAATTCCAGCTGGGCTCTGCAATTCCCGCTCTGGGGAGGAATTGCAGGAGCAGGGAGGCTCTGAGCTCCTGGAATTCCAGTGTGAGGTGCAATTTTCCAGAGGGAAGTTTTCCAGGTCCTGCCTCTTCCAGCAGTGCTGGGATTTGGTGGCAGATTCATCCAAATTCACCAGGATTTGGTGACAGAGCCATCCAAATTGACTGGGATTTGGTGGCAGATTCATCAAAATTCACCTGGATTTGGTGGTGGATCCATCCAAATCTGCTAGGATTTGGTGGCAGATCATCAAAATTTGCCAGGATTTGATGGAAGATCCATCGAAATTTGATGGGAGTTGGTGTCAGATCCCTCCAAATTCACTGGGATTATGTGGCAGATCCATCCAAATTCATCAAGATTCAGTGGTGGATCGACCAAAATTCACTGGGATTATGTGGCAGATCCATCCAAATTCATTGGGATTGTGTGAAAGATCCATCCAAATTCACTGGGATTTGGTGGCAGATTCAGCCAAATTTGCCAGGATTTGGTGGTGGATCCATGCAAATTCACTGGGATTTGGTGGTGGATCCATCAAAATTTGCCAGGATTTGGTGGCAGATCCATCCAAATCTGTCGTGGTTGGTCACAAATCCATCCAAATTAGGCAGCCCAGGGTCTTCAGGAGAATTCCCGGATCCTATGGAGCCATTCTCAGGAATTCCCATGCTTTGCTCCCCTCCTGCTTTTCCTCACTGTCCCGGACTCTGTTGGGAGCTAGGATTGGGATTCCCACTGGGATTGGGATTGGGATTCCAGCTGGGATTGGGATTCTTCACTTCCCACACTCGGAGTAGGAGCTGGGGCATCTCTGTCACCTGGGTGTGTCCCAAAATTTGGAGGGTGCTGGATTTTGGCCTCAGGATTCCCACAGATCCCTGGAATCTCCATGGAGCTTCGACTTCCACTTCTCATCTCCCAGCAGATCCCGTTGGAATCACCACGTTCCTTGTGGGATTTTTCCCTGTTTAACCAGCAGGGAATGGTGGCAGCAACTGCCTCTGGAGAGGGGGAAAAAAAAGAAAAAAACCTTTTCCAATATTTTTTTTTCCCCATAAAAATCTGGATCTGATCATCCCGGTTTGCTGGTTCTCATTATCCCTACTGCTCATTAATTAATTATCAGTCCTGTTCCACATCCTAATCCCTCGCTAATCCCTGGATGGAATCACTGCCAGCTGGAAGCGCAGGATCCCAGAGGCGACGTCGATTTCCCAGCCCTGAGGAGCTTCCCACATGTGAGTGGGCAGAAATTTTGGGAAAAAAACGGAATAAAAAAGGGGAAAACCTGGAGAGGAGGATCCCAAACTGCAGCTGCTCCATCCCAGGAAGGGCTCGAGGCTCCAGGAGGTTCTGAGCTTGGATTCATCCCTTTGGAGCCGCCTTGGATTTGTCCCGGCTTTTTTTTCCTTGGATTTGCAAGCTCATTACACGGCCAGGCCTGACAGCGTTCCAGGGAGGAGCAGAGTGGGATAATCCCGCCATGATCCCAAAAATCCAGCCTGGAGCTCCACGGAGCTGGGGCTGGGGCAGCTCCAGGCAGGGGAAGCTCCCACATCCCAAATCCCACATCCGACATTCCAAACCCCACATCCCACATTGTCACTCATTCCAAACCCCACATCCCACATTCTAAACCCCACATCCCACATTCCAAATCCCAAATCCCACATTCCGAACCCCAAATCCCACATTCCAAACCCCACATTCCAAATCCCACATTTTCACACATTCAAAAACCACACGTTCCAAATTCCGAGGTATTCTGGGAAGCAGAATTCCCACTTAGCCATTCATTTGTGATTCTGATCCCTAAAAATGCTCCACAATGCCTGGATTCACGGGATTTAAGGAATCCTGGGTAACCAAGGACACGGCTGGGGATCCTGGGAAAACAGCAGATCCTGATTCCTGCTGCCATCCCTGGAGTGTTCAAGCCTGGGCTGGAGATCCTGGGATAGGGGCAGTGTCCCATTCCAGCGATGGGCTCTGAGATCCCATTTCACGATTCCACAATTCCCAAACACGCTCCAGGAAAGAGCCGCTGATCAAACCAAGGGCTGAGACATCCCTAAAAAACAGGCCCAGGAAATCAATGATTCCAATTATTCCAGTAAGCAGGGCTTGGAATGCCCAGGGCACATTCCCATTCCATGGGAATTCTTTAATTAACGTGATTTATGTCCCTTCCCTTGATCGGATCCCTGGAGCTTCGGGAATCCGTCAGAGGGAACGGGCGGCTTCGACTTCCGTGTCCAGCCTGGAATCCCGGCGGATGCAGGGTGGAAATGAGGAAAAAATCCCTCTGGAAAAGCAGCTGGAATGTGCCTGGAGGGGGAAAACCGGGAATGAGGGTCAGGGATCCGATAGGAGCTGATCCATGGGGGCAGGGGGATCCAAAAGGAGCCGAAATCAGGGATGGACACAGAGCTGGGATTTGCTTGGGATCAGGGAATCAAAGCCGAGCCAGGACTGAGGAAATGAGGGATTGGTGCCTTGGGATGAGGAGAGGAGCTCTGGAATCTCCTGGATATCCGGGATTGCAGTCCCATTCCCACATCCCGCTCCAGCCCTGTGGAATCTCCTGGATATCTGGGATCATGGCCCCATTCCCACATCCTGCTCCAACCCTCTGGAATCTCCTGGATATTTGGGATTGCAGCCCCATTCCCACATCCTGCTCCAGCCCCATGCCAGAGCTCCCAGCTGGGTTTTTTATTTCACCCCTTTAATTTCAGGGATTTGGGCGAGTTCCTCCTCCCTCTTGATCCCAATAAAAACAAAAGGGAAAGTGGAACGGAAGCAGAAATCCTTGGAGAGGGAGGATGGAATGAGGCAATTATTTTGTGCTGGGAAATGATTCCCTAATTGCGTCCAAAGGGAAGCAATAAAGGGATTATTTTGGATTTGGGAACGAGCAGAACTCCTCTCTCGGGATGTGCTGGAGCTCGGAGTGTCCAGCAGGAAAATTTGGGGTTGAATCTGTGGATTTTGGGGAACAAATTCCCTGGGAATTACTCTGCTGTTTTTCCCTCAGGATCCTGCTGGGATGTGGGAGAGCCTTTGGAGCAGCCTGGAGATCTTTTCCATGTGGGAATGGTGGCGCCGGGATCCAGGGATCACTGGGAACGCCCTGACTGTGGAAAGGGGAAACTGAGGCAGGCGTGGATCATGGGAATGTGGGAATGAGACAGGAATCTCATTCCAGGCAGCTATGGAGGGGATTTCAGAAATTCTGGATTTTCTGGAATGAGACAGGAATCTGCCTCCTCCAGGGAGCTGTGGAGGGGATTTCAGAATTTCTGGATTTTCTGGAATGAGACAGGAATCTCATTCCAGGCAGCTGTGGAGGGGATTTCAGGAATTCTGGATTTTCTGGATTTGGGAATTCTGGGAATTTCTGTGGAAGAAACTGGGAAATGGGGAGTGAATCATTCCCAGAAACATTCCCACAGGAATCGCCCATGCTCCAGGTCCTGGCTGGAATCTCCCCCTTTCCCCACTGGAATAATTAACAGGAATTGGGAATAAACAATTTTCCAGGAGCCAGGAATTCCTGCACGGGGTTTTCCCCCCTCACCTCATCCTCTCTGGGATGGATTTTCCTCCTCTTCCATCCCCTGGAAAAACGGGAATTGCTCCTCTCCCACCCAGAAGCAAATGGATCACGCCCTTAATGGATTTTCACTTTTTCAATTGTTCATTCCCAACAGCTTCACTGGGAGCCCGGAGCTGGAGATTCCTTCCCATCCTGGGTTTTAAGGAGCAGGAAATCCGAGCAGGAAGCGGCTGCATTATTTAAAAATGTGCTGCTGAATAATTTATCCCAGGAGTCTGTGCACGTTGGACAATATTCCATTACAGCATTCCATTAAAAAAGAAATCAATTACAATTTATGGAATTTAAAAAATAAAAAAATCCTCTCCTCCCTGGCTGGTGGAAAAACGCTGCTGAGACAAAGATCCCGAGGTTTCCCTGGATCAGGGATTTTTCCAGTTAAAATTTCTTATTTTCCACTCAACTCCCTATCCCGGGGAAAATCCCAAGGTTTTTTGGGATCAGGGGTTTTTCCTCTAAAATTTCTCCTTTTCCGTCCGGAGATCCCAAAGTTTTTTGGGATCAGGGATGGATTTTCCCTCTAAACCATCTTCCTTTCCACCCAATCCTCTGTGCCAGGTGCAGATCCCAACATTTTGCAGGATCAGGGATTTTCCCCCTAAAATTTCTCCTTTTCCATCCAACCCCTTGTGCCAGGTGAAAATCCCAGTTTTTGGGATCAGTCATGGTTTTTCTGCCTTAACTATCTTCTCCACCCAACTCCCTGTACCGGGGAAAAACCCAAGAATTTTTGGGATCAGGGATTGTTTTTCCCCTTAAAGTTGCTTCTTTTCCACCCAACCCTCTATACCAGGGAAAATTCTGATTTTTTGGGGGGGATCAGGGATTGTTTTCCCCCATAAAATTGCTCCTTTTCCACCCAACCCCCTATACCAGAAGAAAATCCTGGATTTTTTTTTGGGATCCGGGGCGGTTCTGCCCCCCAAACCGCCTCCTTTTCCCCATGAGTGTAAATCAAAGCAGGATTTCCCGGGAACAAGTGTTGGGAGCCGTGACCTGCAGCCCAGGAATGTGCTCCCAATAATCAGCTGTGTTTATTTAATGGACAATAATTCCGTGCTGAGCTCCGCAGTTAATTAAAAATGGCTTTGGAATTGTCCCCCAGGGAGGAGATTTTCTGTTATCCAAGGATTTTTTATGAATATTGCTTCTCTTCCCTCTGTCCGGCCCTGCTGCTGGTTTTATTTTTTTCCCTGGAATTCTGGGGTGGTTCCAGCTGGACGTCCATAGAAAATGGGTGTTGGAAAGGGTTTGGGTTTAATCTCTTGGGATTTGGGAATTTTTCCCTGTGGGAAATAGGGAACATTTTTCCATGGGATCAGCATTCCCTGCTCCTCTTCCCAGATGTTTTATCCCAGAAATCCCTCCATGGGAATATCATTCCCTGCTCCTTTTCCCACATGTTTTATCCCATAAATCCCCACTGGGATCCTTCCGTGAACTCTTCAACCGTGGAACATTCCCACCTCTCCCTTCCCTCCAGGTGGGAAATCCCCCTCTGGAATATCCATCACCGCCGGGCTGTGAAACAGGAGCAGCTGGGAATAATTAATCCCCAAGCTGCCAGGAATTCCGGTGGGAGCGAGGCCGGGCTCATCCCGCTCCTGTTCCCTTGGAGCAGCCTCTTCATCCTGCTGGATCTGATTCCTCCTGATGCTCCTTAATGGCTCCTGCTCTGCTTCCCAGTGGGTTTTCCCTCTTTTTTTTTTTTTTTTATTCCTGTCTCCTCTTGTTTGGATCAGGTGTTGGCTGTGTCATTTTATTTTTTTTTTCCTTTAGGGATTTTCGGAGAGAGAGGTTGGGATTAAAAGCAGAGGAATCATCCCAAAAAAAATCCAAGCAGCTCCAAATCAAAAATTCAGGAGAAGGTTTGACCCAAGATCCCGATGAATCCAGGTTTATCCCAATCAGAATCAGTCCCCCACTCCAAAGAATCCAGGAGGGGAAAAAAAAAAATCCCATTTTTTCTCCTTTTCCCTCCACTCCAGGGAGAAGAAAAGGAACAAAAAACCCATCCAAGCTTTTTTTATCCAAACACTTTCCAAGTTAATTTCCAAAAGCTGGGAACACTTGATAGTTTTAATTAAGCTGCTGCCTGGGGAAATCTAATTTGTGCAGCCAAAGCCTCTCACTTTCCTTGGATAGGGATCTCACTCCTGGGAACGTTGATGATTCCGGCAGCAGTGACTCCAGGGATTTGATTTTATTCCATTTTATTCCACTTTACTCAATTTTATTCCACTTTGTTCCATTTTATTTTATATTTTATTTTATTTCGCTGCGGAAGTCCCGCGTTTCCTGGTTATTTCATCCTGGCTGGGTAGTGCTGCTGGAAACGGGAGCCCAGATTTTTCCAGGGATCATCCGGATTCTGTGTGGGAATAACTCATTCCCCCAAACTTCAAATCAACTAATCCCAAATTTGATTTTCCCCTTCAGTAACCTTCCAGGTTTGATTCCTGGTGGGAACAGGGAAAACACTCTGGAATCGTTGGAAATGCCACAATGGGGTTGGGATTGGGATTGTTTTTTCCTGATGGAATCATGGAGAACACTCTGGGATCATCGGAATGCCTCATTGGGGTTGGGATTGGGGTCATTTTTTCCTGATGGAATCATGGAAAACACTCCAAGATCACTGGAATACCTCACTGGGGTTGGGATCATTTTTTCCTGATGGGAACACAGAAAACACTCCGGGATCATTGGAAATCCCACACTGGGGTTGGAATTGGGATCATTTTTTTCTGACTGGATCATGGAAAACACTCTGGGATCATTGGAATACCACACTGGGATTAGGGGTCATCTGGATTGATTTTTCCTGATGAGATCATAGAAAACACTTTGGGATCATTGGAAATCCCACACTGCGGTGGGGATTAGGATTGATTTTTCCCTATGGAATCATGGAGAACACTCTGGGATCATTGGAAATGTTACAGTAGGGTTGGGGTAGTTTTTTCCTGATGGGATCATGGAAAACACTCTGGGATCAATGGAATGCCTCACTGGGGTTGGGATTGGGGTCGTTTTTCCCCAATGGAATAATGGAGAACATTCTGGGATCACTGGAAATACCTCACTGGGATTGGATTTAATTTTTCCTGATGGGATAATGGAGAACACTCTTGGATCATTGGAATAGCACACTGGAATTGGGGTCATTGGGGTCGATGTTTCCTGATGGGATCATGGAAAACACTCTGGGATCAATGGAAATATCTTACTGGGATTGGGATTGGGGTCGTTTTTTCCCAATGGAATCGTGGAGAACATTCTGGGATCATTGGAAATGCTACAGTGGGGTTGAGGTTGTTTTTTCCTGGTGGGATCATGGAAAATACTCTGGGATTGTTGGAATACCTCACTGGGGGTTGGGACTGGGGTCGTTTTTTCCAGGTGGGATTTGCTGATTGGCTGGAATTAATCAGTGATCCAGAAGAAAGGAAAATCCTGGATTTGGGCACACCACAAACCAGCAATCCCATAAAAACTCCGGCTCAGCTCCTTCCCAGGCCTGGTCCTGCTGCCGTTCCAGCTTTTCCGGGGACTGCCAAGGAAATTTCTGGGAATATTTTTAGGCCTGGCACCTGCTCCTGGAGAAGGAAGTTGGGATTTGCCAGCTGACTCCAGGCAGGATTCAGGAGCAGATGGAGCTCCCTGGCTGCTGACAGGGCTGAGAGGAGAAGTTTGAATTGGAATTTTGGGAACCTTGGGTGCTTTGCCAGCCGGATTTCTCCTTCCTTTTTCATGGAAGCAGCCAAGCTCGGGTTGGATTCCGCTCATTTTCCCAGCCAGAACCGCTGGAATGGAAATTGTGATCTGGGAAAATTCCGGTCTCTGTTCACCCATCCCATTCCCTTGATGTTTTTTCCAAAATGCAGGAAAATGGGATTTAAAGTCTCCAGCTGGGATTGGTAGAGCTTTAGGATCCCCCCTTTACATGGAATTATTTTCTGGGAAACCAGAAGCTCTGTGAGTGCCTAAAATCGAAATTTGAGCCCGAATTAAGTTGAAAAATCCCCAAAAACAGAGCCGGGAGCAGGGCTGAGCATTCCTGCAAATTATCCGGAGCGGGAGACACCCTCAGGAGCCATTCCCTCTTCCCGGAACATCTCCCAGCCATAAATATTCCCCAAAAAAGCAAGACAAAGCCAGATGGATAAAAGATTGGCTGGAGGACGTGTTGTGGCACTCAGAGCAATCCCGGCCGGCGGAATTTATGGCGCCGATAAATTCCCTGCAAAAAGAGACTCGGAGTTCAGTCCACGGCAGATCTGCGGAAAATTCCCAGTGTTACAGTTTGCCATTTTAAAGGGGAATTGGGATCGAGTCTGTGGGGGATTCAGAATAAAAAAATCAGAAAAAGCTCTAAAAATTCTCATTTAAAAGCCCGGTGATGCCGTTTGTTATTCCAGAGTTATTCCGCTAGGATGTGGGTTCGGAGCGTGGGAAGATGTTGGGAAGGAGGGAATGGGGCGGTGACAGCGACAATTCCTGGTTTTAGGGCTGCAGAATTCCCCTGGGTGCAGCTGTTCCACTCCTGGATTTTGGGTGGGATTATCGGGAAACTGCAGCATCCTTGTGGGATGCCTGTCCTTGGGATCAGAGCTTTTCCTGTTTCATCTCCGTGTGTCCCCTCATGGATTCTTGGATCCCACACCCGTTTTCCAGCTGGTTTGGGAATTTCCCTGAAGGTCCAGGCTGTGCATTTCCCCTGGATCTGAGCTCTTCCCTCTGGATATTCCCTGCACTTGTCAGAGTTGTGCCAGAGGTTTGGGAACAGCTGCTCTGCACCAGGGAGATCAAATGGGGATGGGAATAGGAATGGGATTGGGAAAAAGATAGGGACGGGGATGGGAATGGGAACAAAGAATGGGAGCTGGAATGGGAATGGGAACAGGGATGGGGAATGGGAATGGAAACAGGAATGGAAATGGGAATGGGAACGGGAATGGAAACAGGAATAGGAACTGTAATGCATCCAACTTGGATTTAATTCCATGTTTTCTCCTCATTCTTTCCCGTGTTTTCTGTTCCAAAACAATCCCGGCCAAGTGCTGCTCTTCTATTGCTTCCTCTCCTTCCCTCTTCATTCCCAGCCCCATTTCCCCCTTTTTTTCCTCATTCCTGCATTTTCAGCCTCCTCACCTGGAAGCTGCTGCATTCCCAGCTTTATTCGGAGGAAATTTGGCCTCGGCCCCGTCGTGCTGAGCCATTTTTAAATCACATCCTCTCATTATTTACACTTTAGAGCCCACTGTGTTTTTCCATGTCCTCTTCCCATCGATTTTTGGGGAGGCAGGAAAGGAGCTCAATTATTCCCCACAAACCAACATTTTTTGTCCGCGGTGGGTTTGGGGTTTTTATTTTTATTTTTTGTGTGCATTTGACATTTTTAGAAAATCAATTCCTGGTGGTTGGGTTTGTTCAGACTCCAGGGCTGGAAGGAGCTGACACAGAGCCGATGTTTATTCCAGGAGTATCCATCCAAACCTTTATCCCGGATTTATCTCTGGCCCAAACATTCCCAAACTCCCCTGGATGGGTTTTGGATGCCTGAGAGGTTGGGAAATGCTGCTGTTATTTAAGGAAAAAAAGGAGTAAAAACGGGAGTTTTTTAGGGCTAAAAAATAAGAATGAAACGAAAAAAAAATCTCAAAAAGGAAAACCTGAAGAAAATTGGAATTGGAATGGAAATTGGAATTGGAATTGGAATTGGAATTGGAATTGGAATTGGAATCCGAATTGAAACTAGACTTGGAATTGGAATCAAGATAAAAATCAAAATTGAAAATGGAATTGCGATAGAAGTAGAACTAAAAATAGAAGCAGAATTGAAATCAAAATTGGAATTGGAATTGAATTGGAATCAAAATTGGAATTAGAATTGAAGTTGAAATAGGAATAGGAATAGGAATAGGAATAGGAATAGGAATAGGAATAGGAATA
>VRYO01002785.1:664866-684596 GCA_009812075.1 Sialia sialis
GAGGGAACAATTCCATGTTGGGGTGATGGAGAGCAGGAAAACCCAGGAGGAATGATTCTGTGATGGGATGATGGAGAGGCAGGAAAACCCAGGAGGGAACAATTCCATACTGGGATGATGGAGAGGCAGGAAATTCCAGGAGGAAATTATTCTGTCATGGGATGATGGAGAGCAGGAAAACCCAGGAGGAACTGATTCCGTGATGGGATGATGGAGAGGCAGGAAAACCCTTCCAAAAATCCCAGTGAGGGGTGGGAATTCACATCCTGGATGAGGTAGAAGCCTCAAAACTCTCCCACAAATGGAGCAGGAGGAGCTGGGCTGTGCTGGGCTCGGGTTTATCCAGCCCTGGATCCCAGGATCGATTATCCAAGGCTCTGGAGCAGCCCTGACCTCATCCACATGAGTAATTCCATAAATTGCCATCATCCAGGGAATCAATAAGCACTCACAATTCTGCCCCACAAACACAATGAGCTCATCCCCATCCCTGAACACCAAGAAAACTCCAGAACCCGCTCCAGGATTTTGTGAGTATTCCAGTATCGAGCTTTCCTGGAAATGCAGCACAGGGTCAGATCCTGATACCTGAAATTTCCTTTTATTTTTTTTTGTCCCCCCAAGCTTCTTTTCAGGCTGCTGCAGGCTGAATGGATGCAGCTGCAATCAGCCTGCGGTGAATGATGCTCCAAATTGCAGCTCCCGGGATGCTGGGAAGGAGGGGGAGAGCTCAGCCGGGAGCAGGTGACGGTGTTTGAATGTCACTTAAAGTTCATTTTCATTATTTTAATTGTCACCGGCAAAATCTCCCCATCCAGGCCTGATTATGCTCGGAGAGAAAATCAGGACTTAAATCCCAATCAATCAGAGCTGGAAGTGTTGCTGCAGCGCAGACAGTGAGGCCTGAGCTGTGATTAAAGCTGGGGATTGGTGATCCAGGGGAAGGCTCCGGGAGCTGTGGGAACGCGCGGGATTGGCGCGGGGTCAAAGCCCGAGCTCCTCGATGAGTTTTCCAAGGCTTGGTACCACGGACAGCTCATTCCCGGCTCTTCGGCCGCGTCCCGGCTCTCCGCAGGGAAAAGGGGCAGGATTTGGGGGTCCAGAGGGAGTTACTAGCTGGAATTATCAGCTGGAGTTATCAACTGGAATTATCAGATAGAATTATCAACTGGAATTATCAGCTGGAATTATTAGATGGAATTATCTGACGGAATTTTCAGCTGGAGCTTTCAGCTGGAATTATGATCTGGAATTCCAGCCTGCAGATCCAGGGTCACCAACAGCAGAAGGAGCAAGTCCAGAGCTAAACACGGAGCTGGTCCCAGGGCTGGGAAAGCTGGGAATGTTCAGCTGGAGAAGGGAAGGGTCCAGGGAGAGCTTCCAGAACATTCCAGGGTCTAAAGGGGCTCCAGGAGAGCTGGAGAGGATTTGGGATAAGGGATGGAAGAATGGGACATTGGGAATGGATTTAGGCTGGGAAAAGGGAGATTGGGGTGGGATTTTGGGAAGGAACTCCTGGCTGGGAGGGTGATGAGGACTGGGCTGGAATTCCCAGATAATCCATGGCTGTCCCTGGAGCCCTGGAAATGCCCAAGGTCGAGTTGGATCCATCCAGGTGTCGGGATTGGAACTGGATGGGATTGAAATCCCTCCCAACCCAAACCATTCCAGGATTCTGGAATTCCACCAGACCCTGCTCCTTTAATGCCAACAATTACGGGGGGAGAAATAAAAAGCTGCTTCATAAAGAGCTGCAAAGTGGAAGCTCCTTCCAAACAAAGCAATTTACAGGGAGATGGAGCCGGTGGGATCCAGCAATAATTTAATAACCAGCTTGGAAAAACAACAATGAGTTTAAGAGCATTTTTGGTTTTTGTTTTTATTTTTTGTTTTTATTTTTTGGGTTTTTTTTTTGTTTTTGTTTTCTAAGAGAGAAACATCAACTCCGCAGGGAAATAAATGGAATAAGCGGAGCCCAATCTGCACAAACATTTGTTTTGTTATCTCTGGAAAATCAATAAACACGGGGCAATTATGGCCTGGATGAATCCCCCAAGTTGGGATTGTCTCTCCAGGCTTCCTGCTCGATGGGATTTCATTACATTTCCCTTTCTTCATCCAGATGAATTTGCCCGGTTTTCCCCCCTTTTTCAAGCCCAAGTCGTGGTTTTTTTTCTCCTTGAGATGTTTCATTTTTCTTTCCCTGGCATTGTGGAGGGAGAGGGAAGCTCCCCTCGCCTCTGATCTAATCCAATTAAATGTAATTTAATTGCTGGGCAGGCTCGGATTCATCAGGAATTCCAGCAGCAAATAAATCAGAATAAAAAGCTCGGCCTGACATGGATCTTCCTGGTTTCCAGCTAAAATCTCCGGGTTTGGGTTTCAGCCACTCGGCCAAGCTCGGCTTTACAAAAACCACGCCTATTCCTTGAGTTTGGAGCTGTCTGGATCAGATCCAGGGAGTAGAGGGCCCCAAATTCTCCTCTGCCCCTCATCCTGCCTGCAGAACCTTTGGGAACCCCAAACCTTTGGGATCCTTGAACCTTTGGGGTGCTCCAACCTTTGGGTTCCTCAAACTTTGGGATACTCAAACCTTTGGGATCCTCCAGTCTTTGGGATCCTGGAACCTTTGGGTTCCTCCAACCTTTGGGATCCTCAAACTTTGGGATGCTCCAACCTTTGGGATCCTGGAACTTCTGGGATCCTCAAACCTTTGGGGTTCTCAAACCTTTGGGGTGCTCCAATCTTTGGGATCTTCAAACCTTTGGGATGCTCTTCCCTATTCCCTGCTGGAGCAGTTCCCTTCCCTGCCCCAAAATCTGGCAATTCCCCATGGAGACATCGGCCCCACCCCTTCCCAAAGCTCAGAAATAAATGGGGGCAATTATCATCCAGGGGTGCCCAATTATTGATTTTTTAATGAGCTAAAAACACATTTTGGAAAAAATCACTTCCCGGGGTGTCACCACCCTCTGGGAATTCTGGGCACGGAGATTTTACCTCTTCCCACAACACCTTTCATTTTCTCACCAGGTTTTTGTTCCCTCTTTTTTTTTTTTCCATATTTTTTTAATTTTTAGGTTAAGATCTTCCCACGGAAACATCTTTGGGAACGCTGCTTTTCCAACCTCCTGGTGGGGTTGGAGGAGCTTTGGGAGAACTGGGATGGAGCCAGGATGGCTGAGGGGGCTGGAATTTATTTGGGATGCTCAGAAGGATCCATGTCCCCTTGTCCTGACCCTGTTCCGTCCTGCCAGGGATTTGTGGGGAGCCACAAAGTCCTCACTGATTTTTTCTTTTTTTTTCCAGCATCTCCTCATCCTGGATACACCAAGCAAAAAGTGATGGAGCTTCCAGGAGGCAGGAATCTGGGAAAAAAAAATAAAAATTAAAATGAGAAAAAAAAAATTAAAAATTAAAATGAGAAAACAAAAAAAATTCAAAAAAAGAGCAATCCTGAAAACAGGGAACGTTTCCCACTCTCGCTGAGGGTTTGGAGTCGCTCCCTCGCCACTTCCCCCAGGGATTGCTGCTTTTTCCCTGTAATTAGCAGCGAAGTGTGAGCGCTGCGAGGAGCCAAGAGTCTCCCTCGGATCCCACTTGGGCTTTTCCCCCTCGGTTTTCTCTCCCTGTGTTTTCTTCTCACCACATTCAATTAAATCCAGACCCGCTGCCAACAAATCCCTCGGAGCAGCCGAAGCCTCCCCAGGCGAGCTCAGGAGCCTCCCGGGGTGTCCAGAAAGGAGCAGCTCTGCTGGATTCCATGATCCTGGGGAGATCCAAGATCCTGGGGTCTTCTCCAAGCCCGGTGATTCCGTATTTTTGGGAAAGATCTGGGGCTGAGCACAGGCAGGAACAGCTTTAATTGTTTGTGGCTCCTTTTTCCGTTTCCCCCTTTTCCCATCTTACTTAAAACCATTCAACTTCCATTTTAGACCTTGAAGCAAAAACCATCATTCCTAAAGGATACATTTTAGGAAAAAAAGGCATTTTTTAATTAGTAAATTTCATCGTCCATGAATTTTATAAAATTAATTTAATTTAAAAATAATTTTTTTAGCATTTTTTCAGCTCTTAACTTCACCAGCAGGACAAACTGAGAAGCTTTACCCTCTCCAAGCTGTGAATCCTTTTCTTTGGCCAAGGTGGGAATGTCAAAGCTGAGGGGGATTCTGGGGACCCCTTCCCACTTTTCCTTGGCATTTTTCCGCTGCCAAACTCCTCCGCTCCGGACAGAAGCGGCGGAGAGTCCGTGAATAAAACATGAAGCAGAAAGCAAATCCTTCCTGGCACCTGGATCCTTCCCTTCCCAGGGCAATCCCGAGGCTTTAATTGCTTGATTTACTGCCGGAGTCACTCTGCCAGCAGCGATAAATAAAGTTAATTAATATCGGGAACCCCCTGCCAGAGGCTGGGAATTACCAGGGAACAGAGGGATGAGATTTGGTGGGAAGAGCCCAATTCCCTCTCCTCCCTTTCGTTATCCATCATCCTTTATTTGTTTGGCTGCTGCAATGAGCTCAACTCCAATTCCAGCTTGTTTTCCTTCTCTTTTCACTCCCCCCTTCCCCGAGGACCCGCAGCACTGATCAGGGAAGAGTTTCTGTGATTAAATTCACTGAAAAGATGGGAATTCCTCCAGGAAAAAGTAAATCTGGTGCCAAATGTGGAGTGGGAACATCCTGGGGTGCCAAAAGATGGGAGGAAAGCAGGGAATTATTGATTCCAGCAGGACAGGGGCCCTCACCCAGCAGATTTCAGCTTTTCCATGAGTGCTTTTTTTGGGATGAAGTTACACGTCCTCCACAAATCCAGGGAATTTCTTGGGGTGGTTTTCACACTGGGTTTAACCAAGAAAGGGTTTGGAGCAACCTGGGAGGTGCTCCTGTCCACGGAGTGGAGTGGAACAGGATGAACTTTAATTTTTTGGGGATTTCACAGTGGAATTTCAGCCTGAAGAAAACTCTGGATGAAAATGTCCCAGTTGGGATGAAACTACACGTCCTCCACAAATCAGAGAATTTCTTGGAGTGGTTTTCACATTGGACTTAACCAAGAAAGGGTTTGGAGCAACCTGGGACAGTGGGAGATGTCCCTGTCCACTCCAGGGTGTGGAATGAGATGAATTTGAAGATCCTTCCCGCCCAAAATCATTCCATGATCCCATCCAGGGTCTTTTCCAAGGCTGGTACAAACCCAAGCAACTCTTGGTACCAAATCTCCTCATGTTTTCCTGGCTCAGGATTTGGGGCTGGAATTTTGCTGATTTACCCAGTCAGACTCTGACCTGGTCACGAGCCCAGGGATTTTTCCCAATTTTCCCAGCATATGGAAAAAATCTGGCAACACCCAATCCCTGGCGCAATGAAACCCTGCCTAAACTGTGCCGTGAAAAGCTGGATTTTAATCCCAGCCTTGCCAGGGAGGAGCTGAGCCCCCTCCTTGTGTCCCAGGCTCAACCCAGGGTCTGTGGAATGTTCTGTCCCTGATCTATCACTGACAGAATTTTCCAAATTTTCTGCTTTTCCCATCCCTCCCCTCTGTGGGACTGAGAGGGAAAAAGAGCTGCAGAGCCTGGAGTTGGAACAGGTCGGGTTTCAAAGCAGAATTGCTTGAAATTGCCCAAATTTGTCATTTTTAAGGCCAGAAGTTGCCGTTTCCAGCGCTGAACCTGACATTTTACCTAATGATGGCCATGGAAATTCCCCCAGGAAGTCCCAACTGCCCGGGGATGGAGCGAGGCTGTTTTTAAATCAGCACCTGACCTTTGGAAATGGAGCCCAGGATTAATGACCAGGTCAGGTTTTATTTCAACCACAGCTTGGTTGGTTTAATTTTCTAGACATCCAGACCGAGCACTGCTCCTTTTGCTTTAAAATCCACCCAAACTTGTCCAGGTGCTCCAAATTCCCCCACCTGGCAGAGTTTTCCCTCCAAGGAATTCTGCAGAGCTTTCCACACTCTATATTTATATAAAATAAATAGATTTAATCATATAAAGGTATGATTTAATTTGACAAAAGTCACAGAGCTTCACTCTGAGGCCAGGAGTTCAAACATCCCAAACCAGAGTCACATGGCCTGGAAGAGAAACCCAAAGAATGATTGGAAATGGATTCCAGGGTGATCAAAACCCAGCGTGGTTCTGGAGCTGCTGAGAGCTGGGATTGTTGGGAACAGGGATGGACGAGTGTGACTTTGGAAAATCCGATGTCGTGGTTGTTATGATGGGATTTCCATCCCTCTCGGTCCAGCTCTCCTCATTCCCTGGTGTCTTGGGTTACAATACAGGATGTGTCCAAAAGTATCTGTTCTGTCACCAGCTGTTAAACCAGTGGGGCAGTGATCCTGATCTCTGTGGGATAGCTCCTGCTAATGGGTCAGGATTAAAAACCAGGTGGGGCAGTATTTTTATTTCCATGGAGATACCTCCTGTTGATGGATCATTTGTTAAACCAGGTGGATTGGTGTTCTTCATCCCTTCCAGGACCCATCCTCTGTGCAGGGAGATCTCTCCTGTTAATTGGCAATATTTTATAAACCAGCTGGGGCAGCTGGGGGGACAAAGATTCAGGGAGAGCTTCCAGCACATTCCAGAACCTAAAGGGGATCCAGGAGAGCTGGAGAGGGATTTGGGATAAGGGATGGGACACGGGGAATGGATTCAAACTGGGAAAAGAGATTTCAGGAAGGAATTCCTGGTTGGGAGAGTGAGGAGGGACTGGGACAAAATTCCCAGAGGAACTGTGGCTGCCCCTGGGTCCCTGGGAGTGTCCAAGGAAAGGTGGGAAAAGGGAAATTCCAGGGAAACCTCAGAGCCTAAAGGAGAGTTGGACAAGATTTGGGATGAGGAATGGAGGGACAGGACACAGGGAATGGGAAAAGGGAGAGTGGGGTGGGATTTTGGGAAGGAATTCCTGCCTGGGAGGGTGGGAAGGGGCTGGGATGGAATTCTCAGAGAATCCCTGGATCCCTGGCAGTGCCCAAGGCTGAGTTGGGATGAGCTGGGATCATGGAAGGTGCCCATGGCAGGGTGAGATCAGCTGAGATGATTTGCAGATCCCTCCCAGCCCATCCCATGCTGGAATTCTGTTTTCCAGCAGGATTTCCCCGCTCGGAGAGGCGCTGGCTTTTCCATGCAAACGTGTTTTCCATGTAAATGCTCTTGGAGGGCTCTTTAGCAGGAAGTGACAGCGGTGACAGCTCTGATCCTCCCGGGAATCGCTGCAGTCACTGTTGGTTTTCTCCTGAAATGACGGATCTTGATCTCTCTGCCTTTCAACTTCTGTGGATTTTGGATTTTTTTTTCTTCCCCCTAAACCATGGTGTCCTTGATAAATAAACACAAACAAAGAAACTCCTTGGAGGCAGGGAGGGAATTCCAGCCTGCAGAGGGAAAAAAGGGAGATAAACCATAGAAAAAAAGGGAAATAAACCGTGGAAAAAAAGGGAATAAACCGTGGAAAAAAGGGAAATACATGGGCCCAGCCAGATCCCAAGGGCTGGGAAGCCCAAATTCCTGCTCAGTGGGATAAATCCTGGGCGTGTCACATCCATCCTAGCCCAGGGCACCAGCTTGGCTTTTCCTTGTTCTTTTTTGAATTTCTGGCCCTTTCACCTCCACCCTGGGAGGTCCAAACAGCTCTCCCCAGCTCCAGCACTGCCCTCATTTTTCTGGAAGAGTTGAGGGGTTTGGAATTGAAATCCATGAGCAAAATTCCTCCTTTCCCCCCTCTTTTGCATTAAATATTCCATTAACGCAAGATCCCGAGTCCCCAGAGCAGAGTAGGGATGTTAAAATAAAAACCCAACAACCTCTCTTGCTCCCCAGATCTTCCCAAGGCAAGAATTTAATTTGTGGCTGAATCCCAGAGGGAAATGAGAGGAAGTGGGGAAAGATGGAGGAGGAAGTTAAAAAAAAATAAAAATCCCCTCACCCAAAGAGGAATTGATGAATTAAATGCAATGGGAGCAATCGGGGAGAGGAGATGGAGATGGGGAAGCTCCTGATGGGAACAGGAGCTGGATCTCTCCATCATTTCCATTTCCCAGCACACGGGGACTCAGGACCAGCTATTAACAAGCTGACATTTCCAAGAGTGTTTAAACCCACCTCAGACTAAAGCTTTTTTATTCCCAGTCCTTCCACATTCCCTAACATTTGCCCCCTCCTTAGCGGATTTATTCCTGGAGCTCCTCGGTGCCTCCATCCCTTTTTCTTTGTTTTTTAAATTTTTTAGATTTTTTTTCCTTCCTGTATTTACCGTGGAGCTAATGGGGAATAAATGAGGAGCAAAACGAAGCCGTTCCTGCTATAAATAATTGATGGACACCGCGGCTCCTCACGGATCCCACACAGGTCCCGCACACGTGGGCACGGAATGAGCGCGAGCTGAGAAATTCTCTCCAGCACAGACGGGAGAGATAAAAAAAAAATAAACAACAACCAAAAAAAAATTAAGAAAAAGGAGAATATTCCCTCCTGACCCATCCCAGCTCTAAAACCCAGGTGTCACCTCCTGGGTGGTGCCACCCGCGGTTGTCCCAGCCCATGTCCCCACGCGGGCACGGCCACAATGCGGCGGAACAGCCGCGGATAATTAAACTTTGCGGTGAGGAGATAAAGCCGAGATGGGCTTTTTTTCCTCGGAGCTTTTCACATCCCAGCTGGAGGCAGCAGATAAGGTGGAAATTGGCCTATTTTCCAGCCCAGAGTGGCTCTGCGGCGAGAACGCGGAGAAATTTCAGATTTTTTTTGGCCGGCCCTTCTTTGGAATCGGAATTTGGGGGTTTGCACCGTGACACCACCGCTGTAGGAATTTGGCTTCTCCTGGGATTAACAGGATGTGATTCCTGGTGGGAATGAGGGGAAAAGACTGGGGGTGATCCCAGATCCTTTCCTGGGATGTTTTCTCTGGGTTGTTGTACCCACAGGCACCAGGAATTGGCTTTAACTCCCAAATCTGGTGGGGATGATCCTGGATCCATTTCCTGGGATGTTTTCCCAGGATTGTTGTACCCATGGGGGATCCACAGGGTCACCAGGAATTGGCTTTAATTCCCAAATCTGGTGGGATTTGTTCAAATTCCAGCCCGGACTGGGTGGGAATGATTTCCACGAGCACAGGAAGAGCCGGGAGGGAAGCAAAAGTGATCCCAGGATGTCTCAACAACAACAAGCCATCACAACAATTTTTTGCCATACTTGGGTTGAAAATTCTGGTTTGGGGGTTTGGGAATTCTGGAAGCCAAATTCAGCGTGGTTCGCCAGGGAAATCATCTCCGTGAGATCTGCTGGGAATGGGAATTGGGGGAGTGGGAATTCAGGAGTGAGCACTACTCAGAGCGTCCAGGGGAGTGAAATTTGGGATTGATAATAGAGGATTTGGGAAGCAGTGGGAATTATGTCCGCTTGGATTCATCCAGGGCTTAATTGATTGGAATCCTGTGCCCATGTAAATATATTCAGACAAGTGTGGATGTGGATGTGCCAAAATTCGGGCTTGGAATGACCTGGGATAGTGGAAAGTGTCCATTCCTGTGGAATGGGTGGGATTTAAGGTTCCTTCAACCCAAATCACTCTGTGATTCTGTGATTTATTTAATTGAACTGGAGCTCGCAGCATTGGTGCTCCCTCTCATTTTCCATGATTTGCCTCTTCATCCACTGGGCATTCCTGACATTTTCCATGGTAATTCAGACCCACAAACAGGGCTGTTTTTGTTGCAAAACTCCTCAAAATGCATAAAAACCTCGTGGAAAATGGGAACCGGAGGAGCTGCTGGGGTGGATCCATGTCCACGGGAAAGGGATGGATCCGCTCTTCTCAAAGCGGTGTCGGAACATCCTGAAAACATCTGGTAAAAATTCCTGCAGGGATGGGAGAGGAGCCGGGTTCAGCTCCTGCACATCCCAACCTCGCTGGATCGGAGCCTTCATCTCCAAAATCCTGAGTCTGGGAGTTCCTGCGAGGCCTCATTAATGGATTTTTTTCCATGCGCTCTGGAATCCTGTGGGAAGCAGGGCCGCTCTGTCGGCGCCCCGAATCTTTCCCTGACTTTTATCCGCCTTCTCCACTCAATCCAGAGGGGCTTTGTGGGTGATAAAATCCTGCTCTGCCATCCCCTCCCCGGCCCCAACCGAGACACCCAGAGCTCCAAAATAAATAGAAAAAAAACACCTCGTGGATAAACCCCAAACCCTTGGAAGAATCCGTCTGTGCCGAGATAATTCTGCTTATGTAACACATGATCTGCCTTTCTCTTGGCCGGGATTTCATTTCTCAGGGATATTTGCATGAAAACGGGAGCTTTGTTGCTCGGGAAATTCAGCTGCCACCGCTGCTGGCCCCATTCTGCTGCGGTCGAGTGACAGCCTTTGTGCTCTGCTGCCTCCCCGCCTCCTTGGGAGCGATATCCCTGCTTTTAACGTGAAAAAAAAAAAACTGGGAAGGATCCTCCTGGTCCCACTTGGCTGGAAGGGCAGCGAGGAGGGAGCTCAGCAGCTCAGGGATGGGATTTTTTTGCGGGGGGAAAAGGTTTTTTTGGGGGATCAGTGGGAATTTTTTTGGTGTGGTTAGGAGGGTTTGGGAGATGAGTGTCCCTCTGTGCTCCAGCCTTGAGATTTCCAAGGATTCCTGTTGGGAATGCAAGACGTCAACAAGAAATACTCATGGGATTTTGGGGGGAAAACAATTTTTTTGAGGAATAAACGGGAATGGTTGGGGTATTTAGGAGGGTTTGGGAGCTGAGTATTTTCCAAGGATTCCCACTGGGAACCCAAGAAAGAGATGCTGAGATGTTGTGATTTTGGGAGGAAAATTTTGGGGGAATAAATGGGAAGGGTTGGGATGTTCAGGAGGGTTTGGAGCTGAGTGTCCATCTGTCCTCCAGCCTTGGGATTTCCAAGGATTCCCACTGGGAAACCAAGAAAGGGATGTTGAGGGATTGAGTTTTGGGGGGAAAATTTTGGAGGAATGAATGGGAAGGTTTGGGATGTTCAGGAAGGATTGGGAGTGGAGTGTCCCTCTTCTCCAGCCTTATATTTTCCAAGGATTCCCATTGGGAATCCAAAGCATGAACAGGAGGTATTTATGGGCTGGCATTTTGGGGGGGAAAACGTTTTTTTTTGACAACTAAATGAGAACAGTTGGGGGTATTTAGGAGGGTTTGGGAGTGGAGTGTTTTCCAAGGATTCCCATTGGGAATCCAAGGCATAAGCAAGAGATATTTATGGGCTGGGATTTTGGGGTAAAAATGGGGTTTTTTTTGAGGAATAAATGAGAATGGTTTGGGATGGTTAGGAGGGTTTGGAGCTGAGTACCCCTCTGCGCTCCAGCCTTGGGATTTCCAAGGATTCCCACTGGGAATCCAAGGCCAAAGCTTGGATTGGGAATCCAAGGCCAGAGCAAGAGATGCTCAGGAGGCCACCGAGGGCCTCAGGACTCCTTTTTTTATCTCTCCGAAGTCGGATTGGTCCCTGCAGGAAACACCCGCAGAGATACGAGGAGAAATTCCACAGCAAACTTTGGAATGTCTCATGTGAAAAATGCTCCCAGCCCGGAACGGGAACAGAGACGTTTCCATGAGTTATAAAGCCCTGATTGTCCACACTCCATTCCCTGGGATTCCAAACAAGAGAAAAAGGGTGGGAATGGTTCAGAGGAGGAGGAGGAGGAGCAGAGAACTCGGATGAGATCTGGGATGTTCCCAACCAGCAGGATCCTTCCCATCTTTCTCCAGATGTATAAATCATCCAGGCTGAGGAATCCTTCCAGCTCCAGGCCTTGGGGCTCCAGGCCTTCCAGCAGAGATAAAAGACAAAGATGAAACCCCGGGGCAGAATTCCCACCACCTTTGATGAAAAATTCACGACTGGGAGAGCTCCCTGTGCTTCCTCAGGCTCTGAAACCACGAGGGCTCCCGGCCTGGCCCTGCCCTTCCTCACCTGCTCAATTTTGCAGGTTGGAGATGTATTTTTAATTCCTTGCAGTTTATTTTTAACTCCTGCTGGTTTATTTTTAATTCCAGGCCTGTTCAGCTCCTGGTGCCACCGCTGGATGAGTGGGGAAAGCTTGTAAAATCCCAAATTTGGAGCTGTGCTGGTATCAGAGAGGTCAGGGAGGGTTCGTCCCACCTCAGCTCCTCTACAACCCTCAAAAGAGCGGAATTAGAGCCGTTAATGGCTCGGAATTCCACAAAATATAAATGGTGGGAGGCAGGGAGGCTGAGTATGGATCAGCGGGATCTGGAACTTTAATTGGGGATTGGGAACTTTAATTGGGGATCAGGAAATTTAATTGGGGATCAGGAGCTGTAATTGGGGATCTGGAACTTTAATTGGGGATCAGGAACTGTAATTGGTGATCAGGAACTTTAACTGGGGATCAGGAACTTTAATTGAGGATTGGGAACTTTAATTTGGGATCTGGAACTTTAATACAGTGAAAAATGGATATACAATAGAAAAAAAATGGATATACACTGGAAAAACCATGGACACACTCTGGAAAAGTGGATATAGAGTGGGAAAATAAATGGATATATACTGGAAAATGGATATACAGTGGGAAAACCCATGGATATACATTGGAAAATGGATATACAGTAGAAAAATAAATGGATATAAACTGGAAAAACATATGGATACACACTCAAAATTGGATATGCAGTAGGAAAAAATTGGATATAGACTGGAAAAATGCATGGATACACATCGGAAAAGTGGATATACAGTGGAAAAATAAATGGATTAGACTGGAAAACCCACGGATATGCACTGGAAAATTGATATACACCGGGAAAACCCGTGGATATGCCTCAAACCCCACGGAGGCCCCAGCAGGGACAGGGTGGCAGCGGTGGCACTGTCCCCTCAGGGTGGCACCGTCCCCTCAGGGTGCCACTCCCAGCCTTGCCTCCCTCGCCCTTTCCCAGGACAAATTTCCATTCCCTCTGCCAGCGCCACAACGATTCCCCAGCACATTCCCGTTTTTTAATAAAAATTACAGAGGGGAAGAGAGATGATGTGATGATGTGGCACTTGAAACCAAAACCCGGCTATTTCTTCCATCTTTATCATCCCGGGAAATGCAATATTTTGACATTTCCAAGGCGCTGCAGCACTGTGGGCTTTGTTTCTTTTTTCTTTTCCCCAACATATTTTATCTTTCCCTGTGCAATACCAGCCCAGCTCCTCTCCTTTTTCTAATTTCATTAACTGGCACCGAGAATAAACCCCGTTATTTCCCCCAGAATCCGCCCACTCGATGATTTCCATTCTCCCATTCCATACAGATTTCCATATTGCTCCGGGAAAAAATTCCAGAGGACACAAACTCCAAATATGAGCCCAGGGGTATGGGAATTTGCTTTTGTTCCAGTGCAAACTGAGGAATTCTGAGGGGAAAATGGGAATATGTATCCCACTGATGGGATTTGCTCAGGGAGTGGTTTTGTTCCAGGGTAAACTGAGGAATCACAAGGGAAAAATGGGAAAATCTGGGAAATGACGGGAAAATGGGAATATCCCACCTATGGGATTTGCTCAGGGAGTTTTTTTGCTCCAGGGCAAACAGAGGAATTCCCAAATTGGGAATTTGGATCCAATGGGCGGCTGAGAGCTCGATGACCTCCCAACATTCCCTCTGCTCCAAAAAAAACCCCAAAAAACCCCAAAAAAACCAACAAAACCCGAGAGCATCCCAAATCTCACAGCTCAACAATTCCACCTCCAGCAGCCTGGGGTGAAACAATCCAGAAAAATCCTGGAAAAGGCAGAATTGGATGGATTTAGGGATTGATGCTCCTGGCTCCCAGCCCTTCCAGCCATTCCAGGGCTGGCAGAAAAAGGGGAAAAGCAGAGAATCCTTTATCCAGCTGTAACAAGGACCCCATTAATTATGCACTGTGAGCTAATGAACATTTTAATTCCGTGTATCCCTCTCTTGCCATTCCCCCCACTTCTCCTCCTCCTTTAAATAAATATTTCAGCATCTCCGGAGCGCTGGGAGCCGGACCGAGCAGGTTGATTTAATCTCCAGGAATTCTCTCATCTGCCTCCCGCACATCACAAATCCTCGCCGGGGGAAGGAGGGGGATCAGAGCCCATCCAGCGCTCCCCTCCTTCCCTTTGGAAGTCCTTCAAGGATTTCGAGGAAGATGTGATTCACGGCTTTTAATCGCTCCCCTCGTTAACTCTTTGGGATGCGAACTCGACTGAGATTCCCTCAATTCCCATGGCAACAGATTTCCCAGGGGATGAGGCCACCAGCTCATCCCGCAGAGGCGAATTCCTTCTGGTCTTTCCAGAACTTTCCCACAGCTTGGCTTTGTTTGGGTCCATTTATCCCAGAATTGCTACGAGAATACAAAGAAATTCAATCTCTGCAAGGCTGCCAAGCCCTGGAGCTCCCAGCCTGGAACGAATCCCTGGATCCAGGCAGGTCCCACCCCTGTCAGGGTATAGATCCTGGGGCAAATAATTCCTGATTTCCCACCCACAGCTCCCTGCTGGGACAGGGAATAATCCAGATGGGAATAATTCTCTTTTCCTGGCCTGGAAAAGAGCCCAAGCTGAGGCCAGCTGAGCTCAGCACCAAGCCTGGGCAGGTCGGCGTCCAGGCAGGGAGGAAGCACAAAAGGAGAATTATTTCTGTCTAATCCTTGCAGTATTAAGGGGAAAATATCCACAGTAATGGTGAGGTTCTTTGGGGAGGGGGAAAAAAAAATTGAAAAAGTTTTAAAAAGCCTGGAGTCTGCAAAAACATAGAAAAAACAGCACCGGAAAATCTAAATAATGACCATGAAGCTGGAAAAGAACTCCTGGAAAATCCTGACTCGGCAGAGACCTTGGAGCATTTTCTGGAGCTGACTGATTCCTCTGACTCCTCATTTCTGGAAACTCCTCCATGGCTGAGGCCAATCCAAGAGGATGGGAGTGCAAATTCCACATATCTGGAAAGCTCCCGGGGATTCACTGCCCGTTTTCCTTCCGATCCAGCAAAAACATTACGATTTTAATTTTACTATTTTACGATTTTACGATTTTACGCTTCGGGCTCCAAACTTTCACTGGGACAGGTCGAGGTCAGCTGGTGGCCGGAGGTCGGATGTGAGGATTTGGGGCTGATTTAAAACCCCCTGTGACTCCGGAAAATGCAAACCCTGAGCCAGCTCTGCCTGGGCTGGGGAATTGATCCCGTAAAACATTTTGTGGGAATGCTGGCTCGGATCCGTCATTCTCCCACTGCCCTACCTCTTGACCACAAGATGGACGCCGTGTCCATCGTGGGAAGCTCCACACCAGGATGTTCCTCTGCAGGACAAAATGAATTCAGGGATCCCAGAAGAATTCCTGAGGTTGGAAAAGCTCTCTGAGGTCACCGAGCCCCATCTTGACCCAAGCCCAGAACTCTGAGTGTCACCTCCAGGAATTCCTGGGACATCTCCAGGGATGGGGATTCTAAACCCTCCAGCACTGAAACCCCAAAATTCCCTCTCACCTGGATGGTCCTGATTTGTCCCCACTAGGATCATTCCCATTATATTCCCAATATCCCATTATTCCCATGATTAATTAACTCTGGAGTGTTTAATTACTCCCGGAACATCCAGTGGACATCACCAGCTCCATCTCCCAGCACCCACAGCACTCCACATTCCCAATTAGCTGTAATTAAGGATTATAACGAATCCCCGTGTGTACACCACCCGAATTTTGGGAATTTCCAGTCCCCACACACTCCTTTGAGCCAATTGTGGACGGGCTTGGGGTCAGAAGGAGAAATTGGGGAAAAAATCCCAAATTTTATTTCTGAGGCTGCAATTCCCAGTGAATGAGGAGCGAATCCACCTCCCGCTGCCATTGTTTACCTCCCCGGCTGACAATGCAGATTTATGCAGATGAGAGCCCGGCTGCTGTTTGTCTGCTCGTTAATTAGCAGCGTGTTCCGGAGAATTCCGCTGGTTTTGAATTGTTCCCCACATTCCTGCCCCGATTCCCAGGGCTTTGTCAAGGTTCTGGGGTGGAATAAAAACCACCATTGACATCGTGGGGTTCCTGGGGTTGGGAACAGGGAAAGAGGGATCTGGGAAAGGGGGAAAAGTGGAATTTAGGAGGAGGTGAGCAGCAGCTTTGGATAAATCTGGATTTCCCATCCAGTTTCTTCGTGCAGTGGTGATGTCACAGAGTTATGGAATTGTTTTTGGAGGGAAAAGACCTTTCAGAAATCATGGAATCTTTGGGATTAAAGACCTTTCACAGAGCCACGGAATTGTTGGGATAAAAAGACCTTTCACAAAATCATGGAAATGTTTGGGTTGGAGAAGTCTCTTCAGAGAATCGTGGAAATACTTGGGTTGGAAAAGAGGTTTCATAGGATTGTGGAACTATTTGGATTGGAAAAGATGTTTTATAGGATGGTGGAATTGTTTGGGTTGGGAAAGATGTTTTATAGGATGGTGGAATTGTTTGGGTTGGAAAAGACCTTTCAGGCAATCAGGGAATCATTAAAAACAGGTTGGAAAAACCTCAAGACTTTCTCGCTCTCCCTAAGGCAAAATTTGGGATAAATTATTGGAAGAAACGTACAAACTGTCATTGAACAAACACCAAACAACCCCTGGGATGTTTTATTCCCAAAAAGACATCAGATCAGCTCCAAGTGTGGGAGCTTTATCTGGGAATGTTGTGGGATCAAACGCTGCCTCCCAGGGCTGCCCTTTTCCCAATTTTTCCCAGTTCTCTGCTCCCCTCAGGGACAATTTTTTCACCTGGATTTACACATTTATTTACAAATCCTGAACACCTGGGGGGGATCCCGGCACCCGCAGGATTCCGGTGCCTGTTTCCAGCCTGGCCTCCTCCAATGTTTCCTCTGCAATTTCTGCACACACAGCCCCGCAAAATGGGGCCTAAACACTGCAATTTTCCAACCATTTTCATCCAAATTGTCGGCAATTTCCCAATGGTCCCAGCACCAAATTATAACTGAGTGCTCGGAATCGCTGCGAGGCTGCCCAGGCATCCGTGGGCACGCGAGGGAGGGGGGAATGTTGGGATGAGGTGGCAGCAGCTGGACACAAACCTTTCAAAAATGGGTTTTTAGGTTATTACCGACCGCATCTCGGGCCTGGAGTCATCGGCGGAGGGAAAGGTGAGGCCGTTCCCGTGAGGGATTTGGGATACAACACCATAAATCTCACAGGGGGCTGGGAAAGGGGGGGTTTGGAGGGATATTTGTGGGTTCGGGATGGCAAAATAGAAATGGATCCCAAAACAAATCAGGGCACGGGTTCAGGCTGAGAGGTCACCTCAGTTCAGGCACTTGGGAAGAAATTCCAGTTTGGAAGAGGGGATGCCCTGAGAGGGATCCAGGGGGGCTTTGCAGAGCTCTGAAAATTCCCAATTCCACCTTTTTGGGGGATAGCACATCCCCGGGAATGTTCAAATCCTGGGATTGTGGGAAGTGGAAAATCCCACGGTGAGCTTGGATTGGAATGGATCCCTACTTGAGAGGGGATTTCAGGTCCTTCCAATCCAAATCATTCCAGGACTGGATCTGGGTGTGGACAGGGATAAATCCCACCCTGAGATGCAATGGATGGAATGGAATGGAATGGAATGGAATGGAATGGAATGGAATGGAATGGATCCCTACTTGAGAGGGGATTTCAGGTCCTTCCAATCCAAACCATTCCACAACTGGATCTGGGTGTGGATAGAGACAAAACCCAACCTGAGATGGGATTTTGGGTCTTTCCAACCCAAACCATTCCAGGAATGAAATGGATCCCATCCCAAACCGTTCCAGGATTGGATCTGGGTGTGGATAGGGACAAATCCCATCCTAGATGGGGTGGAATGGAATGGAATGGAATGGAATGGAATGGAATGGAATGGAATGGATCCCATCCCAGATGGGATTTCAGGTCTGTCCCAAACCATTCCAGGATTGAATCTGGGTGTAGACAGGGATAAATCCCAACATGGAATGGAATGGAATGGAATGGAATGGAATGGAATGGAATGGAATGGAATGGAATGGATCCCATCCTAGATGGGATGGCTGGAATGGAATGGATCCGTACTTGAGAGGAGATTTCAGTTCTTTCGAACCCAAACCATTCCAGGACTGGATCTGGGTGCGGACAGGGACCCTCCAAGGTTGATGCTGCAGGAAAACCTGGATTTTTGGGAAGGAAAGGCCGAGATTTGAAGCAGGACATCCCCAGCCCAGCAGCAGCTCCTGGAGCACCTTGGGCTCATCCCATCCCTTCCCTGCCTCGGGAATGGAGCTGGAATTTGGGGTGCAGCTCCTGCAGCCCCTCAGATTCACCCCTGGAGCTCCCAGTCCTTCTCTGTGCCATCCTCCTGCTGCTTCCCACGCAGATTTCACACTCCCTGCTCCCCCCACCGGAGCCAGGAACCCGTCAGATATTTTTGTGTTTCTCACAGATGGCCTCGGTTTCAAACCCAACCACGCTGCAGGCACGGGGAATGTATTAATAATTACACAAGGTGTTAATTGCTTCCCAGGCAGGGCTTTTGTCTCTCCTTCCTCTGCTGAGACAGCAACAGGGAAAGTCAACAAGTGTCAAGTGCGGTGCTTCATCGCCAAGCTGAGAGCATTTATTAAAATTGCTAATGAATCTAATAATTAAACACATAAATATATATTACCTCAGGTATTAAATCTCATTATTGGGCCGTCCAAAATCAATTTGGGGGCGTATGCATATTAACACATGGGCAAAGTTAATTAGAAATGTCCAGATCAATATTTGAGTAATTCTTAACCGGTGGAATCCCTGTCTGCAGAGCTGTGAATAAGTTATATCCCAGAAATTAATGCCTTCTCCTAATGGAGTTTATCCTGGGAAATTAATAATACTCCGGGAAATCTGCGAAAATAAATGACAAACCTGTTTGCCTGAGCTCTGCCCTCGGGGAAATCATTAAATATCTGTTGTCAGGGCCCAGGCTCTGCTCCAGCTCCGGAGAGCTGGGATGAAGCTGGGATGGAGCCCTCCTTCCCTGCTCCAGGGGTTCTGGCTGAATTCTGCTTTTCCAGGAGATTTGGGCTGCTGCAGTTCAGGTGTGGAGCCCACGGGGCTCTGACCCTCCTTCATGCTCCAGGGGTTCCAGCTCAATCCCGCTTTTCCAGGAAATGGAGCCCCAGTGGCGCCTGCAGCTTGGGCAGAGCTCATCCCACAGCTCCAGCCACTTCAAACTGAGCTCATCCCACAGCTCCAGCTCATCCCAAATTTCCAGCTCATCCCTCAGCTCAACCCACTTCAAACTGAGCTCATCCCACAGTTCCAGCTCATCCCACAATTCCAGTTTATCCCACAGTTCCAGCTCATCCCATAGCTCCAGTTTATCCCAAAATTCATCCCACAGTTCCAGCTCATCCCATAGCTCATCCCACTTCAGACTGAGCTCATCCCACAGGTCTAGCTCATCCCAAGATCCAGCAGAGCTCTCCCCACAGCTCATCCCACCTGGGGCAGAGCCCATCCCACCTCCACCAAACCCCCCCATGGAATTGTCCTGCTCCTCTCAGAAGCCCGACCTGGCTGAAGATCCTAAATCTGTGCTGGTGCAAATCAGGATCCCATCTCAAATCCTGACCCAAACCCCACAAAATCCAGCAGCTCTGGCTCTCCTGGAGTTCTCCCAGCCCAAGGAGAACAATTTCACTGTTTTAAAAGGCGCATCCCGGGATTTG
>VRYO01002785.1:685596-701726 GCA_009812075.1 Sialia sialis
ATCATCCTCTGCACATCCCAAATCTTCATCTCCACATACTAAATCATCCCCGCCTTGTGGGATTTGTCAGACACATCCCAAATCCTCCCCTCCATGTGGGATCTGTCCAGCACATCCCAAATCATTCTCTGCACATCCCAAATCCTCCCCTGAACATCCTAAATCATTCTTGCACATCCCAAATCCTCCTCTCCACATCCCAAATCCTCCCCTGCACATCCCAAATCCTCCCCTCCTTGTGGGATCTGTCCAGAACATCCCAAATTGTCCCCTCCTTGTGGGATTTGTCCAGAACATCCCAAATCATCCCCTCCACATCCCAGATCCTCCCCTCTATATGGGAACTGTCCAGCACATCCCAAATCCTGCCCCCACGGGCGCTGGGAGAGGGGAAAACATCTCTCGGGAAGGAAAGTGCTGATGTCAGGGCTGGCTCACCCATCCATGATTTATGGGGAATTTCTGCCCTCCCCGGAGCCCCGGAGGACGCTGGGGACACGATGAGGGCACAGGGCGGGGGGGACAGGAGCTGTCACACCTCAGAGCGCGGTGACAAATCAACCCCAGCCTCGAGCACAGCCCCAGGGCTCTCCCGCAATTACTGCTCCTTTCATTAACATCCCCTTTGTCATTTCCCCGCCCTCCGCGGGATATTTGGGGTTTTATCGCTAATAAAGGAGAGGGGAGCAGGGCAGGATCCCGCGGGGGCTCCCCCAGCTCGCAGCAGCTTCCCTGTCTGGGGTTGTTTCGTCTCTCTGTGCCTCCCCTGGGATAACACCACCCCTCAATCTGCTCTGACACATTCCTTTCCCGAGGGCAATTTGCGTGGAGAATGATTCCCAGATTGCTCGCTTTGCCTCCTCCTCTCTTGTTCTGCCGTGTTGGGGTTTTTTAATTTTTATTTTATATTTTTTTTTGTATTTTTTTATTTCTGACGGATCATAAAATCCCGTGTTTAGCAATAATTGCATGCTGGGGTTTTTTTGCTGCTCCTTTCCTCTCCAGGCTCTGTTTGCTCAGCACGGGTGGATTTGAGGTTCCCCCGTGCCAGGAGGGGCTGCTGCCACCTCAGGATGGGGACATTTGGGACCTCCCCATCCTAAGGAAAGGTCCCACACCCCAGGCAGGGCAGGGATGCAGATTTGGGATCAGTTTTGAGCCATTTACCGTGATTTCACAACTATAAGGCACACTGGATTATAAGGTGCACTTCCGGGTTGTCGGCAAATTTCCGAACTGTGTCCATATATAAGGCGCACCTGACTATAAGGCGCACTTTGTTTTTGCAGCGAGGATCCACGAGCAACAAAGTAAAGAATTAGTAACGGAATGGCGCCATCGCTGGGTTTGCTGGCAGCTGCTCAATTTGCAAACATTTTTCACAGATCAGTGCAACCTTCAAACGCAGCCCCAGGTGCCCTCCCTGTGCCGCGAGCCCCGGCACTCCCGCCTGCCCCGGCTCTTGTGGCTCTCGTGGCTCACACTTCCAGGATGGCAAATTTCCGAACTTTGTCCATATATAAGGCACACCTGATTATAAGGTGCACCTCTGGGTTTCGATCAAAATTTTAGTCAAAAGGGTGCGCCATATAGTCGTGAAAATGCTGTGACCCCAAATACAGAACTATCCCACAATGAATGATAAATCCCACTCAGGGTGCTCCACACCCTGTCCAGCCTGGCCTTGGACACTTCCAAGGGTTCAAAACATCCAAATCCCAAAGGAATTCCCTGCCAGGCCCAGCAAATTCTGAAATTAAATGGGATTCCCTGCTCAGGAGCCCCGGAGTGTTCCTGTTTAGCTGTAAATTTATCTGTATTGGATTATCCATTGCAAGTGCAAATAAATTCCCTCTGTTTCCCAAGCTCACTCTATTCTGGCCTGGATAACGAGCGGGGGCAATTCCCAGGCTCAGGAATTAACTACAAGGCTGTGCTTTTCTTGGGCGTTAAATAAAATAATAATAACATTTGAACATTTTAACCTTTTCCAGGCCACCTGGATGGCAGCAGATCCCAAAAATCCCCCCTGGCACAGCCAATGTGGGGCTCCTTGTAGGATCAACGGGGTGGTGGGAAGAGTTTTATGAAGATATTTATGAAGATATTTATGAGGATATTTATCGCAGGTGCTGCTGTTCCTCAGCGAAATATTGATTTGTAAACAAAGCAATGTCCCTGTGACTGTTAAATCAGCCTGATCCATGCACAGGCTGGAATAACCAAAAAAAAATCTTTATTTTTTTATATTTCTGTGTCTATTTTACTCGTAAACCAGAGGGGAAAGGGGATCCCAGTTGGGATGGGGATGGTGGCAATAGGATAGCCACTGGAGCATCACTGATTTCCTGGAATTTGAGCCATTATCCCAAAATTATGGCAAAAAATGATCCCAAAATTATCACCTAGGTGATTCACGAGCTGGGGAGGGACCAGGAGTGGCAGAAACATCCCAGGATTTTGGAGCTGCCAGAATGGGGTTGGAAATTCTTTACCCTGGTGCTAGTTGGGGTTTTTTATTTCGAGAAATAAAACTTTCTCCTTTTTATGGGTGTCTCGCTCTTGGTTTTATATCCTCTGCCTGAAAGGAGGAAAAACGAGGCTCTGAACTTGGCCCGCCCCCGCTGTCGCCTCCCTTATCTAAAGGCAGTGCCGCAGATTGCGCCGTAAAAACTGAGATAAGGGAGGGAGAGGGCTGGGGGCTGGGAACCGCCTCCGTCCCTCTGCCTCCTTCCCTCTCCCCTCCCTCTCCCCTCCCTCCTTCCCTCCCTCTCTCCTTCCCTCCTTCCCTCCCTCCCTCATCAGCATTTCCATCCTTCCCTCGCTGCCGACATTGTGTTCCCCTAAAATCTGACTCCAGGAGTGTCACTGCAACGTGACCAAAATACCACCACCATGCCACCAAAACATCACCAAAATGCCACCACCACGGCACCACAGAGCCACCAAAATGTCACCAAACTGGCACCACAATCCCACCACTGTGCCCCACAACAATGGCACCAAAATGTGACCACAGTGCCACCACCATGCCACAACCACGGCACCGCAGTGCCACCACAATGCCACCACAATGTCACTACAGTATCCCTACCATGGCACCACCATGGCACCACAGTGTCACCGCAATGTCACTGCAATGTCACCGCAATGCCACCACAATGCCACCACAGTGTCACCACAGGGTCACCACAATGCCACCACAATGCCGTCACAATATCACCACAGTGCCACCACTATGGCACAGCAATGCCACCACAGTGCCACCATCATGCCACAACCACGGCACCACAGTGCCACCACAACGCCGCCACAATGTCACTACAATGTCACCACAGTGCCACCACAGTGCCACCACCATGGCACCACCATGGCACTACAGTGTCACCGCAATGTCACTGCAATGTCACTGCAATGCCACCACAGTGCCACCGCGATGTCACAACCACGGCACCGTAGTGCCACCACAATGCCGCCACAGTGCCACCACAGTGCCACCACCATGGCACCAGTCCCAGCTCCCCAGGATGGGATTTCCTGGACCCGGGAACGTCGCTGCTCCTTCCCCTCCCAGCCCCAGATTCTGCCGCAGCCTCGGAGCCGTTTTGTTCTTCCCATCGCTCCTCACAAGTTGTTTTCCACTCAAAATTCCCTTTTTTTTCCACTCTCCTCGGAGCAGAGAGGGAGCAGCAAAGGTCAGGCTGTGCCCCGGGCAGACACCTTGGGATTCCAGGGAAAAAAGGAACCGCTGAGAGCGGCTGGGGAGAGCGAGACTCAAACCAAAGGCTCCCAGTGCTCGGGGAACAAAGATCCCATGGAGCACGACGGGCGGCTGGGGTTCGGAAAAAAGGGAATGGCTCATCCAAGGGCACAGGAAAAAGGGAATAAACCATCCAAGGGCTAAAAAATGGGAATAACCAATCTAAGGAGAATAACTCATCCAAGGGCACAAAAAATGGGAATAACAAATCTAAGGGCTCAAAAAAAATGGGAATAAACCATCCAAGGGCTAAAAAAGGGGGAATAACCAATCTAAGGAAGAGAATAACTCATCCAAGGGCACAAAAAAGGGAATAACCAATCTAAAGGTTCAAGAAAAAAGGGAATAACCAATCTAAGATTCAAAAAAATGGGAATAACTCATTCAAGGGCAAAAAAAATGGGAATAAGCAATCTAAGGACACACAAAAAAAAAAGGAGTAACCAATCTAAGGAAGGGAATAACTCACCAAGTGACCAAAAAATTGGAATAACGGATCTAAGGGTTCATAAAAAAGGGAATAATTCATCTAAAGACACAAAAAAATGGGAATAATCCATCCAAAACACTAAAAAAGGGAATAACCAATCTAAGGAAGAGAATAACTCATCCAAGCATGCAAAAAATGGGAATAACAAATGAAAGGGTTTAAAAAAATGGGAATAACCCATCCATAGACACAAAAAAGGGGAATAATCCATCCAAGGGCACAAAGAAGAAAGGAATAACCCATCCATGGTCACAAAAAAAGAGAATAACTTATCGAAGGACACAAGTGACAAGGCCACGTCTTGCCCTGGCCCAAAAACACCCCACAGGACGCAGGGGTGAGACAAAACCACCCCAAACCCTGGATCTGGGGTGCCCATGGGAAGTTTTTCCTTCCCCCAGCCCAGAATTTGTGGATGATCAGATTTTCTTTGCGAACCAAGCCCGGCCCAGCACTCGAGGAAGCAGCGATAAATGTTTCAGCAAAGCTGAGGAGAGGAGGCAGAGCAGGAGGAGCCTCTGATCAGCATCCAGCTCCCGCTAAATCATTCATGGCTGTTCCAGCAAGAGCCAATTATCCCCATTTTCTGATAAACATTGAGATTCCTGGAATTTTTGGTCAGAAAAGAGGGGAGGAGCGGGTGGTGCCAGGCGGGGGTTTGGAGATTTGGGAGTTCCAGCCCAGCCTGGATCATCCAGGAGAAAATTCCAGAGGAAAATCCCAGCAGAAAATCCCAGCACATCTCTCCCAGAGCCAGCTGGAACGCGACATCGCCAGCGCTGGGAATTGAGATTTTCCAAATGTTCATTTAATTCAGAATTAATGGGATGATTTTTATTCCCCCCACTCCCCCTTTGTGATAATTGAAAAAAGGGGAAAAAAAAATATTATTAAACACAGCTTTGTGTCTGAGCCCTGACAACGAGGTGGGGAATATCCGCCTGGCACATGGCTGCTAATTCCCAATAAATATGTTTCTCTCAATCACCAGCTGGTTTTAATTGAGCAAACAAAGAGCTGCCTGCTAAAACCAGAATTAACAGAGTGGTTCTGGTGCTACGTCCCCATCCTGGAGTGGTGGGAATGTGGAGATGGATGTGGGAATGTTCAGTGGCACAAATTCCTCAAAAATCCCACATTTCTGGCAGCTTTGTTTAGAATAAATAAATTAACTTTTGTTTGTTTGTTTGTTTTGGATTACTTTTGTTGCTTTGGATGCCTCTCCGCTTGAACAAAAGGAAATAAAAACCAAGCCAGACACTGAGGTTATTCCCCAAATCTGCTTTTTCCAGTCCTCATCCCTCCCATGGAAAAGCAAATTCCACTTTTCCTTCTGCTTGCTCTAGGAGCAGCCTTGGGAATTCTGGCTGGAAAAACCATCTGGGAATGAGGAATTCCAGTGAGAACTGTCCCTGCCCTGCACCCATCCCTCTGGTGACACCCTCAGGTGACATTATTGTGTGACATCATCAAGCGACACCCCCAGGTGGCACCTTCAGGTGACACCCTTAGGTGATATCATCACGGACACCCTCAGGTGACATCATCATGTGACATCATCATGTGACACTCTCATGTGACACCATAATGTGACATCATCATGCGACATCATCACATGACGTCATCACGTGACACCCTCATGTGACACCCTCAGGTGACACCCTCGGGCTGCAAAGTCCCCTCCGTGTCCCCTCCACAGTCCCCCAAAAATCCAAAAAAACCCCCAAATTCCCATCACAACTTTGCCCTAAAACCCTGGGAAAAAGAGGGGAAAGCGACAACATTCCAAGGGAAAAAATTAATTTCCATTTTTAATAAATTTGCATTTCCCTGCCTGATCCAACCAAGCACCAGCTCCTCTCCAGGGATTTCCTGGAATTGCTCCCGGTGCCAGATGGGACCCCAAAAAATTCCCGTCCCCACAGCTTCAGAAAGGCGAAATCCAGGAGAAACCCCCAGATTTTAATTTTAATTATCTCTCCTTTCACAGTTTAATGAACAGGTTGCGTGAGCCAGGAGTGAATTTTATTCATTTTCCCAGAGAAAATTGAGTTTTCCCAACCTTTTTTTTTTTCTTTGGCAGAAATGCTCGTCAGAATAATTCCAACAAATTGGGGAGAAATTAAAAACACCTGCAGTGAAAAAACCCAAAACTTAGGGACAGAAGGATGGCGGAGCTGGGTGAGCCCAAAATGGGATTTTTCAGCAGTGGGAGATGTCCTAAATTGGGTTTTTTCTCCTCAAAATAAACCCTGGATGGAGGTGGCTCCTAATGGCTCATTTCAGATGGATTTAAGTGGATGGAAATTTCTTTCCATTGGGAAGTATTGACAGCCAAGGAGCCAGGGAATTATTCAGAATAGGGAAGGGGGGGAAAAAAACCCTAAAATGGGTAAAAATGCATTTCTGTTAGAAATAATACAATGAGCGAAAACTGAATTAAATTCCTATTTAATGTTGTAGAGTCCTTGGGGAAAATCATTCCAACGCGCTCCAAATTAGGTGTGTTTTTTCCATAATCCCATCCCAGATCCCAAATCCTGCATCCCAAATCCTGCATCCCAGATCACAAATCCTGCATCCCAAATCCCAGATCCCAAATCCCTCATCCTGCACCCCAAAATCCTGCATCCCAAATCCCACACCCCAAAAGATTGCATCCCAAATCACACCTCTTTTATCCCAGATCCCAAATCCCACGTCCCTCACCCCACATCCCGCACCCCAAATGCCAGATCCCAAATCTCAGATCCCAAATCCCTCACCCCGCACCCCAAATCCCTCACCTTGCACCCCAAATCCCGCACCCCACATCCCCGGTGATCCCCGTTCCCTCGAGCTGCCACCCCGCTCATTAGCGTCTCCTCATTCCCCCGAATTCCCCGGGAACGGGACTGGAGCAAACCCCGGCTCGGAGCGATCAAAACAAATCAGCGACACATGAAAGCGGCGAGGTTGAGCAGAGGTGAGGAGCTCCAGGAGCGATTGCCACACTTTTATCCCGTTTTTTCTTTTTTATTTTTTTCCCTCTCCGTGCAGAGCGGTGAAGCTCAGGCGGGATTTGATGGCTCGGAGATCTGAGGGCTCGGCTGGCAGGGTTGGATCCGCGTTTAGCATCCATAATAACTCCTGAATTCTCCTCTCATGGAGTCCCCAAAATCCCTCCCAGCATCCCAAAATCCTCCTCAAAACCCAAAACCCCTTTTGGGTGGCAAATCCCAAAATTCTCCCCAAAACCCAAAATTCCTTTTGGGTGGAAAATCCCAAAGCCCAAAACCCCTTTTGGGTGGCAAACCCCAAAATCCTCCCCAAAACCCAAAACCTTGCCTAAACATCCCAAATCTCAGCTTAAACCCTTTAAAGCTGGAATTTGTAGGACAGGAATTCCACCCCAAGATCCTGCCTAAACGTCCCAAATCTCAGCTTAAACCCTTTAAAGCTGGAATTTTAAGGACAGGAATATCAATATCCCGCCTAAACCTCCTAAATCTCAGCTTATACTGATTAGAGCTGGAATTTTAAGCACACCTCGCTCAAATCCTTCCCCGCTCGTGCCTCTCTCCCGAGATCTCAAAACGCTTCTTGGCTGCGGGGGCAGTTTTGTGGACTGGCCACTCCAGTTTATTTATGGAATCCCTTTTATTGCTGGAATTATCCTCGAGGCTTTGACGAGGACACCAGGCAGGAGCCTTTCCTTAATTTCCTTAATTCTGTTTAATTGGCCGTGGCTCCATTGTGCGAGCGGCACTAAAGCAGGAGGGGAGGGAGGAAATCAGAGCAGGGACTCGTGGAGAGGCTCCAGGAGCAGAAATTGTCACCTGGGCGCCCATTCCGGCTCAGAAAGCGCCGGGAATGATGGATGGAGGCGCTTACGAGCACCGTGACAGCAATAAAGCCGATGATCCATCCCAGCGCTGGCGGAATTCCAGCGGCTCGGCCTTGCTCGGCGCCCTGGGAAAAGCTCCAAGGGATCGGGCCCGCTCTGGAAATCATGGAGGGAATTGGGAGCTTGGATTCTGATCCCATTAAAGAAATTCTGTGGATGGGAATTCTGGGAATTGTGGTGGGAATTGGGAGCTTGGATTCCACTCCTGTTAAAGCAGTTCCATGGATGGAAGTTCTGGGAATCACAGTGGGAGTTGAGAACTTGGATTGCACTCTTGTTAAAGCAATTCCATGGATGGAAATTCTGGAAATTGTGGTGGGAATTGGGAGCTTGGATTCTGATCCCGTTAAAGCCGTTCCATGGATGGAAGTTTTGGAAAGGGCATTGGGAATTGGGAGCTGGATTCCACTCCCGTTTAAGCCGTTCCATGGATAGAAATTCTGGGAATCACAGTGGGAATTGGGAGCTTGGATTCCGCTCTCGTTAGAGCTGTTCCATGGGATGGAAATTCTGGGAAGCATGGTGGAAATTGTGACCTCGTAGCTCTGGATTCTGTTCCCGTTAAAGCCGTTCCATGATTCCCTGCCATGATTCCACAATTCCCTGTCATGATCCCGCAGTCCCACTCTCTTGGAGCTGTACTCAGGACCAGGAGCAGGCCCAGCTGTGTGCCAGAGCCCCAGGCCAGCCAGGGCCACCCCAGCAGGGACATTTCCACCATGGACATTTCCTGAAGGGACATTTCCTGCAGGGACATTTCCACCAGAGACATTTCCACAGGGACATTTACACCAGGGACATTTCCTGCAGGGACATTTCCACTGGACATTTCCACCAGGGGCATTTCCACCAAGGACATTTCCTGAAGGGACATTTCCACCATGGACATTTCCACCATGGACATTTCCACTGGAGATTTCCACCATGGACATTTCCACCAGGAGATTTCCACCATGGACATTTCCACTGGACCTTTCCACCAGGAACATTTCCAACCTCCCCTCTGGCCGCAGCTCCAGCTCAGCCTTTCCATCTCCGCCTCCAATCTGCCACCAAACCCCTCCCGCTCCTCTCCTCAGGTACAAAGCAGCACAAATGCTTTGTAATTTAGTTGAAAGAAAAGCGGTATTTTCTTTTTAATCCCCTAAACACCACCTTTTTGTTTTTATTTTTTTTTCTGCCAAGCGTCAGATCTCGCTGAGGTTTTTTTTAATATAATTTTTTTTATTATTTTAGAGGAGAAATTAATGCACGGAAGGAAGAACAAAGCGGAGGGGGTTTGTTTGTCCCCAGCGAAGATGACAGACACACGCCCGGCCACCGCAGGTACGGCACCAGATTCGCACGTCTTTGTCTCCCGCCTTTGATGCCTCAAATTAAAATGTGCCGGAGGACGGTAATTAAAATAAAAAAACCCCACGACAAACCCTGAGAACCACTTGGCTTTTTGTGCTCGGATCCCTCCCGCCTCAAGGTTTAACCCTGTGAGGGATCTCTCTGGGAATGGCTTTTCCAGAGGAGCTGTGGCTGCTCCATCCCTGGAATGTCCCGGGACGGTGGGAGGTGACATTGGGGGTGGCTTTGAGGTCCCCTCCCACCCCGAACCATTCCAGAATTCAGAATTCCCACTCTGCATCGTCCCGAGTGACCCCTCAGGCATCGCCTCTGCTCCTCCCAAAATCCAGCTGGGACAAGGACAAGGACACAAAGAACCCCTGGTTGGAATTCCCTGCAGGAATGTCACCAGGAAATCAAAGCACGCAGATTTTGGGGGTCTGCTGGAGGGAGAGGAGCTCTGTAAAACCCCTCTGACTTGTGGGGTGGCTCCAGGTCAGCCCTAAAAAAATCAAATTCCCAGGGAAAAATGGGAATCGGCTTTCCAACCCCAAATCCCGGCAGCTCAGGATGAACCAGAGAAGGAATTTCCCCATCAAGAACTGAGAAAAAGCAAACTGAGGCTCAAAACTGTGTCCTGGTGGTGCAGCCTTGGGCCTGGGATGGGAAAAATCCCAGAAATCCCACCCTAGGGGAGCAGGGAGTGACCAAAGCGGGGGGACCATTTTAATTTGCATCCATTACCTGCCCCAATTCCTGCTGAGAACAAAGAGCTCCAGCCCTGATCCCAATTCCTGCTCCTGCCTGATCCCAATTCCTGCTCCTGTTCCAGTCCTGATCCCAATTCCTGCTCAGAACAAAGAGCTCCAGCCCTGATCCCAATTCCTGTTCCAGTCTTGATCCCAATTCCTGCTCCAACACTGATCCCAGTTCCTGCTCCTACCTTGACCCCAATTCCTGCTCCTGCCCTGATCCCAATTCCTATTCCAGCCTTGATCCCAATCCCTGCTCCTGCACAAATCCTGAACTCAATTCCCTCTCCTGTTCCAGTCCTAATCTCAATTCCTGCTCCAGCCCTGTTCCCAATCCCTGCTCCATCCCTGATCCCAATTCCTATTCCAGTCCTGATCCCAATTCCTGCTCCTGCACCAATCCT
Organism: Sialia sialis; assembly: GCA_009812075.1. Lineage (NCBI taxonomy): Eukaryota > Metazoa > Chordata > Aves > Passeriformes > Turdidae > Sialia > Sialia sialis. The sequence goes on from VRYO01002785.1 coordinate 696,224, forward strand.
GATCCCAATTCCTGCTTCTGCCCTGATCCCAATTCCTGCTCCTGCACCAATCCTGAACCCAATTCCCACTCCTGCTCCAGCCCTGACCCAAATCCCTGCTCCAGCCCTGACCACAATTCCTGTTCCAGCCCTGATCCCAATTCCTGCTCCTGCACCAATCCTGATCCCAATTCCCGCTCCTGTTCCAGTCCTAATCCCAATTCCTCTTCCAGCCCTGATCCCAATTCCTGCCCCTGCTCCAGCCCCGATCCCAATTCCTGTTCCAGCCCTGATCCAAATTTCCCAGTCCCTGCTCGGAACAAACCGCTCCAGCCCCGATCAAGGCAGATATTTCAATCTCAGCGAACGGGGATCAACCCACCCGGGAAATCTCAGCCCACGAGCTGGGAGCAGAGCCGAGCTCAGTCCCTGCTCTCCCCCGTGGCAGATCCAGGCGGCTCCGGCCAAGTCCAGGGGACGTGGCAGCGTCTCCTGGTGCTCCACGGAACACAAAAGCAGCCTCTTCCCTAATTATCCCCCCTGGGAATGCGCTGGAGTAAACACTCCAAAACTACACACGGTAATTTATGCCGGCTGCTGCCTTTGTGCTTCAGAACAAGCTGGGTCCTTTTTTTGTTTTGGTTCTTTTTTTTTTGTTTTTGGTGTGGTTTTTTTTAAATTTAATTGTTTGATGAAAAGTCCCATCAGTGCCGTCAGCACGAATAATGTCCCCAAATAAGGGACGCCCACCTGGCACCCAAATGGCACAGGAGGAACTGGAGCCACAAAGGGGCAGGGGGAGGGTGGGGGACACGAGGTGACCCCCCCAAAAATCCACCTCCAGTGCTGGAAAAGTGGGCTGGTGGCAAATGAAGGAGGTGGCAGCAGCTCCCAGAGCTTCCCCAGGTCCCCCCGGATCTGTTTCAGCCCAGCCATGGGGCAGGGTGTCCTGCCAGGGTGTCACAAATGTCACACGAATGTCCCAGCCCCTCCCCAGCTCCCCAAAACCGAGCCCCAGCTCTGGGCCGAGCTCTGTGTGCTGGGAACAGATCCCGGCCCAAACCTCGCCTCCCAGCCAAACCAAAAACCAAAAAAAAAAATCAAGAAAAGCGAAATTTCTGAATAAAATCTCTTAATAAACCGCGGGAAGGATCCTAGGGTGGTTTCCCGTTGGATTCTGGGCTCGTTTCCCGTTTGTGCTGCACCAGCAGCAGGATGAGGATTCCTCCATTCGCTGTCTCTGAGCTTGGATTGTTCCCCAGATTTTTTGGCTGCTTTGCTCCAGGTGATGTTTGGAGGAGGCGGCTCCTCCTCATGGGCACCACTGATAATTAATTCATCATTATTAGGGAGATGAGTTCCTTAAACTCGGTATCAGGCCTCGATTCCAGCCTGGATTAGTGCTCAGATCAGCCAGGACTCTGCCCGGCCTGGGCACTCAGGAGGGAGCAGAAGGGTTTTGTGTAAAATATTAAATGATCTTAAAATGATTAAATGATTAAATTATCTCAAAAACCATCCCGGGGTACAGGTTCCCAGCTCCTCCCTCCCTCCCTGGGATGATTCCTCTTTGAACCGAGCACCCACGGGCGTCTCCAAGGCTCCCAATCCCAAAGGAGCCACAGAAATTTGGGGACTTTTGCTCGGTTCTCGTGGTTTTGCAGCTGGCTCACAGAACTGAGCGGTGCCTGTGGCTCCCTCTCATCCAAAACAGCCCCAGAGCAGCCCTGGCTCTGCTCGAGCCGATTTCCACCCCTCAGCCTCCTCCAAAATCCACGGAAAGGGCGGGAGGGGCAGGAGGGGCGGCTCGGGAGAGGCAGCGCCGGCAGAGGGGGATGCTCAGAAGAAACAACGTCATCTTCATCCTCCTCTTCATCATCCTCCTCCTCTTCATCCTTCTCTTCATCCCTCTCCTCTCCCTCCTTCTCCATCTCCTCTTCCTTCTCTTCCTCCTTTTCCTCCTTCTCCTCCATCTCCTTCTCTTCGTCCTTCTCCTCGTCCTTCTCTTTCTCCTTCCCCTCCTTCTTCTCCTCCATCTCCTTCTCTTTCTCCTTCTCCATTTACATCTCCTTCTCTTCCTTCTCTTCCTCCCTCTCTTCCACCTCCTCTTCCTCCTCCTTCTCCATCTCCTTCTCCTCCTTCTCTCCCTCCTCCTCCTCCTCCTCCTCACCTGCGCCTCCCCCGCCACCCTCGGAGAGCCCCGGGCCGCCCGGCGCTAACAAAGACGTTGTTTAGCAGCTTGTCAGAGCTGTAAATTGGCCGAGCAGCGGAGCCGTTTGCATTCTCCACGGGGCTTGAACTGAGAATTAAACAGTGGCAGCAACTGCTGCTGCTGCCTGATGGAGCAAATCAATTCAGCCTCGCTCCCTCCTCCTCCTCCCGGCCCGGAGTCAGCGCCGCGCTGCCCGCGGAGGGCAGGATTTGCCAGACAGTCCTTGAGGGGCCGGGAAAAGGCAGAGAGAGATCAGGGCAATTAACCTGAAAGGCCCCTGGAGAGCGAGAGAGGAGGAGACCGGGGGGGAAATTCAGGATCCGAGCCCTCCATCTGTCCGCGCGCTGCTTTAATTGATCTGCGAGTCAATCAAAGCAGCGGCGGCTCCTGCTCGGCAGCGGCGGCCCCGCAAAGACGGGCAGGGCAGAGCGGGACGCCCCGCACGGCTGGGGGTGACACGGTGACATCGAGGTGACACCCACAGGTGACCCCTGCCGTGTTTTGGGACTGCAGGGAGGAGGGACAAGCTCCGAACCGGCACCGCCCCGGTGACCCCATGGAGCTGCTGTCCCTGCATTTCCCCTGTCTGTGGGGACACTGCCTCCCCCGGGGATGCTTCTCACTCTGAGAATCGGGAATATTTTGGTTTAGCATCACCAGAGACCCGACAGCATCCAGAGGGGCCAGAGCAGGGCTTGGAGCCGGGACTGGGAGCACTGGGATATCTCCATTCCCGGGACTGGGAGCACTGGGATATCTCTATTCCCGGGACTGGGAGCACTGGGATATCTCCATCCCAGATCTGGGAGGAGAGGCTGGATCCATCCCAAGGGACAGAGCACTGGGATATTTCCATTCCAGGATTGGGAGCACTGGGATATCTCCATTCCCAGGACTGGGAGCACTGGGATATTTCCATTCCAGGTCTGGATCTGACGGGGAACACTGGGATGTTTCCATTCCCGAGGCTGGCAGCACTGGGATATCTCCATTCCCAGGACTGAGAGCACTGGGATATCTCCATTCCAGGTCTGGATCTGACTGGGAACACTGGGATATCTCCATTCCTGGGACTGAGAACACTGGGATATTTCCATTCCCAGAACTGGGAACACTGGGATATCTCCATTCCTGGGACTGAGAACACTGGGATATCTCCATTCCTGGGACTGGGAGCACTGGGATATCTCCATTCCCGGGACTAGGAGCACTGGGATATCTCCATTCCCGGGAGCAGAGGCCGCTCCCATCCCGATTGCGCCGCGATCAAAGCAGCAATCAGCGGCTGAAAGGAGCAATCACCGCCCGGTGCCTCCTCTGCGCCTTCCCTGTGGGGTCGCAGCCTCCCCTCTGTGGGGTTTGTTCTGTCCCAAATCCCGGCCTCATCCTCTCCCTGCTCCCAGCCTCAGCCTCCCCTCATCTCCATCCCAGGTGAGATTCCCAAGGCGAGGAATCGGAGCCAGGATCGCTGCCGGTGTTGTCGCTACAAGCTTTGGCACCGATCTCGTCGCTCTTTCCGGTGTTCCAGGCATTGATTTTGCATCGGCCGCCTCTCGCTCGGCTCTGGGGCCGATAATTCCGCACAGAAACCTCGCAGAGCTCCGGGGGAGCCCCGCTAGGGCCGGGAGATGGGAGAGCTGCTGCCAGCAGCCCTCAAAGGCAAGCCTAAGCCAGGGAAAAGTTCTAAAGATCCCAAATCCCACATTTCCCAAACCCCACAGATCCCAAACTCCACATTTCCCAAACCCCACAGATGTGGACTAAAACACCCACAAGAGAAACCTCACAAATCCCAAACTCCACAGTTCCCAAACCCCACAGACCCTTAACCTCACAATTCCCAAACCCCACAGACCCCAAACCCACAGATCCCAAACCCCACAGATCCCAAACCCCACATTTCCCAAACCCCACAGAACTGGACTGAAACACCCACAAGAGAAATTCCACGAATCCCTAACCCCGCGGTTCCCAAACCCCACAGATCCCAAAGCCCACAGACCCCAAACCCCACAGTTCCCAAACCTCACAGACCCCAAACCCCACAGCCCCCACCCCAAGCCGCCTCCGAGCACATCCCGGACCCCAGCCCGGTTTTCAAAGCCCCCCCAGATTCCCCATCCCGGGACAGGATTGCGGGGCTCCCTGCGGGGGAATTTTGGGCCCTGGGGCGCAGAATTCCAGCCCCGAGCTCATCCTTCCCCCTCTCCCGTGACCGGCTGCTGCCATCTAGCGCTGCTCCGGCCCCAAATCCCAAATTCCGCAGTTCCCACAGTTCCCGGATCCCAAAAACTCCGGGTGCCCCCCAAAAGCGCCCCCAAAGCTGCCGGGAAAGGCTCGGCCCGAGCGGGGGGAATTCGGGAAGGGCGGAGGGAGAGGGGAGGGAGGAGGGGGACGAGAGACCTGAACAGCGACTCCAAACACGGCACAACCACCCCAAACCGAGTACAGCGACCCCAAACCCGCCTGGGTCATCCCAGACCCATGGGAGTGACCCCCAAACCCGGCACAGCCACCCCAAACCCGGCACAATGACCCCAAACCCGGCACAGCCACCCCAAACCCGGCTCAGTGACCCCAAATCCGCCTGGGTGACCCCAGACCCATCGGAGTGATCCTGAACCCACCAGAGTGACCCCAAACCCGTCTGGGTAATCTCAAACCCGTCGGGGTGATCCCAAACCCGCCTGGGTGACCCCAGACCCGGCTGGGTGATTCCAAACCCATTGGAGTCACCTCAAATCTATTGGAGTGACTCCCAAACTCCACTGGGTGATCCCAAACCCGGCTGGATGATCCCAAACCCACTCGGGTCACCTCAAAATCAACTGAGTGACCCCAAACTCACTCAGGTGCCCCCAGTGACACCTGGGTGACCCCAAACCCACTCAGATGACCCCCAGACCCACCTGGGTGACCCCCAAACCCTGTATGACCCCCAGTGACACCCCCACCCTTGGGGTGCCCCTCCCCACCCCCACAAACCCCTTCCCAGGATAAGTGGCACCATTAAGCAAATTTGTTATTGACTGCATCCCATTAGGCCGCAGTTTTTTCGAACTTTCATGGCAACAGGAATAATAAAAATGCACTTTATCCTGCTGGATTGATGGGTTTGGAAAGCGGCTTTGGGGCCCCCCTGGGAAGGCGGGGATTAGAGGGGCATTAAACACCTCCAGCGAAAATTCCGCTCAGGTGAAAAGGGGGGAATTCAAGGGCGAGGAGCGAGCAGGAGAGAAAATAGGAGTTTAATTTATTACCGAAGGGATAAAAGCCTCGTAAAAAAATAAAAATAATTAAAAAAAAAAAAAA
>VRYO01002785.1:734884-745459 GCA_009812075.1 Sialia sialis
CCCACCACGGCCTTCATGGCCTGCACGTCCTTGCCGATGGCGTAGCAGGCGTACTGGGAGGGGGACAGGGCTTGGAGCCAGCTCAGGGAGTGTGGAAGGGCCTGCAGGGCCCTCAGACCTCCTCTGATCCCAGCCCTGCCATGGCAGGGACACCTCCTGCTGCTCCAGGTTATCCCAACCCAGCCCTGGGATCCAGTGGCAGCCATGGATTCTCAGAATTCCAGCCCAGAATTCTTTCCCAATATCCCATCCAGCCCTGCCCTCTGGCAGTGGGAGCCATTCCCTGTGTCCTGTCCCTCCCTCCTTTCCCCTCTCCAGCTCTCCTGGAGCCCCTCAGGCTCTGAGCTCTCCCTGCACCCTTCTCTTCTCCCAGCTCAGCTGTTCCCTCCTCTCCCAACACCCACAATCCCTGTTCCAACTCAAAACCTCTCCCTGAACACTCAGGCCCTAAGGCAGCCTCAGGAATGTTCTGGATCCCAGCTGACCCTAGTCCCTGCTCCCAGAGGAGTTTTTACCCACCAGCTGGTTGGACACATCTGCGTGGTCCTTCCTGGTCATCCCCTCGCCGATGGCCGACTTCATCAGCCGGGACAGGGAGGGCAGGACATTGATAGGGGGGTAAATCTGGGGGAAAACCACCCAGGAGTTATCAGGAATCCTTAAAAAAATCAGAATAACCCCAAGCATCTTGTGAACAGCGAGGCACACACCTGCCTGTTGTGCAGCTGCCTGTCCACGTAGATCTGTCCCTCAGTGATGTATCCAGTCAAGTCAGGGATGGGATGAGTAATATCTGTGAAAAAAAAAAAAAAAAATGTTTTGAATATTTCCAGCCCTTTTATATCCATTTCAGCACAGAGCTGCAGCTTTTTGTTGCCAGGTTACTTCAGCAACTGTGACTTCAGCAATTATTCCCTGCACAAATCCCAAGTGCTCTTGGATTGGAGCTCTGAGCACCAAGCCTGAGGCCTCAAAGGGAGAAAGCAGCCAACATGTGGAATATTCAGGATTCCTGTGCCACTATGTGGCCCAAGCAGAGCTTTTGGAGCCCCCCAGGCTGGCACTCACCGTCGTTGGGCATGGTGAGGATGGGGATCTGGGTGATGGAGCCGTTCCTGCCCTCCACGCGCCCGGCGCGCTCGTAGATGGTGGCCAGGTCTGTGTACATGTAGCCAGGGAAGCCACGGCGCCCAGGCACCTCCTCCCGAGCTGCTGACACCTGGCATGGCCACAAAAACAGGGCCAAGGAGTCACAGCCTGCCCAGGGAGTTGCTCAAGCAGCTCCTCCTGCCACATGCAGCCACACAAACCCCTTGGGTGACAGCACGGGGCAGATCCAAACTGCTGCTCCATGGAGTGGTGGGGTGCTTTGGTTCATGGAATGATGGAGTGCTTTGGGTTGCAAGGAAATTTTAATATCAAAACATCATCCAGTGCCACCCCTGCCACGGCAGGGACACCTCCTTGTCCCATCCCAGCTGGCCTTGGGCACTGCCAAGGGTGGAATTGCCACAGTGAAATAAATCCCAGCCAACCAAGGAACAACTAAAACCCTCCCTGGCTGCTCCCACCCACTCCAGTGAATATTAATTCCAACAGCTTGAGCAGCAGCTTCGCTCCTCACTTCACACCAGCCCTTTCTGCCAACACCCAGCTCATCAAGGAACACGTTAATTAGCACCTTAACAAGCACCCACCTCTCGCAGAGCCTCGGCGTAGGAGCTCATGTCTGTCAGGATGACCAGCACGTGCTTCTCACACTGGTACGCCAGGAACTCGGCCGTGGTGAGCGCCAGGCGCGGCGTGATGATGCGCTCGATGCTGCAACACGGTGTGGGTCAGGGGGCTGCAGGGATGCCTGGGGCCACCCAGCAGGGACATCTGGGGCCACCCAGGGCTGCAGGGACACCTGGGGCCACCCAGAGCCACCCAGAGGCACACGGGGCTGAAAGGACACCTGGGGCCATCCAGAGCCACACAGGGCTGCAGGGACACCCAGAGCTGCCAGGGACACATGGGGCTCCTGCAGCTCCATTGCACCTAGAGCTGCACCAGCACCACTGCACCTGCAGCTCCACCTGCACCACTACACTTGGAGCTCCACCACTACTGCACCTGCAGCTCCAGCCCCATTGCACCACTGCACCTGCAGCTCCACCACCACTGCACCTGCAGTTCCTCCACCATTTCACCTGCAGCTCCAGCCCCATTGCACCTGCATCCCCACCTGCACCGCTGCACCTGGAGCTCTACCAGCACAGCACCTGCAGTTCTAGCCCCATTGCACCTGCAGCTCCACCAGCACTGCTGCACCTGCAGCTCCACCACCATTGTACATGCAGCTTCACCACCATTGCATCTGCAGCTCCACCTGCACCACTGCACCTGCAGCGCCACCTGCACAACTGCACCTGGAGCTCCACCTGCACTGCTGCACCTGCAGCCCCACCTGAACCACTACACTTGGAGCTCCACCACTACTGCACCTGCAGCTCCACCTGCACCGCTACACCTGGAGCTCCACCAACACTGCACCTGCAGCTCCACCTGCACTGCTACACCTACACTGCTACACCTGCAGCTCCAGCACAAACCCAGGCCAGGCAGCACCTGCAGGACACCACGAGCTCCTCCCCCAGCAGTGGCCACCACTCACGTGGGGTCGTTGGCCAGGTTCAGGAACAGGCACACGTTGTCCATGGAGCCGTTCTCCTCAAAGTCGGACTTGAAGAAGCGAGCAGTTTCCATGTTCACCTAAAGCACAGCTGGGGTTTAACTTGGCACACTGCACAGCCAATTAAGGGCTGATGAGCTCATTAACAACCCACAGCAAAGATCTCCATCCATCAGGCTCCTCTACACTCCCAGAGGGAGAAAATTCTGGAATTCGAGGCCTGATGAGGCCTGAGATGCTTCATCCTGATCAGCCACACTTTGTGGATGATTGACATGGAATCAGGGATGATTTTAACATGGAATCAGGGAATGATTTTAACATGGAATCAGGGAATGATTCTGACATGGAATCAGGGATGATTCTGAACTGGAATTGTGGCTGATTCTGACTGGAATTGTGGATGATTCTGACAAGAAATTATGGATGATTTTAACATGAAATCACGGATGATTTCAACATGGAATCAGGGATGGTTTTAACATGAAATCACGGATGATTTTAACATGGAATCAGGGATGATTTTAACATGGAATCATGGATGACTTTGACATGGAATCATGGATGATTCTAACATGGAATCATGGATGATTCTAACATGGAATCAGGGATGATTCTAACATGGAATCAGGGATGATTTTAACATGGAATCATGGATGATTCTAACATGGAATCAGGGATGATTCTAACATGGAATCATGGATGATTCTAACATGGAATCAGGGATGACTGTAACATGGAATCAGGGATGATTTCAACATGGAATCACAGATGATTTTAACATGGAATCGTGGATGATTTTAACATGGAATCATGGATGATTGTAACACAGAATCACAGAATGGTTTGGGGTGGGAAGGGACCCCAAAACCCCTCCAGTGCCATGGGCAGGGACACCTCCCACTGTCCCAGGGCGCTCCAGCCTCCTCCAGCCTTGGCCACTTCCAGGGATGGAGCAGCCACAGCTTCTCTGGGCACTCAGCAGATTCCAAAATCCTCGGGGATTTCCACCCACCCTTTAATCCCAGCCACACAAAACCTGCTGACACTTCAGCCATTCTCAGAACATCCCTGACTCCTCCAGCCCAGTCCCCCCAGCTCTGTGGGCTCACCCCCATGGCAGCAAAGACGATGGCAAAGTTCTCCTCGCTGTAATCCATCACATCCTTGGATTTCTTCACCAAGCCAGCCTGGCGACAGATCTGAGCTGCGATCTAGGCAAGAAACACCCCAGGGTTTGCATCTGCTGCTGTCCCACGGCCAGAATTCCATTCAGTCTGGACTCCCAGCAGCTCTGAGGCCTCACCTCGTTGTGGGGCAGCCCAGCAGCTGAGAAAATGGGGATTTTCTGGCCCCTGGCAATGCTGTTCATGCCGTCGATGGCTGAGATGCCAGTCTGGATCATTTCCTCTGGGTAGATCCGACACTGGGGGTTGATTGGCTGGCCTGGGGGGTTTGGGGAGAGAACACAATGTAACCCCCCTGGACATGCTGAGAGTTTCCTCAAACACCTCCTGATAAACGGGTACAAAGCTCAGTATGACACCAACAAACTCCAGCTGGTCACACCTGAGCCTCCCACACCCCCAGGCTCTGGGATTAAATGTTTAAATGTTCCTGGCAGGGCCAGGAATGATTGTAAACCCTGTCAGGTTATCAGCATTTCACCTGTAGCTGGTGCAGAATAATAAAGAGCAGCTTCCAAACATTGTAGAAAATGTTCTGCTCCCTCATCCCCCTGCACTTGGATAATTTAATTGGAATTTGATGCCACATACAAACTCCAAACTGAGATGGAGCTCCTCCCGAGTTAGGTTTGTGCTGAAACCCGCCAGGTTTGACTTTCCTGCCCCTCAGAAAAGGATTAAGAACAAACCCATGATGTCCAGGAAATCCTCAGCCAGGACAATGGGGCCTCTGTCTATGGGTTTTCCTGATCCATTGAACACTCTGCCTACAGGGAACAACAATAAAACAGAGAATTCTTGTGAGAAGCAGCTAATTTGGGATCAATCTGTCCACTCCTCACATGCAAATCCTCACCAAGCATGTCCTCTGAGACTGGGGTTCTCAGGATGTCCCCAGTGAACTCACAGGAGGTTTTCTTGGCATCAATCCCTGAGGTGCCTTCAAACACCTGCAAATGCAGCAGGAGAAAGAAAAATAAATCACAGGCACAAAGTTTGTGCTTCACAAAGTGACCCCTGAACGCTGCTGCATGCAGGGCACAAAGCAGGAGCTGCTCTGCATCAAGGGCTGGTAAAAGCACCACAAAAATCTGCTTTCAAAACAAATCCATGAATTGTATCAGCAACCCCACCACAGCTGGTGCAGCTCCTCTGATCTCTGTTTTCCCCCTGCCAAGCTGTTCAGATAAAATCCTGGGAGCAAGAAGTAGCTTTGGAGAAAAACAGCAGCAGTCACTCAGCACAGGGCTGAGCTGGAATCCAACACTGCAAACCCCAGGGGATTCCTTAAATCCAGCAGCAAAGGAATCCAGGAGGTTGGAAACAAATCCAAATGGGGTGGAAAGAAATCAGGGAGGGTGGAAATAAATCCAGAGGAGGTGGAAATAAATCAGGGAGGGTGGAAATAAATCCAGAGGGGTGGAAATAAATCCAAATGGGGTGGAAAGAAATCAGGGAGGATGGAAACACATTCAGATGGGTTGAAATAAATCCAGAGGGGTGGAAATAAATCCAGAGGGGTGGAAATACGTCCAGGGAGGATGGAAATAAATCCAGAGTAGTGGAAATAAAAATGCCACCGTGCACTGCCAGAAATCTCCTACACCCACTGATGCCACTTGGAACAAGCAGGTGATTTTCATTTAAAAGAACACATCTCCAGACAGCTTTGGCTTGGTTCAGGGCTCAGCCTGGTTAATAAATGGTGGAAAAAGAGCCTCCTGCTCCTACCTGGACCACAGCCTTGGAGCCACTGACTTCCAGCACCTGGCCACTCCTCCTGGTGCCATCGGGCAGCGTCAGGTGCACGATCTCGGCGTACCTGGGGAACTGAGGGGGAAAAAGGGGCAGGGAAGGGATGAAAATCCACCCACAAACCCAAATCACCAGCCCCAGAAAGAATAATTGAATCATCACAACCAAACTCCTCCCCAGGATACTGAATTTCCCAGGTAAAAGCTGTTTTTAAGGGAATGAAGAATATTTGTGTGGTTGGAGCTGCCAGAATTAGTTCTAAAAGCTCCAAATAGTGGCAGGAAATGCCAGAAAAAGCAGAAAAACCTGCAGCAGATTTGCCCTTAAGAACCTGAAAAGAAGCCAGGAGTGTCCACAGGTTCCTTCTGCAGAGCACTGGTGTGGAAACAGAAAGGTTGGGAACAAAACCAAACGGGTTCAGCTCAGCTTGGAGTTTAAGCAGGACTTTGGGAAAACTCAAACTCTGCTTCTTTCCTTCCCAGCAACTCTTCCTTTCCTGGGAGGGAGGGATTTCCACATTCCCATTTATCCCAGCAGTCAGAAATGTATCAAAATACTCAAACTCTGCTTCTTTCCTTGCCCAGCAACTCTTCCTTTCCAGGGAGGGAGGGATTTCCACACTCCCATTTATCCCAGCAATGCATCAAATTCACCCTGGGGGATTTCCCAGCAGTCTGGATTTGACCTTTGCCAGCTTTTCCTGTCAAAAAAGCTCCAGGAGCAGCTGAGAATTTACCTTGACCTGGTCCAGGATCACCAGGGGCCCGTTCACACCCGACACGGTTTTGTAAGCTGCAAAAAAGCACAAGGGACAAAGTCAGGAAAATCCCATTTCCATTTCCCATTTCATCCCTGTCACCAGCTCGGCTCTGGGGGCTGATTTCTGGTTTTTAGGAATTCCAAAAGAAGGGTGAGGGGCAGGGTTGGGTGTCCACAATTGTTCCTGCTCTCTGGAGGTGACACTGAGGTGATCCCTGTCCTGATAAAAATTCATAGAACGTTTTTCCTGCTCCCTGGAAGTGATTCTAACATAATCCCAGTGTTTTTTTCCTCCATGACAGGAATTCATGGAGCATTTTCCTGCTCCCTGAAGGTGACACTGAGGTGATCCCAGTCCTTTCCATGATAAGAATTCATGGAGCATTTTTCCTACTCCCTTGAGGTGATCCCAGTGTTTTTTTCCTCCATGTCAGGAATTCATGGAACATTTTTCCTGCTCCCTGGAGGTGACACTGAGGTGATCCCAGTCTTTTCCATGGTAACAATTCATGGAGCATTTTTCCTGCTCCCTGGAAGTGGCTCTGACACAATCCCAGTGTTTTTTTCTCCATAACAGGAATTCATGGAGCATTTTCTTGCTCCCTGGAAGTGATTCTAACATGATCTCAGTGTTTCTTTCTCCATTATAAGAATTCATGGAGCATTTTTCCTGCTCCCTGGAGGTGACACTGAGGTGATCCCTGTCCTGATAAAAATTTATGGAACATTTTTCCTGCTCTCTGAAATGGCTCTGACACAATCCCAGTGTTTTTTTCTCCACAGCAGGAATTCCCAGCTCAGGCTGGAGGGGCCCTGGCACAGCAGAAGCTGTCCCCACGCCAGGGCTGTCTCTGCATGGGCTCTAAGTCCCTTCCAACCCAACCCACCCCATGATTCTGTGACTCCAAGGGAGGATCTTGCTGTCAGCTCAGGGGACAGCATCACCTGACCCCCAGCTGGAGGAAACCCTGAGTCACAGCTCCCTCAGGGTCACGAGGAGCAGCTGGGGCTGGGACAGGAGGGGAACTGGGACCGTGCAGAGCCCAGGCAGGATCCCCAATTCCTGCAGCAGCAGCAGGGAATCACCCCCAGGCCTGGCAGCTGCACTGTCAACAGCTCCTGTTTACCCTGCAATAAAACTGCTGGAACTGTTGCAATGTCGGAGCTTTACTGTCAATAATCAAACTGCGTTTAAACTCCAGGTCTCAGCTTTGCTCCTAAAATCCAACTCAGCACCCTGAGACACAGCTCTGTCCCTTAATGACTTCTGATCAGCTGCAGCATCTGACCTGCTGCTGTGCCCAGGATTATCCAGAGGAATCAGCTCAGAGCCTGAGGTTAGGATCAGGTCAGAACTCAGGGTTTGGATGAGCTCAGAACCCAGGGTTTGGGTAAGATCACAACCCAGGGTTAGGAGCAGCTCAAAGCCTAGGGTCTAGACCAGCTCAAAGCCTGAGATTAGGAGCAGCTCAGAGCCTGAGATTAGGAGCAGCTCAGAGGATTTGCAGCCCACGAGGCCTGGAAAAGCTGACCCTGAGTGAGCCATTTCACCCCGTGACTGTCTCATGAGCTCTTCCTCCTCACCACTCTCTTCATCACCTCCATGAGGAACCAAAAGCAAGCCAGAACATTTTCCATCTCCAGCTCGGGGCAGTTCAGGGAAAAGCTCCATGGAAAAGCCTGGAGTCACCTTGGCTGCAGCCTCTGCTCCAGGGGAAAGCCCTGGAAGTGCAGGGATGGATTTGGTTCCCAAATTCATGGCTATTTCCAAAGGATCCGTGAACAGCAGTGCTGGGCAGCATCCTGCAGGTCCTGCTGCTATTTAAGTAAAGCCATTTTATGTAATTGCTGCCAGAAAAAAACACCTTCACACACTGTGGCTTCTCCCCACTGCCATTGCCGAGAAGGGATTTTTGACCGCGCCGCATTTCCCCTTTTTCAGGCGATTTCTCAATTCAGTGTTCCAGCCCAGACCCCATCCCACCGCCCATTTCCCGTTCCCGTACAGACCCCGGGAAGGACACGGGACACCGGGGGGCTGGGCCGCCCAATTCCCACCAATTCCGGTGCTTAATTCCGGTGTTAATTCCAGTGTTTCATGACAGCCCGAGCCCAGCCGGCTCTGAGGGCGCGGGCGAGCCCGTGGCCTGCCCGGGCTGCAGCCCCGAATGGGGCCGATCCCCGCTCCCCGCTCCCAGCAGCCCCCCGGTCCCCCCCGGTGCCCCCGCACTCACTGAGGCGCGGCTGGGACAGGAAGTCGCGGGTCAGAGCCGCCGCCTGCTCGCGGGGCCCGCCGGGCCCGGCGCCGTTCACGGCCCCGCGCAGCGCCCGCACCGCCGCCATGTTGGACCGGCTCTGAGGGGACGGCCGGGCGTGCGCGGGTATAGCAAGGGGCGGGGCACGCACGGGCACGCCCGGTGACGCACGGGACACGCCCAGGCACGCAAGGGTTACGCCTGGAGATGCAGGGTCACGCCCATCACGCATAGGCCACGCCCACTGGCGGTGAGGGGCGGGGCCAGAGCTGTCCCAGGTCCTGTAAGGAAAAATGGAAAATGGAAAATGGAAAATGGAAAATGGAAAATGAGAAGAAGAGGGAGAGGGAGAAATAGAAGCAGAAACAGAAGGAGGAGGAAGAGGAGGAGGAGGAGGAGGAGGAGGAGGAGGAGAAGGAGAAGGAGAAGGAGAAGGAGAAGGAGAAGGAGAAGGAGAAGGAGAAGGAGAAGGAGAAGGAGAAGGAGAAGGAGAAGGAGGAGGAAGGAAAGTAGTAAATGGCTAAGAATAAAAAATTAAAAAGTCAAAAGGAGAAAGGGACGAGGATTGGGGTTTGAAATCAACTCTCTCCCTCAGAACTGGAAATTTTTGGGGAGAACGTCTGCGAAGATTCTGGGTGATTCGGGGCTGATGGAGCAGGGCGACACCAAACCTCCCAAGGACGGCAAATGTTACAAGTGCAGGACATATTGTTGGCTTTTTGAAATAAATGCTACATATATCGTGTTAAAATAGCTTTTCTGTATGAATATAGGTGCTTCTCTTTTCTTCTAATAGCAAAAGTTAGACATATGTTTTTTAGAGATAGTGTGCTTGAATTACCCACTTAGTTAAAGTAACAGCCCATCAATGTGTGATAAAAACCCTGCAACCAACACAACAATTATCAACATTCACCAACTGCAAAAAACCAAAACCACCACCCAAATTAAAAAGTAATAAAAAAAAATTAAAACCACGAGCCAAAAAACACGCATGCTCTAAAAACACAAACCCAAAAATAACCATACTAAATAATTCTCAAAGAATTTTAACTAGACATAAAAAATTATAAATATGCAACAAATTAATGCATTATAAAATATATTTTAAAAACGATGCCAAAACAACCATGTGCTCTCAGCCATTTTAACCCTTTGCTTTATGTTTGTCTCCTGTTGTCTTTTTATTAAACCTTTTAAATTTTAAATTTCACCAAAACAATAAAAGGCGTTTTTCACACAAACAGCAGAGACAATTCCACAGGAAGGATTAAATAAAGAAAAAAGCGGGAGGAAAGGGAGAAAAGGGAAGGTTGGGAGCTGCTGAAGGACAATTCGGGTCCTTGCCTGGCTGCCGCAGCAGATGGTGCTGCTGCCCCGTGCACGCCGCGGCTCCGGACCTGGGGAAAGCAATTCCCAGGGAAAAACACGGTTTAGGGTTTGGGATCCAGGGTCAGGTGCCCCAATCCAGGCAGGAATCTGCCAAATCTCCGGGATCCAGGGTCAGGTGCCCCAATCCAGGCAGGAATCCCCTAGAGATCCAGGATCCAGGGCCAGGTGCCCCAATCCAGGCAGGAATCTGCCAAATCTCCATGATCCAGGGCCAGAAGATCTCCAGGATGCAGGGTCAGGTTCCTCAATCCAAGCAGGAATCCCCCAGAGACCCAGGGCCAGGTGCTCTGATCCAAGCAGGGATCCCCCAAATCTCCAGGATCCTAGCCCAGCTGCTCTGATCCAGGCAGGGATCCCCCAGATCTCCAAAATCCAGGGCCAGGTGCCTCAATCCAAGCAGGAACCCCCCAGATCCCTGGGATCCAGGGTCAGGAGATCTCCAGGATCCAAGTCAGATGCCCCAATCCAAGCAAGGATCCCCCAAATCTCCAGGATCCAGCCCAGCTGCCCCAGTCCAAGCAGGGATCCCCCAAATCTCCAGGATCCCAGCCCA
>VRYO01002785.1:756975-767146 GCA_009812075.1 Sialia sialis
ATTCCTCAGTTTTCCAGGCTGGAATTAAAGCTCAGCTTTGCCCCAGGCACCTGGAAGCAGTCCCACCTGGAGGAGAGGAGGCTCCCGGGAGTAGAGGTGCTTGTGCAGGGCGTGGAACAGAACCTGGGCCCGGTTGAGCCGGCACAGATCCGCCCCTGGCTGCAGCACAGACAGCAGAGCGTTAGGAATGCAGGAGGTGTCGCTGGCTCTTGGCAAATATCGGGATAAATACTACATGAGTAATGTTAAAATAGCCTTTCTGTATTATAAAAAATAATAAAATATATAATAAAGGTATATATTACGTAACAAAATATGTAACACAATAATAAAATATATAATAAATATATAATTGAAATATATATAATATAATAAATTAAATATTAAATATATATAATTAAAATATATATAATATAGTAAAATATATAATACAATAATAAAAGTTAGACTGAAGTTTTTTAGAGAGAGTGAGTGTTGGTAATTGCTGTGTTAGCTTGCAGGGTTTTTATTACATGTTTCTTACATGGTATTTTAGCTAAGTGAGTAGTTCAAGCACACTATCTCTAAAAAAACTTCAATCTAACTTTTATTATTTTATTATATATCCATATAGAAATGCTATTTTAAAATTATACATATTATTATATTATTATGTGTATTATATTATACATATACAATAATACACACAGCATTTATCCCAATGCTTGCAAAGAGCCAACAACGTGTTATGCATTTATAACAATATAGAAATGCTATTTTTAACATTATGATAATAATAAAATATAATAATAATAATATATTATTATTATATTATATTATACAATGATACACATAGCATTTATCCCAATACTTGCAAAGAGCTAACAACGTGTTATGCATTTATAACAATATAGAAATGCTATTTTTAACATTATACATATTATTATTATATTATTATTATATTATTACGTATATTACATTATACATATACAATTATAGCATTTATCCCAATGCTTGCAAAGAGCCAACAACGTGCCCTGCATTTATAACAATACAGAAATGCTATTTTAACATTATACATATTATATTATATTATTATTATTATTATTATTATTATTATTATTATTATAGCATTTATCCCAATGCTTGCAAAAAGCCCACAACACGCCCTGCATTTCTAACAGAGTGCCCAGGGGACGGGCACAGCCCCGAGGCTCTCGGGGATGACTGAGGGGACTCTGTGACACCCAGCTGTGTCCAGCTGTGTCCCTGTCCCTGCCTGGCCGCCTCCTCACCACGTGCAGCACGATGTGGTGCAGGCAGCGCACTCCCAACTCCTTGTTCTCCTCCTGGAAATCGTCGCTGAGGAGCAGGGCGGGCGGCAGCACCTGCTCCAGGTGCGGCCACAGCCAGGGCCGGGGGACACGGAGCAGAGCCCAGCTGAACACGTCCTTGGAGGCAGGGTGGCACTTCCAGCTGTCCCTGCGGGGACAGAAGCGGCGCAGGGTGACACTTCAGGTGTCACTGCGGGGACACACACAGTTCAGAGTGACACACACAGCTCAGGGTGGCACTTCCAGCTGTCCCTGCGGGGACAGAAACGGATCAGGGTGACACACGCGGCACAGGGTGACACACACAGCGCAGGGTGGCACTTCCAGCTGTCCCTGCAGGGACAGAAACGGCGCAGGGTGACACTTCAGCTGTCCCTGTGGGGACAGAAACGGATCAGGGTGACCCACACAGATCAGGGTGACACACACACGGCTCAGGGTGACGCTGCCAGCTGTCCCTGCGGGGACAGGCACGGATCAGGGTGGCACACATGGCACAGGGTGGCACACATGGCACAGGGTGACACACACGGCGCAGGGTGACACTTCCAGCTGTCCCTGCGAGGACAGAAACGGCTCAGGGTGACACACACGGCACAGGGTGACACTTCAGGTGTCCCTGCAGGGACAGAAACGATGCAGGGGACACTTCAGGTGTCACTGCGGGGACACACACAGCTCAGGGGACACATACGGCGCAGGGTGACACTTCAGGTGTCTCTGCGGGCACAGAAACGGCTCAGGGTGACACAGACAGTTCAGGGTGACACTTAAGCTGTCCCTTTGGGGACACACATGGCACAGGGGACACAGAGCTCAGCTGCCATGCACTGGGACTCAGGTGGCAGCAAATTCTGACAGTTATCCCCAATATGTTCCACTGCTGGCCATTTGTGACAATTATCCCCTGGTTGGCATTGGTGACAATCATTCCCTGCTGGGCATTGGTGACAATCATTCCCCAACACCTTCCTGCTGGACATTTGTGACAATGATCCCCCAAAACCTTCTTGGTGGCCATTTGTGACAATCATCCCCTGCTGGAAATTTGTGACAATCATCTCCAACATCTTCCAGCGCTGGGAATTTGTGACAATTATCCCCAACACCTTCCAGTGCTGGGCATTGGTGACAAGCACCCCAAGCACCTTCCACTGTTGGGCATTAGTGACAATCATCCCCAACACCTTCCTGGTGACATTTGTGAAGCTCATGGTGACATTTGTGAAGCTCCTGGTTTCACATTCCTCACCTCAGCCTCAGCTCCGTGTCCCGGTATTTCCGCCACCCTCCCCTGGCCACTCACTTGGTTAACTCCTTCTTCAGGACGCCCATCACCGCTCCGAATCTTCCTTCCTCATCCCCCTCCTTTCCCCGCAGGAATTCCTCCACGGAGCCGCAGCCCGCAGCCTGCACCAGCCTCTCCAGCAGCTCCTGGGCCACGGCCCGGCTGCTCGCCGTGCTCCACGGCCTCTGCTCCTTGTGTGTCACGGCGAAAACGAACGCGTGTGCCAGCAGCCGCCGCAGCGCGGGCGCGGAGCAGTCCCCGGAAGCTCGCAGCTTGTGCAGGAGCAGCAGGAACACGGCACCGACGCGCTCCGCCCGCTCCGCGACCGCGGCCAGCTCCGCGTCCTGCCCGGCCCGCTCGGCCCCGTCCCGCTCCCGGCGCGGCGGAGCCGCCAGCTCGCCCAGCGCGGCCGCCAGCTCGCCCAGCGCCGCGGGGCCGCCCGAGCGCAGCAGCCAGCGCGGATCCGCCGCCCGCAGCAGCGCGCTCAGCTCCTCCAGAGCGCCGGGCTCGGCCAGCGCCAGCCGGGCCCGCAGCAGCGCCTGCTCGGCCGAGGGGGCGGCGGGCGGCGGAGGCTCCGGGACCCGCTCCGGGCTCGGCGGAGGCTCCGGGCTCCGGCTGGGAGCGGCGTGCAGCGGCTCCGGGCCCCTCTCCGGGCTCGGGCTGGGAGCGGCGTGCAGCGGCTCCGGGCTCCGCTCCGGGCTCGGGCTCTGGGCAGCAGGCGGCGGCTCCGGGCTCGGGCTAGGAGTGACAGGTGGCGGAGGCTCCGGGCTCCACTCCAGGCTCGGGCTGGGCGCGGCCATGGCCCGACACAGCCCGGCGGGACCTGCCCGCCCTGAGCGCCTCACACACACATCGGGGGTGGCAGCAGCGGGAATCACCCCCGGGAGCCCTGACACCTCCGGGATGCCTCAGAGACCCCCAGGATCCCCGAGCACTCCCGGTCCCGTCACGGCGCCGCCGCCGCCACCCGCTCCAAGCGCGCCAAGTGTCGCAAAACCCCCTCGGTTGCCGTAAAACAGACTGTGAAGGGGCGTGATTTGTGTGCATAAATTAGCATTGCTAATTAACAACCGCGGAGCAGGAAAAAGGGATGGTGCGGGGCAAAAAGAATGAAATTGGGGATAGAAGGGATGAGTAGAGCGGTTCAGTACAGATAGAACAAGAAGCAGGAAGAGCTGGATGGGGACACAGATGTCGCCATGACTTGCAGAGAAGTGGCGCGGCGTTAGGCCCGGGCTCGGCGGGGTCCACTCTGATCCTTCCGGTTCATGGGTGTGATGATTGGGAGCGGCACGCGGCTGCGTGACGTGTGCGCCCTGCGTTACGACATTGCACAATCCCATCTGACCGCCGGGGGGTCCTGACGTCACTGCGACGTCATTTCCTGTTCCGTCTCAAAAGCAGAGTATGGGTGTTCTGGAGCTTGTGACGTTGTTTCTGACGCCGCTCTCTCGGCCTGTGCTGTGCGGGGTGATCGAGTCTGCGATGTCGCTGCCGCCTCAGCTCCGTCCCGTATCGATAATCTGCGGGAATGAGCAAATTTAAGGGGGTGCGCAGCTCCTGCGCTCTCTGTGACGACACTGCTGACGTCACTGCTGACGTCACTGCTGATGTCACGTTCTCGCGGAACTGAGGAACGGGCACCTCAGGGCATTTGGGCGTGGTTTTGGGGGATGGCCGGCCCTGGAGGGGTCAGCGGTGTCACTGCTGATGTCATTTATGGATGTGTGGAAAACCGGGGAGGTGTGGGGAGTCCAGCTTGATGTGGGGACAGCTCTGCGGACAGGGGAGTCAGCAATGTCACCGCCAGCAGTGTCCCCTCCTCGGGCACTTGGGGGTTCAGCATCCCCCGCGGCTTTCCTGGGGTCCCCTGACCCATCCCTGCAGCACGCACAGCTCAGACGGGCTGAAAATCACCCATTTCATCCTTTTTTACCCAAAACTCAACCCCTGTGTCCCGCGGGGATCCCGAGGGGCTCAGTACAAAAATAACTCTGTGTAAACAAGGGGGGCCAGGGGGAGAGGATCCCTACCCGCCCCCCGGGGCATCCCACAGGGAATTCCAGCCTGTCCCACAGGGAATTCCAGGTTATCGTCGTCCCATGGGGCTTCCAACAGGGAATTCCAGCTTCTCCCGGTCCCATGGGGCTTTCCACAGGGAATTTCAGCCTGTCCCAACCCCATGCGGCTTCCAACAGGGAATTCCAGCCTGTCCCAACAGGGAATTCCAGCTTATCCCGGCTCCATGGGGAGCACAAACCCTCAAATTCCAAACCAAGCCAAGGAGTGAAAATCCCAACGGGGAAACCTCGGATCCTTCCGGAGTGAACTCCGGGCAGGAGTGGGCGATGCCAGGCGTGGATCCCGACGGATCCCGATGATTCCTGGTGGATCCCGATGGGTCCCGCTGGGTCCCGGTGAATCCCGCTGAATCTCGCTGGATCCCAGTGGATCCCACTGGATCCCTTTGGATCCCGATGGATCCCGGTGGATCCCGGTGGATCCCGCAGGACGTGGAGCGGGGCTGCCTCACAGCAGCTCGCCCAGGAGGGCAGGGATGATGCGGGAATGGCGATTCCCGCAGGGAATTCCCCGCTCTGCCAGCTCATCTCGTTTCTGGCTCCTCCTTCAGCCCAGCATCCCGCGGCGCAGCTCTGCGGTGGGAGGTGAGACGGAGGCTGGGGGCGGTGTGAATGTCCCGCCAGAAATGCCGGGAAATCCTGGGAAATTCCAGCCGGGAGCTCAGCCCCGCTCCCAAAGCTCCCGCGGAGAGGGAAATCTCTCCCGGGCCGGGCCCGCACATCCTCACATCGCCTGTCCCGAGATTATCCCGGGTTAGTCCTCACAGCCATCCCCAGCCTGTCCCGAGATTATCCCGGGTTAATCCTCGCATCCATCCCTATCGTGTCCCAAGATTATCCCGGGTTAATCCTCACATCCATCCCTATCGTGTCCCGAGATTATCCCGGGTTAATTCTCACATCTATACTTATCTTGTCCCGAGATTATCCCGGGTTAATCCTCACATCCATCCCTATCCTCTCCTGAGGTCATCCCGGGTTAATCCTCACATCCATCCCCAGCCTGTCCCGAGATTATCCCGGGTTAACAAGAGGGGGTAACCCCAGGAGAGGATGTGAGTGGGGAACCCCGGGACAGGCCCTGAGTGGGGCTCAGGTTTGATCCTAGACTGAGAATCTGACAAATGCCACCCTGGGCTGTCCCCAGCCCTGTGACAGTGCCACCCTCAGCTGTCCCCAGCCCTGTGTCCCCAGCCCCCAGGCATGCCCAGGCTGCTCCGTAGCTGTGCCTTTATTCACAGGGTGACACGGGGCACGGACAACACCCGAACACACGACAGGAGCTGAGGCTGAGCCCACACACCGGGCCTGACGTCACCAAACACAGGGGACACGCCACAGGGGACACACAGAGTCCTGCCACGAGGGGACACAAACGCCAGGAGGGGACAACAAAGCCACGGAGGCTCCCTGGAGGCCGCAGGGATGGAGGGATGGGTGAGGCGGGATGGGAGCCATGGGTGGCCCTGCGGGGTGGCCCGGGGGACACCCCCAGAGCTGGTGGTGGCCTCAGGAGCTCCTCTTGAGGCGCAGGGCGTTGTCCAGGGCCACCAGCTGGCGCAGGAAGCCGCGGTTGGGGATGATCCCGCGGTGGTCCTTGACCGTCTTGATGGCTTCCACCAGGGGCATGTGGTGGCGGATCATGAGGTAGGCGAGGACCAAGGTGGCCGACCTGCTGACCCCGACGGCGCAGTGCACCAGGATCCTCCCTGGGGGACACAGCAGCTGGGTCAGCACAGCACGAAAAATCCCCCAGCAGCCAGCCCTGCAGCAGCCCGAGCTCTGCGCGCCACCCCGGGGTGTCACAAAGGGTGGCGGGGTGGCCTGGTGGCCCCAGATGGACAGAGCGGGCCCAGAAGGAGCTCAGGACACAGAATGGGGCCTGTGACGTGAGGGGACGGTGCTCCTGTCCAGCCTGTTTCCTCTGGGGAGGAGGTGATGGCATGCAGGGGACACGGCTGGGGTCATCCTGTGAGGGGACACTGCTGGGGTCATCCCATCCAGGGGACACCATCAGGATTATCCCATGAAGAGACACCATCGAGGTCAGGGCACACCATGGAGGTGATCCCATGAGGAAAAACCATTGGGGTGATCCCGTGAGGGGACATCATTGAGGTGAACCCATCCAGGGGACAGAATTGAGGCGATCCTACAAGGAGACACCATCGAGGTGACCCCATGAGGAGACACCGTTGAGGTGACGCCACAACGGGACACCATTGGGGTGATCCCATGAGGGGACATCATTGGGGTTATCCCATCCAGGGGACAGAACTGAGGTGTTCCCATAAGGAGACACCATCGAGGTGACCCCACAAAGGGACACCATTGGGGTGATGCCATTTGGGGGACACTGCTGGAGTCATCCTATGATGGGACACCATTGAGGTGACCCCATGAGGGGACAACATTGGGGTTATCCCATGAAGGAACACCATCAAGGTCAGGGGACATCACTGAGGTGACCCCATAAGGAGACACCATTGTGGTTATCCCCCATCCAGGGGACACCATCGAGGTGATAGAGGTGACCCCATAAGGGGACACCATTGGGGTTATCCCATGAGGAGACACCATTGTGGTGATCCCATGAAGAGAAACCATCGAGATGACCCCACAAAGGGACACCACCGAGGTGATCCCATGAAGGGACATCACTGGGGCTATCCCATCCAAGGGACACCATTGAGGCGACCCCATAAGGAGACACCATTTGGGTTATCCCATCAAGATGACCCCATGAAGACACATCATTGAGGTGACACCATAAGGGGACACCATTGGGGTTATCCCATGAAGGGAAACCATCGAGGTGACCCCACAAAGGGACACCTGGGGTTATCCAATCCAAGGGACACCATCGAGGTGACTCCATGAAGACACGTCATTGAGGTGACCCCATAATGAGACACCATTGGGATTATCCCATGAAGGAAAACCATCAAGGTGACCACACAAAGGGACACTGTAAGGGGACACCATTGGGGTTATCCCATGAGGAGACACCATTGCAGTGATCCCATGAAGGGAAACCATCGAGGTGACCCCATGAGGGGAAACCATTGGGGTTATACTGTAGAGGGGACACCATCGAGGTGACCCCACAAAGGGACACCATTGGGGTTGTCCCATCAAGGGCACACCACTGACTGCAGTGATTCCCATGAAGAGAAACCATCAAGATGACTCCACAAAGGGACACCACCGAGGTGACCCCACAAGGACACCCTACCCCATTCTCAAACCCCTTTTACCTCCCAGCACCCTCTCCCCCAACCCCCATCTCCCCTCCCCGTCCCCCCGGCGCTGTCACCTTCGTTGAGGGCCTGGTGGATGAAGTCTGCGGCGGGGTAGAAGTAGGGGCTCATGTCGAAGGAGGGCGAGTCATGCGCCTCGATGCCCAGGTAGCGGATGCCCGTGGCCTCGTAGAAATCGGCGCCGCCGCGCCACCGGCAGTGTGAGGCGTTCAGCACGTGCGTGATGCGCAGCTGCAGCAGCTCCCGCCGGTTGGACGCCATGTCCCTGCGGGGACAGTGACAGGGGACACCTCAGAGCGCCAGAAGTGTCCCCAGCACCATGAAATGGTTCTGGATGAGAGAGCTGGATGTAAAAATCTGGTGGATTTTTGAGATTCTTGGGGTTTAGGGTGATCTCATGGTCCTGGCTTTGTGGACACACTCCCTGTACTTTGTCCCAGCTAAATCTCTGCAGGGACAGCATGGAGGGGACACCTCAGAGCACCAGAAGTGTCCCCAGAACCGTGGAAAAGCTGTCCTGGGTAAATGGTTCTGGATGAGAGAGCTGGATGTAAAAATCTGGCAATTTTTGAGATTATTGGGGTGTAAGGTGATCTCACAGCTTGTAGACAACCTATCTGTGCCCACGTCATCTCAGCAGAGTTGGGACCTCCCTGCTCACCTCCTTGCTCTTTGTCCCAGCTCCGCACCCATCACATCCTGCTGTGGCCCACCTTCCCCACAGAATCACAGAATCACAAAATCACAGAATCTCAGAATCACTGAATCACTGAATCACTGAATCACAGAATCACAGAATCACAGAATCACAGAATCACTGAATCACAGAATTACAGAATCACAGAATCTCAGAATTACAGAATCACTCAGACTCACTGAATCACAGAATCACGCAATCACAGAATTAGAATCTCAGAATCACCAGGCTGGAAGAGACTTTAAGAGACTTAAGATGCCCTAACACCTCAACCAAGCCACGGCACCCAGTGCCACCAGTGCCACCTTTCAGGGACAGTGACAAGGCGCCCGTGTCCCCTCCCCCGTGTCCCCAGCCCCTTTCCCAGGCACACTCACTGGTCTCCCAGGTAGAGATCACAGATTCACAGAATCTCAGAATTACACGGACTCACAGAATCACAGAGTCACAGAATTACACAGACTCACTGAATCACTGAATCAAAAAATCACAGAATCTCAGAATCACAGAATTACAGAATCACAGAATCTCAGAATCAGAGAATCTCAGAATCACAGAGTCACAGAATCACACAGACTCACTGAATCAATCATACAGACTCACTGAATCTCAGAATCATTGAATCACACAATCACAGAATCTCAGAACCACAGAATCACAGAATCACAGAATCTCAGAATCACTGAATTAGAATCTCAGAATCACCAGGTTGGAACAGACTTTAAGAGACTTAAGATGCCCTAACACCTGAACCAACCCACAGCACCCAGTGCCACCAGTGCCACCTTTCAAGGACAGTGACAAGGCGCCCGTGTCCCCTCCCCAGCGCCCCCAGCCCCTTTCCCCGGGCACACTCACTGGTCTCCCAGGTAGAGGCCGGGCCACACCTCGTCGGCGTGGTTGCAGGCGGTTTTGCCGGTGTAGAGCAGCCGCTCCAGCTCGAAGACGCTGAGGATGGGGTGGCTCCCGCGCTCGTCCCGCGGGGCCCGGCTCGGGGAGCGGCTGCTGCTCCTGTAGAGCCTGGACAGGAAAGCCATGGGAGCTGCCCAGAGCCACAAGGCATGCCTGGGGGGGCGGCGAGGCCGGGAGGGGGCCTGGGGGTCACTTGTGCTGCTGCTGCCACCCACGGTCCTGTCGGGAGAAAAGGGAGCATCACCGAGGGTGTCCGGGACAGGGAGAGGGGCTGGGAATGGGGATGGAGATCCAGGAGAGGCTGAAGGAGCTGGGAAAGGGGCTGGAGAATTCCTGAGGGAGGTGGGAAGGGTCTGGAGAACCAGGAGGGGCTGAGGGAGCTGGGAAAGGTCTGGAGAAGCGGGAGAGGCTGAGGTGACTCCAGGAAAGGGTCTGGAGAATTCTTGAGGGAGTTGGGGAAGGGTCTGGAGATGCAGGAGGGGGTGAGGGAGCTGGGAAGGGGCTCCGCCTGGAGAAAAGGAGGCTCAGCAGGGAGCTGGTGGCTCTGCACAAGTCCCTGCCAGGAGGGGACAGCCCCAGGTCGGGCTCTGCTCCAGGAACAGGGACAGGAGCAGAGGGAA
>VRYO01002785.1:786065-796256 GCA_009812075.1 Sialia sialis
CCTAAAATGAGGGATGGAAACCGCCACAGGGTTTGTCTGCTTTACTTACAGGTGCGGAAAAGAAAAATAACCTGGCTGGGAAGGTGATCAGCTGAGGGGCCAGTCCCACTGTGGATCATTCCTGGGTTATTTATTGGCAATCCCATGGGAACGGCTCCCAAAAGTCAGAGGAGTCCAGCAGGAAAACTGGAATTGGGAAATTATTCTTCTCTCTCACAGCACTGCCCTCAGCCCTGTGAAGAGGCCAAGCCCTGCTGCAGATGAGTTTATTAATTCATTTATTTCATTTATTCTTCATTTATTAACCCCTTCCTCAGCCTGGGCTGGGGGCAGAGCTGTTCCCTCCTCAAACGGCCCCAGGAACACGGAAATCCCTCTGCAGCCCCTGCGTGGGGACTCTGATAAAGATTCTGCTCGCTTTTCTCCCCTTGTCAGAGCTTAATGAGCCCAAATTGGTGGCTGGTAATCAGCGCTGCCCTTTTGGTCTCGGCAGGTTTTGTTTACAAGAAGCTGATTAGAGCCGAGCTGGGTGATGGCGCTGCTCAACGACCCGAGCAGGCAGCACAGAGCAGAAAATCAACCAGAAATGGGGATTAAAGGAAGGATTCTGCAGGTGAGCAGAGCCTGAGACTCTCCACTGCTCCTGAACATGCCAGGAACTCGCTGGGATCCACCCCGAGCTCTGCTGGCACAGGGGACATGGGATTTCCCTATGGTTCGGGTGGAGAGGGGACAAAAACCATCCCGTGCCACCACCAGAGACACCTCCAGGTGTTACAGGTGCTCCAGAGGCTCCAGGTGCTCCAGATGCTCCAAACACACCTCCAGGTTCTCCAGGTGCTCCAGGGCCTCCAGAGACAACTCCAGGTGTTCCAGGGGCTCCAGGGGCTCCAGGTGTTCCAGGTGATCCTGGTGCTCCAGGGATGGGGCAGCTCCAGCCTGGTGTGAGCTTTGGGGTTGGGAATTCAGGATGAACTTTGGGAAATTCCCCATCGGCTCCAGTTCTCTCTTTATCCCAAGTGTTCCCTGCTCTCGGCTCCGTTTCCTGCTCCGAAGCTGCTCCTGCCAAGCTGGACCTGCCTGGAGGGTTCGAGGGGCTGGGAGAAAGAAAATCCTGGGACGTTCCAAATACCGGAATTGTTATCCAGGTTTTCCACTTGTCTATGGCGTCTACGGGCCATGTGACACTGTGTCATGTGATGTCATGCCATGTGACATTGTGTCATGTGACACGGTGTCACATGATATCATGTCATGTGACATGGTGTCACATGATGTTGTGTCATGTGACATCAGTCTGGAGTATAATATGTGAGCAGTATTAAAATGAATAATATTAACATATGTGATTATAATAGAAATAACACATAAATAGTAAAGAATAAAATGCATCTTCTAAATAGAATATAAATATAATATATTAATAGTATAATCATGATCACACAAATAGATATAATTATGTAAATATAATAGAAATATAAGTGACTATATAAATGAATGTGAATATGAATATGAATATGAATATGATAAATCTATAACATAATTATACATTGCCCCATTTCTGTGCCATTCCCAGGGGATCAGGAGGGCTCCAGTGAACACGGGGCCTCCTCAAACACCAAGGAATTTAATCTGTGTTCCAGGCAGAGGTCAAGGAAAGCCCCAGGAGCAGCCCTGGAGCTCCTTGGCCATTCCAAGGCCATTCAGCCGCTCTTAAAGGACACAGAGGAAAGCAAAAAGAAAAAAAAAAAAAAAAAAAAGAAAATTATTATATAGTCAGTCTTGCTAAATTAGTTTACCTAAAATTGTATGTGTGAGTGATTTTAATCAAAATCTAATTTCCCCCCTCTTTTTTAGAGTAACCGAAATGAGATTTTTCTAATTTACTTTTCGCGGTTCAAGTTTCTCATAATTCTTCTGTGGTCGTGACAGCGCCGTGAAAAGCGTCTGCTGCTACAAAGCATTAAAAAAAATTAGATTTTCAAATTGATGTGCTAAATTAAAAATGTTTAATGTTTCTCATCAAAGGCACAGGAGTGTGCACGGGGCCCTTGGTACAGTTAGAGGCACCAGACTTTTTTCATCTGTTTCTTTAATTCACGTTGCAAAGGCAACTCTGCTGTGAAAATTAACGAGCTACAAGAGAAAAATGTTGTAAAATTCTGTCTGCAGAGGAAATACTTTTTAATTCCTGTGTGACCTTAAGGATGTCATAATAAAAATAAATGTTCTGAGTTCTCCTTCTCACCGACTTCGGATGGAGTTCTACCAGATTCTGGCAGGGAATTGATTTATTTATTCCTTTAATTCTCTGGGCTTTGCTTGCTAATTCCCATGATTTAGGAGGTTGTGTTATTTCTGTGAATTGATTTTGAATTATGAATGCAGTCAAATCTGGGCTCCTGATTTCAGCAGCTGCTGGGGAGGTGGCTCCGAGCTGGGCTGGGACCTCTGGGGGTGTTTTAGGAGGTCCAGTTTCTGCTGAAACTGAGTTTTCCTTGCTGAAAGTTGAACTTTTTATTGGTTTAATTTACAGGGAAGTGCTCAGGAGGAGCTGGGAAAGAGGGAGCAGGTTTGGGTTTTTGGGGAGTGGTTCTGCTGGGCTTAAAGGGGAAAAAGGGACAAAATCCTGGAGGAAATGGAGAATACCCTCAGGAAACTGAAAATATCCTAGAGGAAATGGAGAAAATTCTCAAGGAAATGAAGGATGCTCAGGAAATGGAGAAGGTCCATGAAGAAACAGAAAAGATCCTCAAGGAAATGGAGAAAATCCTCAGCAAATGGAGAAGATTCTTGAGGAAATGGAGAAGATCCTCGAGAAAACAGAAAATCCTCAAGGAAATGGAGAGGATCATCAGGAAATGGAGAAGGTCCTTGAAAAAGAAAAGATCCTCAGGGAAATGGAGAAAATCCAGCACCAGGCTCGTGGTGCAGAGCAGCTTCACACCCAGCGTGGAAAACCTGAAACACACCGAATTTGGGGAAATCTGGATCATTTTTCACGTTCCAGGACAATTCATGGGATCTCTGACAATCCCTGAGGGGCTGGAGCTGCAGAGGGGTCACATCCAGGGCTGATCATTTTAAAATAAACATTCAAAACAGCACCCGATGATAATTTGCAAGGTGGAGAGGCAGAAAATGAATCCCTGTCAAATACTGCCTGGCAAATTAAAAAACATCATTGATTGCATTAGCTAATTTTCCAAATTAAGTGTTGCTAATTGCCCGAGATAGTGTTTGTTTGGAGCAGCGGGGCTGGGCTGGGTTTGAATGTTGACAAATTTGCTCGGTTTCATTTTTATTTCTCCTCCAGGATTTGTTTCCGGATATCCAAGACAGGCCTGAGCTCTCAGCACAGAATTCCCTCCAGAACTGGAATTATCTGTGTGCAGAGATAGCAAAGGTGCTGGGAAGGATTTGACAGGAAGGTCTCTCAGATATTTGTGCAGAACAGAAAGATCTTTGTGTGTAGAATCTGAAGAAGGAGTAGAAACAAAAGCAAGTTTTGATACAAAGAAAAAGAATTGCTGAGCCAGTCTTAGTGGATATAAAAAGCAAAGGGTGAGTGAGCTGGAAGGGTTTTTATGACTGAGCAAAGGATAAATCCACCTCAAACAAAAAATGTTTTTACCAAGCAAAAGGATTTTCACAGACAAGAAAACCAACGTTGCAAGTAGAGAAAAGATCTCAGAATTTTCCACTGCAAGAAAACTGAAAAACAACTTGTGTCTTAAACTGTAACACACTGACTTTTATGATTAAAGAATAATAGCATGAATATGGTAATGTTGGTAGTTCTGAGAGGCTCTAGGTAATAGAAAACATTTCCCAAGCGCTGGATTCACTAATTAATAATATCTGGAAGTGGTTTTGTTGAGTGTGAGAGATGAAGAATGGGAAAAAAATTCCTGGGGCTGGTGGAACAGGATCTGCTCCCATGGAAAGGTCTCTGGAGCTCCCAGAGCCCAGAACTGGACTGTGGACAGTGAGAAGAAATCCGGATTTGAGTTCAGAGCTGTGCTTAGTGAAATAAATCAGGACAGGAGAGCAGTGCATTTGTAAAGCCTTTACTGAAAAATCAGCTCAGGTGGGGAGCTCGAGGAGTCGCACATGCCCCTGCTGCTCCTGATGGACGAGCCAGAGGAGGAGCAGGAGCAGTGCAGCTTTGTCTTCTTGGGCACAGCTGGGCTTCCATCCTGGTGAGAATCCCAAAAAAAT
The DNA here is from genome assembly GCA_009812075.1 of Sialia sialis. Classification (NCBI taxonomy): domain Eukaryota; kingdom Metazoa; phylum Chordata; class Aves; order Passeriformes; family Turdidae; genus Sialia; species Sialia sialis. The sequence continues at coordinate 790,287 of VRYO01002785.1, forward strand.
CAAATGTGGCTCCTTGAGGGGTGTCATTCTAACCACGTGCTGTTGGAGTTGTGGCGACAGAATGAAGCAGCTCAGGATGATAAATTTGTGTTCTGCACTGTTTTCCCAGCCTGGAAACACTATTCTCTGTTCCAGATGTCATTTCAGCTTGTTGCTTTAAGGGGTTTTTAACTCTGAACGATGTCCCAGTGTCCTTTGCGCCCCTTTCATTTGCATATAGCTGGATGACATCACTCTCCTCACAGGCACCATTTCAGGGGGGCAGCAGAGGCGTCACCCGACGGAAGGGAAAGGGCTCAGAGGTGACAACTGGGGACTGAAACAGAGTGAGGCCAATAATTTACCATCAACAATTAACATTAATTAGGAATCAGAACAGGGTAAGGCTTGGAATTTAACATTAGCAATGAACATGGAAACTGAACAAACTTGGGAACTTGCTCCTAACGCTCAGAGCACCAGGGGATGAATTCTCCTAATTGCAGCATTAGTCTCACTTACACAGAGTAATCACCACAGGCTGCCTCTGTTTTCATTAGAAATTTAATTAAGTTTATCAATGTTCAGCTTGTTTCGCACCACCTTCCCCAGGCTGGGCTTTGTTTAATCAATATTTTTAGTGAGATGGGAGGGAAATGTTTTTCCAGCGCGCTTTGCTTTGCATTTCTCATTTTTTTCCCCTCCTAACACAAACCTGTTGGAAGTGCAGGAAGTCAGGGCTTCGCTGTTTGACTAAAATTAAGAAGTTTTAAAGAAGATTTTTTATTCCAGTCACCAAACCCTTCCTCACCGCACCCTGGACATTTCTGACCACATTTCTCCAAAAACCAGGGAACTTCAAGGCCCTGGAGACCCAAACAATACCCAAACCACTAAGATCAGAAATTTATGCACAATTTTATCCCAGACAACAATTCCTGGGGTGTTCAGCTGCCCCTGAGTGCTGGACTTTGGTGTTTAATGCCAGTTTGGAGCTCATTTTTTGGGATTTTGCTGCAATTTTTGTTCTGAAATATTGTGGTAATTCAGCAATCTGTTGAGTTCAGGATGGGTTTGTTTTCCTGAAGACTGCTGGCTCCACTTGAACATGAGATAATTCTGATTTTCTTGTCCTCCCGTTGTTTTTGTAGCAAAATAAATCTGAAAACCTGAAAAAAAACAACCTGAAAGCAGGAATTAATTGTTCCTTTGGAAGCAAACGAGGAGGAAGATTGACAAAAACTCTGCTGCGAGTTTTCCCCGCCTGTCTCAGAGCCCTGTTTCTCCTGTGGCCTGTCTTAGGCTCAGCTCTGCCATCTGTTAAGCTTAGCCTATAATTAGCCCGTCTTTCACAACTTTTCAGCGTTTGGCTCTCCTGGTCCTGCTGCATTTTGGTTGCTGGGGGATGAATGTGAGAACAAAACAAATTAGCAGCCATCCCAATTCCTGAGCTTTCCTTGCTCCTGAGATTTCCCCTTTTTATTTGAATCCATATTTTAATATATTTATTTTTTATCTATTTATTCTTTATAAATTTATTTTTATTTTTATTTTTATTTTTATATTTCTTACAGATTTATTTTTATCTATTTATTTTTTATCTATTTATTTTTTGGAGGCCGCTGTGGGATGTTGGATAAAGTGTAAAGTGTTAGTAAGGTGTTAGTAAGATGTTAGTAAGGTGTTAGGTGTTAGTAAGGTGTGAGTAAGGGTGGACAATTGATCCCAACATGGGGATAAGCCAGAACTGATAGAAGTGTCAAACTCGTGTTAGGTGTTAGTAAGGTGTTAGGTGTTAGTAAGGTGCCAGTAAGGTGCCAGTAAGGTGTTAGTATGGTGTTAGTAAGGTGTTGGTAAGGTGTTAGGTGTTAGTAAGGTGTAAGGTGTTAGGTGTTAGGTGTTAGTAAGGTGTTAGTAAGGCGTTAGGTGTTAGTAAGGTGTTAGCAAGGTGTTGGTACGGTGTTGCTAAGGTGTTAGGTGTTAGTAAGATGTGAGGTGTTAGGTGTTAGTAAGGTGTTAGTAAGGTCTGAGTAAGGGTGGACAATTGACCCCAACGTGGGCATGAACCCAAACTGATCTGAGTGTCAAACTCATGCCCAGGATCTGTCCTGGGTTGGATTTGGGTGCAGCCCCGGCCCTGCCCGAGGTGAATCCTGTCGATAAATTCCAATTTGATCCCTTCAATAAATTCCGATTTAATCCTTTCAATGAATTCCAATTTGATCCCTTCAATGCATTCCAATTTGATCCCTTCAATGAATTCCAATTTGATCCTGTCAATAAATTCGGATTTTGTCCCTTTTGCTCTGCCCAGCTCTGTCCCATCCCAGCCTTTCCAGCGGCTGCTTGGGGAATTTCAGGGAGGGGAGGGTGGGATTAGGGAACGCCCAGCAGGATGTGTGAATGCCCCACAAAAGCAGAATTTCCCTGCTCAAGCCCAATTTCACTCTGCTTTTGCCCCTGCTGGGGTTTCGATGCCAGCTCTGTCCCTGCTCTGTGCCTCCCCTGGGATTCTCCTCCTCACCACGAGCCAGGATAAGCAGCTTTAATTCCGTGTCAGCCTCATCTAGGGAATTAAGCCGGGCCCAGAAAAATCCTATTAGTGTTGTGAGGAGGTGAATAAATGTGTATCTGCCTGATCCTGGATTAATCCCGGGATCCACTTAGGCCTGACAGGAGCTGTTGCCTAGCAATGTAATTGAATGTAAGGATGAGAAAAGGGTCAATGGATAAATGAGCCCCCAAAACCTCATTTCCAGGCTTTTATTTCCCCCTTCCCTTCAAGATCTGTGTTTTTCAAACATGAAACCAGTGCCCAGAGAGGTGTTGGGATGAGGCAGTGGGAGCTGGAGGAGATGTTGGGATAAAGCACTGGGAGCTCGAGGAGATGTTGGGATAAAGCACTGGGAACTCGAGGAGATGATGGGATGAAGCACTGGGAGCTCGAGGAGATGTTGGGATAAAGCACTGTGAATTCCCAAATTCCTGGTTTTTATCCCAAATTCTCCCAGTGACACTGCACCAGTAAATTCCCTGATTCCTGTTTTCTACCCCAAATTCTCACAGTCACACTGCACCAGTGAATTCCCCGATTCCTGTTTTTTATCCCAAATTCTCTCTGCACCAAGGCTTTCCAGACTCCTGAGTCACTGCCCCGGTGACAAAGCGCCGGCAGAGCCCGGTGGCGCAGGGCTCGTTAATCTCTATTTATTTACAGCCCTTTCAAGGGTTTTTCAGACCATTCCCAGGGAGGAACCTGACCCTGGCAGGGCCCTCCTGGGAGCAGCAATAATTCCTTTTTCTGGGGAGCTGTGAAATGTCAAGTGGTGTTGTGCCCAGCTGGAGAGAAAAAAGCTGTGTGTGCCCAGCTCTGCAATCCTGGGCTGGGCTGGGCTCAGTGAATTCATCACCCCTGGGCTGGGCTCAGTGAACTCATCACTGCTGGGCTGGGCTTAGGCCACGGCACAATTTTTGAGCGGCAAACGTGGCAAACAGAATTCCTGAGATCAGCTGAGAGAGGGTTTTGTGCTTGGGAATTCCATTTCCCAATTTTTGTGTGGGAGATAGAACCCTGGGATCAGCTGAGGGAGGTTTTTGTGCTTGGGAATTCTATTTTTCCCAATTCTTGTGTGGCAAACAGAACCCCTGAGGGAGGTTTTTGTGCTTGGGAATTCCATTTCCCAATTTTTGTGTGGGAGACAGAACCCTGGGATCAGCTGAGGGAGGGTTTTGTGCTTGGGAATTCCATTTCCCAATTTATTTGTGGCAGTCAGAATTCCCGAGATCAGCTGAGGGAGGTTTTTGTGCTTGGGAATTCCATTTCCCAATTTTTGTGTGGGAGACAGAACCCCTGGGATCAGCTGAGGGAGGTTTTCGTGCTCGAGGTTTTCACCCTTCCCTGAGGACTCTCCTGAAGAGGAGGAGCTCCAGTCTGCAGAGGAACTCCAGACGCCTCTGTCACATTTTTTGGAGAAACAAACCCCTGGGAGCAGAGATTGCGGTGGCACAGCTGGAATCCTGCAGATCCATCCACACAAACCCTGGGATGGGATAATTTTGGAGTCCAGAACCAAAATCCCCAAATCTCCCTTCACCTTCACTGTGGCAGGAAAGGAAGGGAGGGGACCTGCGAGTCAGGATTCACCACTTTGCAAATCCAATCCCATTATTTAGGTTTTATTCCATCACTGCCAGCTCCCTCCTTCCCTTTTCTTTCTCCCTGAGTTCCTGGGTTTGATGTTTCTGTGGCCACCACATCATCCCTGTGTTCCAGAACCTCTTCCCTCCCCTTTCCTTCTCCCCACACATCCCCGTGGATTTATATTTACATTTAACGCAAAACAGGTCCAGAAATGGGGAAAAAAACCCCAATAAATAAAAATAAACCCCCAAGGGATGCAACAAGAGCCATCCTACAAACGTGGCACCAGCACTGGGAGGATTTTAGGAAATCTCTCCCTTGTTGTAAAAACCAGAGAGAAAAACATGTTAAAATATGAAGGATTTGGTGTTTTTTTCCCCTCCTCTGTTGACTGGAGTTACCTGGGCAGGAAACATCTGTTTTTTCCCCATTAAAGAGCAAAGATTAGCAGGTTTTAGTTAAACCTGGCATTCTGTAGTTATTTACTGGGACTTGAGAAGGAAAAAAAAAAAAAAAGAAGTTGGAACCTAATTACAGAGCAGATGCTGAGAGTGGTATTTATTCTCCAAAACCACACAGGTCATTCATTAAAATCTCAGTTTTAATTAGCAAACACCTGTTTTGTGTTTGATTGTACACTGATCTGGACTGGCTGCAATTTGCTTTCTTCAGGAGGAGCAATTGCAGAGCCTGACAGGGACAGGGAGGGCAGGGCTGCTCCCAGCTGCCCCAAACCCCCTGGTTTGGGGATTTCACTCAGCCAGGGATAAAACTTGAGCTTGGCTCAGCTCTAATCTAACACAGCTGGCCAGGATTTAGTTCAGGACTCAGTCCAGGACTCAGTTTAACCTGATTAAGGAAACAAAATCAGAGCCCAAGCAGCATCTTCACAATCCCAACTCCTTGAAAAGTGAATTTAACCCAAGCCCAGCACAGAAACGCCTTGTGATGACAGTGCCGAGCTGAGCTGGGTTTTTGTGGATGCAAATGAGCCCCGGCAATGAATTCCTCTTTGAAATGGATGGGTTTGAAGCTCGTGTTTGCTGTCACAGCCACACGCTGCTCATTGTCCTCAAAGCACTCGATTTTCAAAAACATCCTGGCACCCACACAGTCACTGCTCTGGAATTTTTCAAAGGCTCTGAATCAATACCTGTCTTGTCCTTTAAATAAGGATGAAATAGTTCTCTAACTCAGAGAATGATGAGGCAATAAACCAATTAAAGTAATTAAAGCTTTGCTGCAACAAGGGTCACCCCGACAGGCGAGGGATGCAAGTGATACCTGTGATTAGAAAATTATTCTAATTTAGGAGATATCTTCTCCTCAAAACATTCCTGAATTCCTGCACTGCTTTCTTGTGTTCTCACTGCTGCCCTGCCCACCCACAGCAGAAGTCCAGGGGGGAAATGGGAAAGCATTTCCCTGGGGCAGGTGAAGGATTTGGAAATGCAGGAATGTGCTAATTCAGTGTAACTGTGCACCCTGGATGAGCAGTGATTAATTAATCCAGACCTGTCCTGGGCAGTCTGTGCAGAGTTCTCAGGATTTGCTGGAGGAGATTTGGGGCAGCTCCAGCCCTGCTGCTGCAGGGGATGGGGACTCAGAATTTGGGGATCTGGTTTCACACCAATGAACATGTCTTGGATTACAACACAGGATGTGATCAGAGGTGTCTGTTCTGTCCCCATCTGCTGAGACCAGGTGGGGCAGTGATTCTGATCTCTGTGGGATATCTCCTGCTAATGGAACATCCATTGAAACCAGCTGGAGCAGTGTTCTTTATTTCCAAAGGGGACATCTCCTGTTCATGGCCAGATTTTATAAACCAGCTGGGCCAGTGTTCTTTA
>VRYO01002785.1:807460-834243 GCA_009812075.1 Sialia sialis
TCCCCTGCCCCTTGCCCCCTGTTCCTCTCCCCCTCTCCCCCGTCCCTGCCACTGCTCACCACAAGGGATGAAATTCTGCACCTGATTAGAGCAGAAACCACCAGAAACTACCAAAAACCTCCAAAACCCACCCAAAACCACCAAAACCCAGCAAAACCCACCCAAAACCACCACAACCCACCCAAAACCACCAAAACCCAGCAAAACCCACCCAAAACTGTGGCCCGCTGTCTGAGGCCAAGGAGAATCCAGCCAGGACTTTTTCCTAGGCTGGATGAGCTTTGCTCTCAAGCTTGTCAAGGACAGAAACCCAAAACAAAGATTACAACACCTGCAGCGTACGCAACGCTGGTCACGGAGTGTGTTTTGAAAAGGCTATTCCTCCTCTGTCCGGTGAACTTTCTCTAAATTGTTTTCCACCATGTGCCTTATTTACAGCAATTTCTCAACTATAAGGCACACTGGATTATAAGGCGTACCACGGGTTATTGACAAAATTCAGAACTTTGTCCATATATATGGTGCACTGGACTATAAGGCACACTTAATTTTTTTTTTTTTAGTGAGGATCTACGCACAACAAAGTAACAAATTAGTAACGGAATGGCACCATCACGGGGTTTACTGGCAGCTGCTCAATTTGCAAACATTTTTCACGGATCGGTGCAGCCTTCAAACGCAGCCCCAGGTGCCCTCCCCGTGCCGCAGGCCCCGGCGCTCCCGCCCGGTCCCGGCGCCGGCTGGCGCGGCTCTCGTGGCTCTCACGGCTCAGTTCCTCAGCTCAGCTCGTGGCTCGTTGTGACTCAGCTCATGTCTCGCACTTCTGGATTGGCAAATTTCCAAACTTTGTCCATATATAAGGCGCACCGGATTATAAGGTGCACTTCTGGGTTTCGATCAGAATTTTAGTCAGACAGGTGCGCCTTGTAGTCGTGAAATTACTATAAATCCAAGATTTCCTCCAATGAATGCTCTTTCTTGCTCATGTAAGAAAGTCACCACGTTACTGTGACCATCGCCGCTCCAGGAACCACGTACGGTAACATACGGAGGTTCCAGTGAGATTGCAACACAAAATGACCCAAAACCACCCCAAAACACTGAAACCAGCAAAAGCAGCACCTGAAACTGACCCAGCCTCACCTGGCTCCAGCTGCAATCCCACAATCAGTCCCAACAAAACCACGTTTGCTTCTGGAGCTAATTAGAGCTGGAGAAAGCGGCTCACTCCTGCTAATTACAGGGCTGTGTCCCATCCATCAGGCACTGTTAAATTATTGTGATATTAATGTAAAGCTCATAATCACGGCTGTTGGAAATTGAATAAATGTTCCTGCCAATTCTCTCACGCAATTAATTTACACAAAAAGCCTCTGGAAGGAAAATTGAAATGATATACATCTTTTGGAGGGTTTCATTTAAAACAAAGCTAAATAATGGAGAATTTACAGATCTCCTTTCTTTTTCTTGTGTTTACTGAAGTTAATGGCCAAATAATCACTGGGATGTGCCTAAACTGGAGTTCAGCTCTTCATTCAGGAATTTGCATTTCGAGCTCTGGCACTGCTGACCCAGACACCACTTTTGATTTGTCCTTTTAAATGTCACACTGTGGATTAAATTTATATATTTTATATCTTTATAAAGCAGTTTTTGATAACCAGAGGGTGAGGGGTAAAATCTTTTTTTGGGTTTTTTTTAATGTTTATTTTCTCAGGGTTTTTTAATGTTATCCTATAGATACAGCACTCCACAAGTTCATTACCTGGGTTATTTTTGCTGTTGTTAATTAGCCACACAAATAAAAGTATTAGTTACCTGTGTAGAAGTTAAAACAATCTTTTCAGCCTCAGGAGAGAGCTGGAGGAACATCAGGAACCCTCCTGGGATGGATCCTCAATCCCCCAAGGCCACTCCCAGCCACTCTCAGCTTTTACCGCCCTGCCCGACATTTACATCTTTATTTTATATTTCTGTTTGTGCTTTTTCACAGCCTGCCACAGCTGTTCAAGGAGAGGAGCAGGCTCGAGAGGCAGAGGGTGAATAGGTCTGGGTTTGGCTTCCCTGAATTCTCCTGGTTTTATCAGCAGCTGATTTATGGGGCCCTGCTCATCCCCAGAAATTTGTGCTAAGGCCATAAAAACCTTGGAGGGCCGGGAGCTCCAATAAAACTGGAATTAGCAATGGAGCAGGATAGAGAACTCTAATAAAACTGGAATTAGTGATGGAGCAGGACAGAGAGAGGTGGGAGCTCCAATAAAACTGGAATTAGTGATGGAGCAGGACAGAGAGCTCCAATAAAACTGGAATTAGTGATGGAACAGGACAGAGAGGGGAGGAGCTCCAATAAAACTGGAATTAGTGATGGAACAGGACAGGGAGCTCCAACAAAACTGGAATTAGTGATGGAGCAGAATAGAGAGGATGGGAGGAGAGGAGAGGAGAGAGTTGTGAAATCAGCACCAAGATTTTTAAATTTGGAAAGACAAAATGGATGTGCAGGACTCGGACTGCGGTGCCTGCAAGCAGTGTCACAAATTCTGCAGCTCTGCATTAAATACAGAATAATAGGGTGTGATATTAATTAATGATAACTATAGATAATATTAATTAATAATAATCATGCTTTTGGGATTTCAGGCTCCTGTTCTGGTAAATCTGCATCCAACCCTCAGCTCCCAGTCCTGTGCTCAGGGCTGGGGGTTCTGGGATCAGATTTGGGGTGGCCAGGCTGGATTTGAGGTGCAGAGCTGGGGAAGTGCAGGGACGCGGTGACAAACAAACCAAAGCCATCCCAGCCCCTCCTCTGGGCTGGATTTGCGATTTCAGGGCTGAGAGCTCCCAGACAGCTCCGTTCAGCTGGAGATGAGGGAGGAGCAGCTCAGGATTCTCAGCTCATCTGGACCCTTTGGGGCTGAACAAATCAAACGAGGAAAAAATTCCCAACCAACCTCAGAGTAACTTAAACCTCCCTGACTTTCTGTATCTCAGAATTTGGCCGTAAACCTTGATGAGAATTTAATACACACCAATAACTAAAATAATCTTTGATTTCAATTCTATTTCAGTGTTAAAAGCAGAATTAATAATGATTTTATCCTGATATTATTGCCTTTGTTTCCCTGCAAACAGCAGGACGTGGAGGCAGGAAGAGCTTGCCATGTTTTATTTTTATACACCCAGGAAAGGAGAGCAGAGCCAATAAACTGAGGGTGTCCTACACGAGCTCCAGTATTGTATAAATCATGAATAATGCATCAGGCAGAAATGAGAAACTGCAACAGAATCAAACCTATATGGGAATAAATAAAACATAACAGCACAAGTGCAATCATGTCGGCCGTGTTGATAAAAATGTGTTTGTGTTTGGGCAAGGAGGAGGAGGAGGGAGGAAACCTCTGGTAAATGACTGCAGGAGGAACAGTAATAATAATACTGACAATAATAACACTGACAATAATAATACTGACAATAATAATAATAATAATAATAATAATAATAATAATAATAATAATATAGGAATAAAGCAACCAACATGGAAAGGGTAATTAGCTAATGAACAAATGAACCCCCAGCTCAGGGAGGCTGCGGGGTGGGGGAGCCAGGATTGACAGGAGGTGGAAAAGGGGCTGGGAGGGGAATTTGGGGATGATGGGATGCAGGGCTGGGTCTGGATTTTTGAAATGATGGGATGCGGGGTTGGATTTGGATTTTTGGGAATGATGGGAATGCGGGGTTTAGTAAAGCTGGGTCTGGATCTCTGGGAATTATGGGATGCAGGGTTTGGCAAGGCTAGGTCTGGATTTTTGGGAACAATGGGATGCAGGGTTGGGTCTGGATCTCTGGGAATTATGGGATGCACACCCTGCCCTTCAGCATCTCTAATTCCACGCCTGGAACTTTCTGTCCCAGGAAATCAGAGGGGATTCAGGAACTGGGTGAAATCCCAGTTCTAGCCTCAGGCCCCAGGGGTGCAATCCCAGTTTTACCTTGCCCAGAGGGTTGTTGGCACAGCCAGGGCCAGGCTCAGAGAGCAGAGTTAGGAAGGGAGGAGGTGGCTCCTGGTTTGATCCCTCTGGATTTGCTCCATCCCCGGCTCCAGGAGCTGCTCCCAACCTCAGCTCCCCTTTTCTGGAGCAGAGCTCCACACTGGGACCAGCTCTGGATCATCAGCCAAGCCCAGCAGAGCCGAGCTTTAATGGGATCCAAAGGAAACCTGAGTCAAGGACAAAACCTCCCCTTCCCTCCTGTAATGATCCCTGTGTTTCCAAGGAAATCTCTTCCCAAGATCACCAGCAGCATTTAATGCAAATTGGATGCATCCTTCTTTTCTTTAAGACTCAAAATAATCTATGCATATCTTTCTATTACTTCTCAGAGCCATTAGGCAGGATGAGTTCATATTTTTTATTCCCTCTGCACAGTGAATGCTTCTCCTTCCTTTGGGGTGGCAGCTTTTATTATTGAAGTCAGCAAAACCTGAGCAATCCCATTACCTGCTCCCTCCGCTCCCCCTGCTCCAAGCCCCCGTGATTTATGAGCCAAAATCACAGCCTGGATTGCTCAGAGCGCTTCCCATTCCCAAACAAATCCCAAAATAACTGATCAGAATTGCTCTGATTATTAAAGCCACGACAATTAAGGGATGGGAGCCATTCCCCAAATCTGCTGTTCCGTTCTCTTTCAAGTCTCATCTCATCAAAGAGGAGATTTGGCTCCTCACAAAGCAGTTAAGGGATGGCTTGATAACACTCTTGAAGCAGCACAGAAATGTGATAGCAGCTGAAAAAGCCACCAGGAGCAGCAAGAACTAAATAGCAAAGTTAGATAAAATCTGATCAAAAATAGAACTTGCCTCCTTTTTTGTTGTTGTTTTTGCTTTTTTTTTTAATGGAGATATTTAATCCTGTGCCTTTACTGCTTTGGGAATCTGAGCCCAGGTTATCTAGGAGATATTTGAGCCCAGGTGATTCTATAGGATAAATATCCACAGAATATTCTGAGTTAGAAAGGGCCCACAAGGATCAAGGAGTCCAACTCTTAAGCAAGTGGCCCAGATTGAACAAATCTATTACAAATATAATAATACACAGATCTATTTCAGGAAGCCCTGTAGGTTTTTAGTTATTTTCACAATTTTAGTATTTTCACAATTATAAGCCGCACCTTTTTCATTGAAGAATCCAGCCTACCCCAGTAGTGCGGCTAATAATCAGGTGCGGCTTATCTATGGACAAATCCAAGTGAAATGCCAACCCGGAAGTGAGAGCCGGCTGGGGAGGGCACCTGGGGGTGCCTTTAAAGGCTTCGCTGGTCTGTGAAAACTGTTTGCAACTTGAGCACCTGACACCAAACCCCACGCTGGCGCCATTCTGTTACTAACTCGTTACTTTGTCGCACATGGATCCTCGCTTAAAAAAAAAAGAAAAAAAAAGGTGCGGCTTATATTCAGGTGCGGCTTATATATGGACAAATCCCGTGGTCTACTCGGATGTGTGGCTTATAATCAGGTGCAGCTTATAATTGTGAAATTACTGGACTTCTTGCTTTAAAACCTTGGGAATTCCGCTCTTGCTCCTTCCACCACAGCCAAAACAAGCCCAGGAACGAGGATGCAAAGGATGGGGACCTTGCTGTGCTCAGGGCCACGGTGATGGGCAATTAAAAACCATTGGAGCTGATTTTGGCAGCTCTGGGGGCTTGGGGAGGAGCTGAACTCCCCGTGCCAGCCCCAGGATGCTGCTCCAGGACTCCCCAGGGCAGGAGCAGCCCTGCCCTCCCCTCCTGGGCTGATTTAATGTGATTTACTGCAACTGGTGCCTGCTCACGTTTAATGAAGTGAAACCCTCCGAGACCCCGGGAATTTCCAGCCTTTCTGACCTTATTACAAAGCACTTTTTGCCTGAGTGCTCTGCAGCCTAACAGGAGCTGTCAGGGGAATCCCAGCCAGTCTTTATAACCGGGTGGAAAAAAGCTTCATCCCCACACAAGAACAGCTTTAAAATGTCATTTAATGCTAGCTCAGAACAGCAGGGAGGAACAGACTCCTCTTTAAGGCCAATATTAATTTCAATTATGCTGCTGAGCTCTGCAGGGTAAACAAGAAGTGCTAAAGAGGAGCTGCTCCTCCAGCCAGGCCAGCAATAAAAACCCTCCAGGGATTCTGGGTTTACTCCTCACTTCAAATTTGGAACCTGAGCTGCAGCTTCCAAGTCCCTAAAACTGCAATCCGTGCCTGCAAGTGAGCATTAATTAAAACCTGCTGGAAGCTCGTTAAAAATGATGTTCACTGTGCCAAGTCCTTCGTGGCCTGAGCTCAGGGGTGTGTTCAGACACCTGGGTTGTCACCATGTGTGGTTCCTGGAGTGCTGATGGTCATGGTGACTTTCCTACATGAGCAAAAAAAAAGCATTTATTGAAGGAAATCATGGATTTAAATAGTGGAAAACAATCTACAGACATTTCATTGGGCAGAGGAGAAGACACCTCTCAGAAACTCAGTCTGTGAGGCTGGTCACGTACACCACACATGTTAAAATCTTTGTTTTGGGTTTGTGTCCTTGAGAGCCCCAAAGCAAGGCTCATCCAGCCTGGGAAAGAATCCTGGCCGCTTTCTTGGTTCCCAGGCTGACGCGGGGTTGTTTTATTTGGGGTTCTTTGGGTGGAAATCCCTCATTCCAGAACCCACAGACACTGGTGGGATCTGAACCCCACAATTCTGGGAGCACAAAATGTTCTGGAATGCCCAGAAAGTTCTGGAATATCCCAAAGCTGGATTGTTGTTCAGAACAACAAAAGGAGCAAAAGTTTCCTTTAAAATCTCTCTTTTTTCCCCTTTTTGCTCCATCCCAAAGGAGATGCATCTCCTTTTCCTCCTCTTCCTCTTCTTCCTCCTCCTCCTCCTCTTCCTTCTCCTCCTCAGGATCCCACAAAACACCCCAAAGTTTGCAATTTCCAATCCTCATTCTCTGAACGTTTCCAATCTCTGCAGCCAGGATTTAACAGAGGTTTCCATGCTCACTGCTGTTGTTTGTTGGGTTTTTTTTAGACCAGGCCATTCAGAACTTTGATTTGATTGCTGGAGGAAACCAAATTGTTGCTGCTCAATCTGCTGGGAACGCTCCCCACGGAGAGAGAGTTGCTCTGAGCTGTCAGGGCTGGGCTGGAGGGACAGGAAAATCAAATCTTCCCAAATCACCTCCCAATTCCCAATTTCCCCTTCTCAAACAAGAATTCCTGCTCGTTTTCCTGAGCAAAAGGAGAATTTCCCCTGGGGCTGTGCCACCCCTTGGATATTCTGGGGAATGTTTGTCTTTAAAAGTGGGAAAGACATTGTTCCAGTGGGGATAGGATGGGATCCATGGGATTTGGGTTGGGATTTATGGGATGGATGGGATGGGATGGATGGGATGGGAAGGGATGGGATGGGATGGGATGGGATGGGATGGGAAGGGATGGGATGGGATGGGATGGGATGGGATCAATGGGATGGGATGGGATGAGATCCATGGAATTTGGGATGGGATTTGAGATGGAATTTGGGATAGAATGGGTTTAAATCTGCAGTTCTGTGATGGGATTGGATGAGCAAACCCCACAGATTCACCTTCTGGGATCAATCCTGGACCCCAGGAGCTTTATGGGGGCAGTGGAGGGAGCAGGACCCGCATTAGGGGCAGGGAGGAAGCACTGATGGTGGGTTGGGGGCTGGTTCTCATTTGCTGCCTCTCACACCACTCCCAGGGAGCCAAAATCACTCAGAACCTGCTGGGGAGCACCGGCAATTCCTCATTTCCATTCCAGAAATATCCCCAGGTGGAATGTAGGGAAGCAAGTGAAGGTTTGTCCTTCACTCCAGGCGAGCTGCACGTCCCCCCAGGCCCAGCCCTGCCTCTGCTTGGGCTGCCAGGTGCTTTTGTTTTGCAAATTAATAACGAGAGAATTGATATTTATTTACTGGAGAGGCTCCCCCTGACTCGAGGAGCTGGCAGCAGAGTGGAGATGAGCTTGTGAAGCGGTGCATAAAAAGAAATCTAATCTTGGTAAATTAGATAATAGAGAGCACGATTAGCTGTGGTTGGATATCCTGGCTGATAATCTGCATTAGGAACGGCTTTTTATCCCAATCCATCTGCACCAGCTCTTACCAGTGTCCAAACAACCCCGAGTGAGAGGTAAGAAACAGCGAGGAAACCCTGATAAGAATTTTATCGATCTCCTTTCACTCCTCTGAAGCTGGAATTGATTCCAGCACTTCCAGCTCAGGCTCGTTTTTGAAGCCTCTCATAATTTCATTTCAGAGTGGGGGATGTTGTTTGTATCGGAATATTTTATTAGCAATAAAAGGATATTCCCTATAATTGAATAACTTCTCAATTAACTCCTCGGAGAGGCAGCAGAAACAACCAATTCCCTCTGATTCACCCTCAGCAGGAGGCCCTGGAATTAGCAGCGAGTCAATTAACATCCCTCCACCCAAATGATGAATAAGGACATCAAATGCACGGGATTGAAACAGGCAAATGTGGAAAATGAGTGTGGGATTGAACAATGGGGCAGAAATGTGCAGAGCACAACTTCTCCGGGGAAGCACTGCCACACTGAGATGCAAATGCAGAAAAAAGGGATTCTTCCCTAAAAATTCAGCATCCATTGATCCAGGGTGAGGCAGGGACTGAAATTCCTACTCCTTGTGGGGGTTGGGATCATCTTTAGGGATCCTTCCACTCTGGGATTCTGGCTCAAGCCCTGCTCCTAAAAAAAGTTCAAATCTCCTCAATCCGCCCATTTTCCACCACATGAAGCCTCGCCTGGGGGATCTGCATTAAAATCTGGGGGATCTTAAATTTAATTTCAGAAATGCAAGATCTTTCAGGGCTCAGGCAGCCAGAACCCCGAGTTGCTGGTGTTTTGTTTGCCCTTCCAAACGTTGATTATTTGAGGAAATAACAGCTCTGGCATTTAAAAAGTCAGCTCCCGTCAGCAGCAGCTCAAGATGTGCTGTGTAATTGGGGGACTCTAATTGCAAATAAGAACCTTTCTCTCCTCAGGAGCCAGGTCTGAGTTTGTCCAAGGTAATGAAGCAGGGGCTGAAGATCAGCCCTGGAACAAATTGCATTAAGGGGGAATCAGCCACTTGTCTGTTCGGATTTCTTCCCTCACAAAAAGCTTCGTGCCACCCTGTCCCCACGGCCCAGGGGCTCTGGGAAGGGGGGGAAAATAAAACCAGTGATTAAACAAAATATTACAATCAACTCCCATTCATCCATCTCTCCAAAACCGACGGCGCCTTCTCCCAGATTTTGAAGTCCCTGTGGATAAATCCCAGGGAGGGGAGGTTGTTGCTATGAAACCCCAGCATTGAAATGGATGAGGCAGAGTGACCTTTGCCTCCGGAGATGATGTGCAAGCTATTTATATGCACAGCTGTACAAATTGCCCGAGTTTAATGTTAAATTCCACGGAAAATCGTCTTTGCTGCTCTGCTTTTGAGGAAAGGACGGGGTTTAAATATTTAATGGGCTCTCGGTGTTACATAAGTGAGCAGCACAGAACTCCTGGCAAGGTCTGGTTTAACGAGACAGAATGCCAGAGAATCCTGAGCAGGCCTGGGAGCTGCATTCCCTCCAAATTCCCAGGGAATTAACTTTTCCCAGAATTTGGGAGAGAAAACGAGGGTTTTGGTTTTAGGGAAAAACCTTCAGAACTGCCAGGGTTAATCTCGGCTCTGTTCTCCCTAAATTCCTAGGGAATTTAACTTTCCCCCAGAACTGGAGAGTGAAAACGAGGGTTTTGGTTTTAGGGAAAGCTCCCCAGAACTTCCAGTGAGGCACCAGGACAACCCTCGGCTCAATTCCCTCCAAATTCCCAGGGAATTTAACTTTTCCCCTAGAATCAGGGAGTGAAAATGAGGTTTTGGTTTCAAGGAAAACCTTCAGAACTCCCAGAGAGGGACCGGGACAATCCTCATCTCAATTCCCTCTGAATTCCCAGAGGATTTCACTTTTCCTGGAGATGGAAATGATGTTTTCAGATTTAGGGAAAAGCCTCCAGAGCTCCCAGTGCTCCCAGTCCAAGGAGGAGCTGAACTCTCCTCTCTTCCCCCACATCAGCAAATAATTCAACTTTTCCAGTGCCCACGGCCACCTCCCCCAATCCTCTGCAGATCTGGGCTTTGCAGGGTTTTAAAATCTTCCCAAATAATGCCACAGATGAACCTGGTGGTCCTACAGAGGTCCTAAAATTCCTTTTCTGCCTTAGTTCTCCTTTCTTCCCAAAATTCTGTCAAAACCCTATTTAATCTCCACAATAAAACGGTATTTACCCTAAAATCCTGGTTGCTGGGTTGTTAGGATGCAAGAAGTGAGCAGAAATGTTTATTATTCTTTTGTTTTAATTTCTAAAATCTCCTTTTTATTTCATTTTTTTTTCCTGCGGGAGTTTTGCCTGTAAATAAAAACACCACTGCTGGCTGGCAAAGATCTGACTGAAAAATCCAGGCAGCTGGAGTTAAAAACACAAAGCCCTGGGCACATTGCAGATTTTATGTGCTGCTGATTTAAAAATAGGCCAGAAATTGTCCAGAATTCTTTGTGCAGGCCCAGAATTGGGCATTAATTTATATCATTAATTTTTTAATTTATAGCAAAGCTGACCTGAGATGATATTTCTGAATAACGGCGGAGGGGTTTGAATGCTTGAACCAACAGGAGCCCCCCAAAAACTCCAAACTTGGTGATTCAGGGCTGGTGTAAATAGAGAATATTCACAGAACCCAGCACAGCAGGAAGAGGGAAATCAAACACCTCCAGTTGGTGCCAATTTGCATTTCCAGAGGTGCTCCAGATGTGAGACAAATAAAGCAGGGCCAGGGGCACTGAGCAGATTATTCTGGAGCAGAGGAACTCATCACAGAGCTGAAGGGTGTGAAGTTATTGCAGGTTTAAACTTCACAGGAAATGGGGATTTATGGGATTTATGGGATTTATGGGAATTGTCTTCTCCCAGTCCCACAGGTGAACCCTCACTGGGAGAGGAATTGAACTGGTTTAGTTTGATGGGCTGGGGCTCAGGGCAGCTTTTCCAGGGCTTGGTTCTCCCCCAAGGATCCCCCACATGGGGTAAAGCGGGGATTTGTTTGTTTAAATTTATTTATTTATTTTTTAAATTTAAATTTATTTATTTAAATTTATTGACAGCAATTCCACGCCTATAAGGTGCACCTTTTTGACTAAAGTTCTGACTCAAACCTGGAAGTGCACCTTATAGGCCGGTGCACCTTATAAACAGACAAAGTTCAGAAATTTGCCAACCTGGAAGCACAAGCCGGCCGGGCTGCCGGGGGAGCTGCTGTGGGGTCAGACTGCCACTTCAAAAAAGAAAAAACAAACAAACAAACAAACCAAAATGAAACAGGGGTGCTCCTTATTAACCGGTGTGCCTTATATGCAGACAAAGTTCGGAGAATTGCCAGCCTGGAAGTGTGAGCCGGCCAGGCTGCCGGGGAGCTGCTGTGGGGCTGGGCTGCTGCTTCAGAAAAGAAAAAAAACCCCAAACTAACAAAGAAACAAACCCCAAAACAAAACAAAAAAAGGGGTGCATCTTATAAGCCAGCACGTTTTATACATGGATAAATTATGGGGGCCTGCCGACAACTCAGAAGTGCGCCTTATAGCCCGGTGCGCCTTATAAATGTGAAAAACTGTACTTCAATTCTGTTCAAATTGACTTTTTCCATCAGAGCTCCTCATTTGATCCTTCCTGGCTCCTGCCCAGCCGCGACAGATGTTGCAATTTGCACCTGGTGGGTTGGTGTGTGAAAAGCCACATTTCTTCCTTTTTTTTTTTTTGGATAAACAGAAGGGAATCTGTCTTTAGCGCCTTTGATGCATTCCATGGACTTTTCCCACCTATTAAATCCTCCAGCTGTGTGCAGGAATCCGGCAGGGACGTGGAGGAGGTCACATCCAACCCCAAAGTGCCGACCCCAAAGTGACAACCTGAAACAGGAAAACCCCAAATTCCCATCCCCAAACTCCCAACCCAAAATCCCAACCCCAAACTCCCAACCCCAAATCCCAAACTCAAACTCTCAACCCCAAATTCCCAACTCCAAACTCTCCAGGTGCAGAATTCTCCAGCTCTCAGTGCTGCTGGTGCAGATACCAGGAATTCACACGTTTAAATTTGATGTCATTCAGGAGCATTAAATACAGAAAAATCCAAAGCTGTGTGAGGAGAGCAGATGTTCAAACCCCAACACTGTGGCTTTCTAAAAATTTTATTTATTTATTTTTCAGGTGTTCAGAAATGCTCAAACAAGGGAGGGAAATGAAAATATTCATAATTTAAATATTCATAATATAAATATTCACAGTTTTCGTTTGTGGTGCTGCTGCAATTCCTACGAGGATTCTGTGCTAAAAACAACAAAAAAATCCCTGCAGAGCCCCAGGGTGTCAAAGCTTGTTGGAAATTTGTGCTGTACGAGGGGTGGGGATGCTCTGTCCTCAAATAATCCCAAAAACACTCCTTGAGGTGTCCTCGAGTCACCAGCACAGAGTCCAGAATGAATTTATTTGCACCAATAAACCCTCGGTGTTTGCAGAGCTGAGCTGGGAATTTCTCTCCAAACTCCTGCCAGGTCAGGGCTCAGAAAGCAAATATTGACCTGGGAGTGCTGGGATTTATTTATTGTTGGTATTGTGTCCCCTGGGTCTCCTCGGGACGGATTTCCAGGGTAAACAAATATATTTTTATATTTAAAAATAAATAAAATAAATAGAAATAGAAATAGAAATAGAAATAGAAATTAAAAATTAAAAATTAAAAATTAAAAATTAAAAATTAAAAATTAAAAATTAAAAATTAAATTTAAATTTAAATTAAAAATAGACATTGACATTGACATAAAAATAAATAAAAAATGTGGGAAAATAATTAATTTATTGAAAAATAAATAATAATTTTTTATGTCTTAGTATATATAATAATAATAAATAATTAATATAATGAGTATCTTAAACAATAGTAAATAATGATAAATAAATAAATAAATAAATTTAAATAGATAAATAATTAAATAAATGATTTTTAAATAAGCAGGGCCAGGACAGACCTTACAAAACAAGCAAAAAAAAATTTGTAAGGTTTTACAAACCAAACAAAAAATTCTGTGGTTCTTCCAAACCACATTTGTAAAAATCTGGTTTAGGGGCTGTGCTGTGGCTAAGCCAGCAACGAGCTTCAAGTTCCCATGTGAAAAAAAAATGAGAAGAATGGAATTCAGTTTACGTGACAATCTATTCTTATCAGGAAAATAAATTCTGCAAAACCAAGAAATGGATCCAATCAGAATGAGTGAAGAAAATCCAGGAACAGAGAGATCCCTGGACACCAAAAACGCCTTTTCCCAACCAAAGAACTGAGTGGCGAGAAAGTTCTGAACCAATTAAACTCCAGGTCTTGGAAAATTAAAAACTGGGTTGTAACATGAAAGATTGGATTTTCTGCGTGAAGAATCAAGAGTTTTTGTGCTGGGACAATTTCCCAGTGAGCCTCCTGCAGCACAGAACCATAAAAAAAATAAAATAAAAAATAAAAATAAATATTAGTGGCCTCCTGGCCTCCCTGCTCTGCTGCCAAGCGTGGCTTGATCCTTGGCTTGCAGGGTGAGAGATTTCTGCAGAGATTGCAGCCAAGCTGCCAGATGTCCAGGAGAGAAGGATGGGAAAGGAACAAGTGTTTGATGCTTCAAGTGGATAAAAGAGCCCAGAAAAAGCAACAAGGCCGGGACTAAATCTGGGCTGAGGGATGAGCAGGACAAAGCCGAGCAATCTCTCTTTGGTCAGTAAACAAAGCTGCAGAGAATGGGCTGCGTGTGTTGACAACGTGCTGGCACTTCATTAATCCCAGCAAAATCTCTCCAAAGCCACTGATGCATGGATTCCATTTTCAAATTTCTCATTAGTTCCCCTTTATGGATTAAATGCTGATGTTCACGAGTGAGTGCACACAGCTTCAGCTGATGGATGTAATTGGGTTGTAATGGATTTTAGCTGCTGCTCCTCCTGATCTGGCCAATTTGAAATGCAGTATCAATGTACTCTGCCCATCTCTCTGTGGGGAATGAGAAATTGAAAGCTACAAGATGAGATTTATCAACTTCCATAAAGTTCTCTCCAACCATCATAAAACTGTTAAAGTCCTCATTATCATTCCAGCACGGCGATTTCCCCAACTCTGCTCGGGCAGTCAAAATATGAAAGTGCATTTGGCATAAGCAGAGTTGATCCCTCAATATTCTGCACGTCCTCAGCATTGATTTAGGTGCTGTAAATATCCCCAACTCTGGATGACACCAGCACAAAAAAAAAAGAAAAAAGAAAAAGCTGAACAACAGGAACACAAAGGGCTGTGACAGGATTTAAAGGCTGCAGAACTTCCCTCCAGTTTTTAATAGGTCTGTGTGTCAGTAGATAAATGGATGAGTGATTTGCTCTCACTGTGGTGTAAAATTCAGCTTTGCACATTTTCCCCTTAGCTTTCGCGGAGGCCCAGCAGGAGGACGGGAATGCTGAGGGAATTCCCTGAGGAATTCCAGCCTCTGGAAATGTTGGGAATTTCACAAACCCCAGGGAATTCCTGTTTGCAGGGGACCAGAGGAAGCCACAGGCACCCAGAGGGGCTGAGGGGATTTGGGAAATGATCCCAAACTGGGGCACCCAGAGGTGCTGAGGGGATTTGGGAAATTATCCCAAATTGGGCACCCAGAGGGGCTGAGAGGATTTGGGAAATGATCCCGTGGATTCTCTTCCCTGTGGGACTGGAGAGCACCTCACTGTGATTTCTCTGAGAGCTGAGGAGCCAAAATTTCTTAACCCAGATTCAGATTTCACCTCCCAGGACCCCAAACTCACCCGGGAAACCCCCAGGAAACCCCCCAGTCCACTCTGGGGTCACAGTAGCTCGGGAATGGTTTCCAAAGGTTGGGAAAATCTCAATATTGCACCAAATCCTCAGCTCTGCACTCTCAGCATTTGCTGGTCCTTAAACCCGACATTAGCAGCAAAACCTGGGAGCAGGACCAAGCACAGCCCCAAGCCCAACCAGAGCAGACCCTTTTAATTGAATTTATTGAGTTTTTATTGAGTTTTTATTGGGTCCAAGCCCGTCCCAGTTCCCAGCTCTTCCCCAGCAGCTGCTCCCTCCCCATCCCAGCCCTGCCCAGCCATGGCCAGCACTGAAATCCCAAATTTTGGCTGCAGGGAGGTGAGAACGGGGCTGGCTCTGACCTGATCTGTCCACAGAATCCCAGATTAATATCCCAGACTAATCAGAGCAGCCCAGTAAAACAGAGCAGGAATTTCCCAGCTTTGCTGCTCTCGTTATCAGACTCCTCATTTCCACCCTGTGAGATGTTTAAGAACTGGAATTGCAGCTAAATGGGGAATTTTGGAATGAACACTGCTCACCCTGCCAGCCACACTCAGGTCCCCCTCCCCAACAACTTCCAGCTGATTAAAATGTTCCTGAGAGCCTCCACACTCCCTCAGCAGTGTGGTCTAACCCAAAGCTCAGCACTAAAGCAGAGCCTAACCTGCCTGAAGGGAAATGTTCTCCCAAAACCTGGCCTTGGTCAAAGAGATTTTGGTAAAATAAATTTCTGGAAGCCAGCTAATAATGGAAAAGTCAGAAATTACACCAGGAATGAGCTCTGGGCACCTCAACCAGTGCTCCCAGTATTTCCCAGCACTATAAAAAATTCCTTTACTGGGCCGAGCCATGAAGGGAATTCCTTGTTGTGTTTCTGCCTTCCCCCCTTTCCTGCCTCTCATTTATTGGCACCGATTCTCCTCCTTTAACGAAATTGTTGCAGCCCTTCCACAGGATCCATAAATCCTCCTTTGTCTCCTGGAGGAGCCATTGATCTGGCTCTGCTAATTGTAGAAATTAGCAAAATTACCAGGGCCACGGGGAGTGGCTAAAGCTGGGTTTTGTTAGGCCTGGTTCAGTTTGATGTGGGAATTCCCTCAGAAGTCACCTGGGAACAGCCACAGGAATGTTCTGGTACTGGGACAGGAGGGATAAACTGGGAATCACAGAGAATAAACTGGGAATCATGAGGGATAAACTGGGAATCACGGAGGATGAACTGGGAATCACAAGGGATAAACTGGGGAGGGACAGACCCGGCCCCTTTTATCAAATATGGGCACGGGGAGGGCAAGCTTCACCTCTTTTACCAAATATGGGTGTATGGTGGACAGGCCCCACCCCTTTTACCAAATATGGATGTGGGGAGGGACAGGCCCCACCTCTTTTATTATTACTATTGCTATTACTATTATTATTATTATTATTACTCCATTCCCTCTAGACCAACTTATTATTATTATTTACTATTATTATTATTACTTCATTCCCTTTAGACTAAATTATTATTATTATTATTATTATTATTATTATTATTATTATTATTATTTTTATTACTTAATTCCCTCTAGACAAAATTATTATTATTATTATTATTATTATTATTATTATTATTATTATTATTCCATTCCCTCTAGACCCAGGGCCTCTTTTCAGAGCTGCTCCATTCCTGTGTGGCCCCGAATGTTTCTGTATTTCTCCCTGGAGCCGCTGATCGATTCCCGAGCAGGTGGAACTCCTCTCTGGGCAGAGACGCTGAAGCCAGCAGGAAAATCGATTTGGGAGATTTTTCCCTGCCTGTCACAAAGCAGCTCTGCCTCTCTCCCGGTCCACACGGGTTTGTCCTCACGGATTTCTCTTTTCATTATTCTGCCATCAGAGCCACACAAAAGCAGCTGGCTGCTTTGAAAATAAGTGGTGATAGAAATGTTAATTCCCAGCCTATTGTCTTTGCTAATTAGCATGTTAAAGGAAGGCAGCTAGAGGAAAATATCAATTTATTAGGAATGATGGAGGTGAGTGTGTCAGGATTAAAGAGTTTGAGTGAATGTCCTGAAGAGAGGAGAGCTCCCAAGGGAGAACCAGGCTGAGGTTCAGAATTTCAACCTTCCGTGGGCACAATCCCCAAAGCTAGGGTTTTGGTTGTGCCCTAAATCAAACCCCATAAATCCAGAGTGACTCCAACTCCCTGGAACCCTCCAGGGCTCAGCAGCCAGAGCTGAATCCCGGGAATTCCCAAATTCCCACCCCTGGGTGCTGCAGAACCAGCAGAATTCACAAATCAAATTTATCCCAAATTTATCCCTCCGCAGGATTCCTTTTCCTTTCACCCCTCACACCATAACCAAATAAAAATCTAAAAAATAAAAAAAAAGAAATAAATGTTATGTGGAAATAAAAGCAGGAAGAACTTTGGCACGGTGACAACAAAGCTTTTATCAGTTTAAACCCTCCCTGGGGTCACTCAGGGGCAGTTTCAGTTAAAAGGGGATGATTCAATCGACTGATTCAAATTCCAGAGTGACCTCACTGGAGCCTGCCAGGATTTATGGGGACTTGGGGACTTCATAAAACTTCAAATATTGAATCTGTGAACCCCCCCAGGCCTCTGTGCTCCCTCCCTCTGCACCAGGGCCCAGCTCAAACACCCAAAATCGCTGCAAACACCAGAAAAATGGAAATATTACACACTGACACTCTTGGAGAAAGGACAAAAACCCTGAGGAATTAATGAATTTACCCCCACAAAGTTAATGGATTAAAAATTAATGAATTACATTTTTTTACCACAAAATTAATGAATTTTGTGTGACCAGAACCCGGAGCTGCCGTTCTCTCAGCTCTGGTCACAGAGCTGGATGGGCTGGTTGGGAGATGGGTTGGTCAGAGAAAGAAAATAAAAATGCAGACACCAAAAACAATGTCAGGGGAGGATGGGGGAAGAGAAAGAAATGGAATTTTCTCTGAGCCCAGGAACCTGGGAGATCTCAGGAGGATTCCACTGGGGTCACTCAAAATTCAACTGCTCCATTTTTGGTAGAAAGGAATTACCTGGTTGGGACCACACTGCTCCAGAAAGGGGGGAAAAAAGCCCCAATTATTCCATTTGGACACAGCAAAAATGAAACCCAGCCCATTTTGAGTGTTTTTTGGGCCTAAATGAACAACCCTGCCCTTCCACGGCCGCGCTCAGATGTTTTGAGGCACAAATCTTGAGGGGCTCTGCACTGCTCAGGGCCTGGCTCTAAATTGGTTCCAAGTCACATCTGAGGGGTGAATTAATTTGACAATAACTTTCCTTCAAGTCTAATGGAGGCTGAATGAATCACCGAGGGATGAGCTCACGGGGCTGGCTGATGATTTCATTAATCCTCCCTGAAATACGTGAGCCACGACCACGAGGACAGCTTGCTTCAGATCCCGTTATTTTTATCTACATAAACCCCCCTTTTTTTTTCCTTTCTTTTTTTTCTTTTTTTTCCGTTTGTGCTTTTACCCTGTAAAGAATGAAATTGCAGAGAGAATTCCTGGCACCAATTTGAGGACCCACTGGGGCCCATTGAGAGCTGCAAATGGAAGGGGTCAAACCCTGGGGGACGCAGCCCCACGCTGATTTCTGCTGCTCAAAACCCATTTCCCTGCACAATTTCGGTGCAAATTGAGCAGCATTTGCAAGGTTTAACTCTTGGGTGTCGCCACAATCTGGGGTTGCTTGCACCAAAATTTATTTTTGGATTTATTTTGCTTTCATGCAAAGCAGCAGAAAGGTTAATGAAGAGTCAGGATCTCTCTGCACCGACATATCCTGGAATTTCTGCAGATGGGAGATGTGAAACTCGCTTTATTTCCAGTAATTAGAGGCACTAATGACCCCAAACACCACAAAAGGTCCAGGTTCATCAGGCTGGTGCCTGATTTGTACCCCACACTTGGTTCTCAAACACAATAAAGACTGAAGAGCGTTAATTGTGTAATTACGGAAAGGTTAAAAAGCTCTGCAGCACAGCTCCACCTCACTGCTCTCGTTCTTCCAGCTCCAGGTTGGCCAAAATTCCCCATCCCACAGCTCCTGTTTGGGTGGTTGAAGAGTGGCTGGAACCAGAGATAAATAAATCTGGAACCCTCATTAATTCTGTTTAGGCCCAATCTGTCCCAAGGGCAGCAGGGCGGGACTGTTCTCCTCTCTGCTGGGGCACAAAACACAGATTACAGTAAGTTCACGACCATAAGGCGCACCTTAAAGCCTAAAATTTTGATCGAAACCCGGAAGTGCGCCTTATAATCTGATGCGCCTTTTATATGGAAAAAGTTTGAGTGTTGAAGGGATCTCAAAACAATTTCTGTTTCACATTGCGCAGCAGCAAACATGCAGCTTGCAATCAAATGACCGTGAGCAGCGAAGGCAGCGAGCAGTCCGGCGCTGGGGACAGCTGCAGGGTGCGGGAGAACGGCGGGCGGGAGTGCCGGGGCCCGCAGCATGGGGAGGGCGCCTGGGGCTGCGTTTGAAGGCTGCGCTGATCCGCGAAAAATGTTTGCAAATTGAGCAGCTGCCTGTAAACCCCGCGATGGTGCCATTCCATTACTAATTCGTTACTTTGTTGTGCGTGGATCCTCGCTGGAAAAAAAATAAAAGTGCGCCTTTATAATCCAGTGCAACTTATAGTTGTGAAATTACTGTAACTCTTCCAGCCATGATTTATTCACTCCATTTTGGAGGGTGAGGCTATCGGATCAGATGAGTTTGGTGTAAAAAGAGCCTCTCTGAGGATTCTTTTCTCTTTTCTCAGCAGCTGAGCGAGGCCTGCACAGCTTCACCCAGCTCCATGTAAATCCTGCTCCAGCCCACGCAGATTTTGGGATTATCCCGTGCTGGACCAGCAGCTCCAGGGGTTTGGGGTCGCCCTGTGCCAGGGCAGTCCAACAGGGCCATCTGTCCAAGGGGATTTTTGGGGTTTTTATCTCCCCAGGCTCTCCAGGCAGCCTCTTCCCAAAGGGAATTGCTCCGTGCCATGGAATTGTGGAAATCGGAATTTATTGAAAGGATAAAATCTGAAATTATTGACAGGTCCCTGTCCCTGTCCCTCTGGGGTTCCCTGCAGGGTCACTGAGGCACATTTCCAGAGAAGCTCCTTGAACCCAGCCATTGTTCTCATCTCTGGCACAATCATCAGATGACATTTTTAACCAGGGAAAGCTCAATTAATCTATTATTAATCTATTATTAATTAATATTCCACATGCTGCCTCGGAGGCAGTGGGGATCTTTTGGAGCCATCTGGTTTCTCGTGGATCTGGAGCAAAGCCACTGCCTGTTGTCTGCTCTTGAGTGGGAAATGGAAAATGGAGCTGTGGTGTGAGCCTGGGCCAGTTCCCCCTGTGATAATTGATAAAAGATTCGTGTTAATCATAAAAGTATTGGGGTTTGTATAAACGAGAATACAAAGTGAAGCATGGACCCTTAATGGAGGAAAATGTGATTAAATAATTCTGTTTAAATCCCCTTGTTATGAATGTTATGTTTCTGAATAATTTGTATCTACTACCAGTTTGTAAAATCAGACTTTCCAATAGTCTGATTGATTTTGCAAAATCAGTGTTTGTTTTATCAATGACTGCCTACCTACAAGACCAGAACTTCTCAATTTCTGGCAGTTTCATCTCCCAAGAGCAGATGGGATCCATGGGACTGACTCCCAGAGATTTTACTGATATTTATTCACCACCACTGCTTGCCTGGCAAAATTAAGACAGCAAAAAACCAAAAATTATTGCTTACAATGAGACCACACTACAAGAAGAAGCTGCAAACCAAGGTTGGACAGAGCGTGGAGTGAGCAGTGACCCCTCACATTCCCCAGCGCTGCTTTGCTCTGTCTGTATAAAACAAAACAATCCAAATTTTGCTAAAAATCGAGACTTTCGTTTCTCTTTTATAACACCCCACTCTCCCCCAGTGCCACAAACAGGATTTGTGGGCAATAAATTAATAGCATTATGCAGAAGTTGATCTATTGCTTACTTTTAGTTTTAATTATACATTTTAAGACTGCTGTTTATGCGGTTATGTATTTTCTGATTGGTGTTTTTGTGCTGTTTACGAGTATTTTAGGTGTGGTGATTGGTTGCTGTTCAGAACTTTGCCCCTAAATCACTTTTACCCCCTGATTCACTTTCATCCCCTGAATCACTTTTACCCCCTAAATCACTTTCACCCCCTAAATAAATTTCCCCACTAAATCCCTTTCTCCCCCTAAATCCTTTTCTCCCCTAAATCCTTTTCTCCCCATAAATCACTTTCACTCCCTAAATCATTTTCACCCCTTAAATAAATTTCTCCCATAAATTCCTTTTTTCCCCTAAATCCCTTTTACCCTCTAAATAACGTTTACCCCCTGAATAAATTTCTCCCCTAAATCCCTTTTCTCCCCTAAATATTTTTCTTCCCCTAAATCCCTTTCTCCCCTAAATCAGTTTTACCCCCTAAATCTTTTTGTCCCCAAATCACCTGCAGCAGAATCCCAAACCCAGCACCAGCCAAAGCCACGCTGCTCTGAGTGGGATTGACACAAAGTGAGCACCAAAAACCTCCAATATTTAAAGTGTTCTAACAAAGCAGAAAAAACCCTCCTCTTCCAAGCCCCATGAATATGTAAATTAAAATGCAAAGACAATTTTCTACTGGCTCCCAGTAAATATTGAGGCAGAGCTGTGGAGCATTAAGTGGCAGATTTAGGTGCGGGTTCATTCCTTTTTTATATGTTTTTTTTTAAATACCTCACTTAGAGACCAATTGGATTGTAATGCACCGAACCCAGCGAGGATTGCAGGCAGCTGATGGCGTTGGTAAATCACACTTATTTTGGCATTTCTTATTGAAAGCAATAGAGGAGCAACCAGTGGTGATAAATTTGTTTGTGGAGAGCGGTGTTGCTTGTCAGAGTCGTACACTGTTGTAATGAGGGCAAAATTACACTATAAATTTGCAGGTTTATTGTCCTTTTTCTTCTTTTTTTAAAATTTTGTTGTTGTTCTTAGTGACCTGCTTTTCGTGTTCTATGTGCAAGGGTGCTCTGGCAAGAGAGAATTGGAAAATCTGGACTTGAACTGTGGGATCTCCCAGGTGTTTTTATTTAATTCACTTTATTCTGCCCCAAAAAATGGGATGTCCCAGGTGTCTTTATTGAGTTCACCTTCTTCTCCAAAAAATGGGATGTCCCAGGGCAAAAGGTTTTTTGAATTCACTTTATTCTTCCCCAGTTGTCTTTATTAAATTCATCTTCTTCTGCCCCTAAAAATGGGATCTCTCATGAGCTCAGGTTCTCAGGAAGGTTTCAGGTGCTGGAGAGGACAAATGGAATTCTCAAACTCACCGTGCTCACACAGAGCTGAACCTGCTCAGGTTAACTGGAAACACCAGTGGGACTCAGGCGATGATTTCTTCTTGGAATTTCCTCCTGGAAAAGGTGATCAGGCTTTGGAACTTTCTCCTGCACTCTGGATTCTCATCATGTGGAACCCCCTGGATTAACCAGGTGTCTTGGGTCACAGTACAGGATGAGACCAAAATATCAATTCTGTCACCATCTATTGAGACTGTGGGAGATATCACCTATTAATGGGCCGATGTTAAAAACCAGGTGGGGCACTGTTCTTTATCTTCACGGGAGATATCTCCTGTTAATGGATTATCTGTTAAACCAGGTGGGCAGTGTTCTTGAGATTTTCACAATCCATCCTTCCTCCTGCTCATGGCCATTGAGTCCCAGTGCATGACTGATAAAATTACTGCATCCCATGGGGAGATGCTCCACCCAGAGGGAGGAGCCGAACCTTTCCTACCCTGATCAAATCTGAGATTTGGAACATCAGAGCAGCCTTTTCCACTGGATCCCAGAGGAAAACCAGACCCTTCCACATCATCACTGGAGCTTCAGAGGAAACTGCCCCTTGTCCAGGAGCACTGCTCCAACTGAAGCACATCTGTCACTGCAGGAGGATGCAGCCACCATTGAATGGCACTGCTGCCACCACCCTGACTGACTGACGGCTGTCAGCTTGGATTCTGACTCTGCCAGGGTTGGGGTTTGTTCTTTGTAATTCTGTATTTATACTTTAATTTCCCTAGTAAAGAACTGTTATTCCTATTCCATATCTTTGCCTGAGAGCGTCTTGATTTCAAAATTATAATAACTTGGAGGGAGGGGGTTTCCATTCTCCATTTCAATGAGAGGTTCCTGCCTTTCTTAGCAAACACCTGTCCTCCAAACCTGGATACCAGGATTGGGAATGCCCAGCCCTGCATCCCTGGAATGTGCAGCTCATGGATCAGCTGCTCCTCTTGAGCAACAAAAACCAAGATTCAGGAGCGCTCTGAGCTGGAATCTCACAGGATTTGTTGCATATGAGGCAATAAACGGCTGCTCCAATTGACTAAATGCCGCAGCACAGCAGTTTATTTTAATTACGCTACAAAAGGAGGGATATGATTGTTCTTATGGCACAACATAACAAGGAAAGGAGAACAGAAAATTGTCTCCTGGTCTCCTCCTGAGAAGGTTTAGCAGCAGAGTCTTGTTTATCATGGAGGGCTCAGGGCAGCAGGATCCAGAAATAAAACATGAGGACGAAGCAGTTTAGAGAGGAGATAAAAAAACCACAAAAACAAAAACCAAACCAGAAAAAAAACTCACCCTAAAAGCCAGAAATGAAATCAAATCCCATTGCCTCTCTCATCTTCAGTTTTGCTTTCATTTGCTGCAAAACTCTGGTGTTTATATCGAGTTTCTAATTGGTCTTTTAACTTTTATTTTATTCTCCACAGTGATCTCCTGCCCATCTTTGCTGCCTTTGCTCCCCGAGCATCCAAAGTGCTTTGGGATTTCTGGTGAGCAGCAGGGAGATGTTTGTGTGCTGTGGAGCTTCTCCAGTAATCCCAGTAATCTCAGCAATCCAAGTAATTCCAGTTATCCCAGTAATCCCAGCATCCTGGATTCCATTTGGGATGGAGCGACTCCTCCTGAGGAGGGAATGAGTCCCTGCTCTCTGTGATCCGGGGTTTGTGTTTTGTGTTTGTGGCTCAGCTGTGGATAAAGAACGAGCCCTTCCGTGTCAGTGGCAAAGGGAAATGCTCAGAGCTTGTCTGAAACCTTGGCTCCAATAAATTGAGAGGGAAAGGAGTGGAGTGTGGAGCTGCAGGCTCCAAATCTCTGCACTGGCTTTGGCTCTGTTAGAAGTGCAGGACACATTGTTGGCTTTTTGCAAATATTGGGGTAAATGCTATATGTATAATGTTAAAACAGCTTTTCTGTATGAATATAAGGCTTTTTTTCTGATAGCAAAAATTAGACAGAAGTTTTTTAAATATAGTATGCCTAAACTACCCATTTAGTTAAAATAACAGCCTGTAAATGTGTAATAAAAACTGTACAACTAACACAACAATTATGAACACTCACCAGCTGCAAAATACCAAAACCACCACCCAAATTAAAAAATGGGAATTTAGGATTCTCTGACCTTCCTCAACAAACACTGAACCAAAGCCAATTGTCTTCTCCAACTTTAAACTGAGTCAACATTTTAAAAAGATAAAACATTTCTATTTCAACCTTTACCTGAATTTACCATCCTGAAGTTTGGGGAAGTACAAATATAGGTTTTGTCACCGAGTGAGCAATGCTGGAATCAAAGGTAATAAACCCATTGATCTCCAGAAAGACAATATTAATATTACCATACAGCTTTTATAATTAATTTGCTGCCAGATGAAAGGGAAACACGAGGTCCTTTTAATGCTGGTGATTAAAGCAAAAAGGGAAGCTTTGAAAGGCGGATTTGCATGTCCAACATGTTGCACTAATTCCAGCAGATCGGTGGGAATTGTTTCTGAGCTGCTGGAGTCACATTGTGAAGTTTGGGATCAAAGAAGTCTGGGCAGGGTTGGGATGCTGGGGCAGGTTTTGCTCTGGCTTTGGTTGATTTCCTGTGCGCTGCAGGGCAGGGGTTGGCCAAAGGGGTTCCCACATGGACACAAAAATGCATAAAAACTTGGAAAAGGGGAGGGAGAGGTCGGTGGGGTCTGAAGGAGTTTCAGTCCATAAAAACCTGGAAAAGAGGAGAGGTCAGTGGGGTCTGCAGGGGAGAGATCAGAGGGGTCTGCAGGGCTTTCAGCCCAGCCTGGCTGGGTTTGCACAGCCTGGCTATGAATTCCCTGTCCAGAAACACCTGGAGAGCCTCAGAAATGAACCAGCTGTAGGCTCAGAAAACGAATCAGCTGCAGTTTCAGAAATGAACGAGCTGCAGGTTTAGAAATGAACCTGCTGCAGGTTCAGAACTGAATCAGCTGCAGGCTCAGAAAGGAATCAATCAGCTGCAGGTTCAGAAATAATCAGCTGCAGGTTCGGAAAGGAATCAGCTGCAGGCTCAGAAATGAATCAATCAGCTGCAGGTTCAGAAATAATCAGCTGCAGGTTTAGAAATGAACCTGCTGCAGGTTCAGAAAGGAATCAGCTGCAGGTTCAGAAAGGAATCAGCTGCAGGCTCAGAAAGGAATCAATCAGCTGCAGGTTCAGAAATAATCAGCTGCAGGTTTGGAAAGGAATCAGCTGCAGGTTCAGAAAGGAATCAGCTGCAGGTTCAGAACTGAATCAGTTGCAGGTTCAGAAAGGAATCAGCTGCAGGCTCAGAAATGAATCAATCAGCTGCAGGTTCAGAACAGAATCAGCTGCTGGTTCAGAACTGAATCAGCTGCAGGCTCAGAACTGAATCAACTGCAGGCTCAGAAAGGAATCAGCTGCAGGTTCAGAACTGAATCAGCTGCAGGTTCAGAAATAATCAGCTGCAGACTCAGAATTGAATCAGCTGCAGGCTCAGAAAGGAATCAGCTGTAGGTTCAGAACTGAATCAGCTGCAGGCTCAGAAGGGGGAGGGAGATGCAGAGGTGTGCACTGAGCTCTGCCCTTCGCTCCCGACCTCTGTGTGGTAAAAAAGATAAAACAGAGGAGATGAAAGCTCAGGGATGTGAACTCAGGGCTTTTCCTGCAGCTCAGAGCAGGCTCCGTGTGTGAATCCATTCTGGCTGGGCCCTTTCCCTTTCTAAAGGGATTTTTCCACGGATTTTCGGGGTCCAGCCCAGCCTTTCCCATCCACTCCTGCCTGGCTGGGATATGGGAGCACAGCCCTGATTTTTTTTGCCTGTGCTCCCCAAACCCTCCCTGCAGCCCCAAAGCTCCCAGCTGCACAAAGCTGGCCTGGAGAAGCTGCCAGAACTACAGGAGGATCCATTCCAACTGGTCCCAGTAAAACCCCACCAGGGCATTCCTCATTGCGAATGACCAAGGGTAGTCAGGGCAGGATTTGGGGCTGCACAATACATTTCAGAGCTCCAGGATGGGGGTCAGGAATGAGTGTCTGGTGTCAGGAAAATTAATCCACAAACACCAGAGGTTTGTGTCCAAAAAGGGGACAGAGGAGCCCTGGAACTTTATTGGAATAAAGGGAGAGGGCATGGGGTGTTTCCCATGGGAACAACAAACATTTGCCTTTTTAATTTCCATTGAAACACTAATCTTAAAGAAATTAAGATTTTAGTCAAAAGTTAGAAGAAACTGGGTTTGAGATAGTTACTGAAACTTAAATACAGTAGTTTCACGAATATAAGCCGCACCTTTTTCATTGAAGAATCCAGCCTACCCCAGTGGTGCGGCTTATATTCAGGTGCGGCTTATCTATGGACAAATCCCAGCAAAATGCCAACCCAGAAGTGAGAGCCAGCCAAGCGGAGAGCTGCCACAGAGCAGCGGCCGGGCAGGTGGGGGAGCAGGCTTTGCCGAGCGGTGCGGGCTTGCCGG
>VRYO01002785.1:854225-872870 GCA_009812075.1 Sialia sialis
TTTATAAAATCTGGCCATGAACAGGAGATGTCCCCTTTGGAAATAAAGAACACTGCCCCAGCTGGTTTCAATGGATGGCCCATTAGCAGGAGATATCCCACAGTGATAGAACAGACACCTTTGATCACATCCTGGATTGTAACCCCAGACTTCAGGAAACCAGCAGGGTTTGGAACTG
The DNA here is from genome assembly GCA_009812075.1 of Sialia sialis. NCBI lineage: Eukaryota > Metazoa > Chordata > Aves > Passeriformes > Turdidae > Sialia > Sialia sialis. Next base: position 854,404 of record VRYO01002785.1, read on the forward strand.
GGAGAGTTTGGGGCACAGATGGGGATCTGCTCCAGGTCCCGATGGAAACGGGGTTGGTTTTCTAAAGGGGATGGAAATGGAGCTGATTTCCAAACAGGGAATGGAAATGGAGTTCATTCCCAAAAGAAATGGGATGAGTCGTGAGCTCTGCTCTTGACCCCAGTGGAAATGAAGTTGGTTTCCAAGAAGGCAAAGGAAAAGGAGTTGATTTCCTAGAAAAAGGGGTTGATCCTTGAGCTGTGCTCTTGGCCCCAATGGAAATGGAGTTGACTTCCAAAAACAAGAAGGAAATAGAGTTTGTTTCCTAAAGGAGGATGGAAATGGGGTTGAGTTCCAAAAAAAAGGGGATGAGCCTTGACCTCTGCTCAACATCTGGTGGAAATGGAGCTGATTTCCAAAATAAAAGGGGAATGGACACAAAAATTGCAGCGTCTTGGCCAGGAATTCCACGTCCAGAATTCTTCTGAGGTCCCACGATGCAAACACAGCCCAGCTGTCCCTGCTCTGTGCCCTGGGACTCTCCTGAGAACCAAATCTCATTTTGTGCCTCCTCCTGCCCCTTTCCTGTGGGGCTTGTGTCCCACACAGCTCTGACACACCAGACTTTGCCCCTTTCCTCTCCCCACTGCCAAGAAAACTCCTCAAATTCCCCAAATCCTGTGCCTGGGCTGGATCCAAGGACAGAGCTGCTGTTCTTTGTGAACACAACTCCTCCTCCAGCCTTGGCCTCTCCTCCAGGTGCTGCCTTTGCTTCCAGCCCCTCACGTTTGGATTGATCCAGAGCAGAGCAGCCCCAGTCCCACAGCCAGGAGTTTTTGGCCTTGGACCCTCCTAGTGTGTCCTGACCGGGTGTGTGATGAAAATATTGATGTGCAATTAGCTGGGGAAGGGAAACTGCTTCTGCCGGCAAGAAACAGAATTTTAAATCACAGCCTGCTGCAATATTGATAACAACAGGCCAGGGTGGGCTTGGGGGGCTTTTCCAACCCCAAGGAACGAGGTTTGGGGCTGTTCCACCCCCACAGGAATAAGGTTTGGGGCTTTTCCACCCCCACAGGAATGTGTTTTTAGGGGTTTGGGCCCAAATGTGCAAGTTTAAAGGGCAGAGCAATGTGGGGAGAGCAGAGAGGGGCAGGGAGGGGGTGGGACCACACCTGGGTGTCACCTACTGGCCTCGGGGTCCGGGAAAGGAGCAGGACCGCTCCCGGGGGTTCTCCCTGCACATCTGGGTGTGTCCAGCTCACCTGGACGTGTCCCCATCCGGCACATCTGGATGTGTCCCCATCCCGCACATCTGGGCGTGTCCAGCTCACCTGGACGTGTCCCCATCCCGCACATCTGGCCGTGTCCCGAACCCGCTCACCTGGGCGTGTCCCAGCTCACCTGGGTGCCCCTCCCCCGCCGCACTTTGGGGGGCAATGGGTGGGGGGGGTCTCTGCCTGTCCCCATCCCCCCCCCCCCCAACCTGTGCGCGCGCCACCGGCAGGACCGCCCCGCGCGCCGCTAATTGGCTGCGGGGGGAGGGGCGGCTCATTAGCGATGCGGGCGCGCGCCGCGGCCCCGGAGTCGGCGGTGGCCGGAGCGGGGAGCGGAGCCCGCACCGCATCCCCGGGAACCGCAGCGACAGCGACACAGGGCGGGGGAGAGCGGCGGGGAAACCGCCCCAGAGCCGCCCCGAAACCGCTCCGAACCCCGGCGAATTCTGTGTCTTGAGCCCGGCTCCGCATCCCCGGCTCCGCATCCCAGCTCCGCATCCCGGGTCTGCATCCCCGGTTCCATCCCCGGTTTTATCCCGGAGCTCCATCCCGGTTTTATCTTTGGGCTCCATCCCGGTTTTATCCCCGGCTCCATCCCGGTTTTATCCCGGCGCTCCATCCCCGGATCCGTCCCCGGCGCTGCAGGCTCAGCATGGGCGGAGGAGCCCCGCGCCTGCACCGGCGGCTGCTGCTGCTGCTGGGGCTGTGCAGCTGGACGGCCGCGCTGCGAGGTAAGCGGGGCTCGCTCTGCCCTCCCCGGGGCGGCTGCGCGGCCTGGGGGTCCCACCGGTTGCTCCGGGGATGGGGGAGAGGGAGCAGCGCGACGAGAGGGGATGGCGGGGACCCGCCGGGAGAAACACCCGCACCCCGTATCCCGGAGAGACACCCGCATCTCCCGGAGAAACACCCGCATCCCATCTAATGGAGAGACACCCGCATCCCCAGAGCCGAGGAAAACATCCCCCAGAGCCGCGAGAAACATCTGCCATCCCACCTCCGCGAAAAATCCCCGCTATCCCAGCGCCGGGAAAAATCTCCGCTATCCCACCTCCGGGAAAAACATCTCCCAGCGCCGGGATAAACAGCCGCATCCTCTTTCTGTGAGAGACACCCGCACCCCATCTCCCGGAGAAACACTCGTATCCCATCTCCCGGAGAAGCAGCCACCCCGCCGGGGGGACCGGAGGCGACGGCGCCGGGCTGCGCTGCGGGGTCCCGGGCCGGTCCCGGCTCATCCCGGGCTGGTCCCGGATCATCCCGGGCTGGTCCCGGGCCGGTCCCGGATCATCCCGGGCTGCTCGCGGCCGTTCAGGTCCCTGTCCCCAGCGCATCCCCCGCAGGCTCCGGGCACGGAGCGCTCCGCGCTGTGCGGTGCAGCAGCCGCGGGCATCCCGCGGGGCTCGGAACAGGGGCTGGCTCTGCTTCTGGGCGCGGGCACCGCTCGGGCTGTCCCGCGACGGCGTTCGGGAGGTTCAGGGACCCCGCGGGCAGCGCGGTCTCATCCCTGGGTGGATCTGTTCATGTGCAAGGCGCGCACTGGGGATGCTCCGAGTCCTTTTTTTTTGTTTGTTTTGTAATTTTATGGAAGTTTTCCCCGGTAAATCACCGGGGGGCAGCCGCCTCCTCAGGGCACCCAGCCCGGGGATGTCAGCAGCCCGCAGCGCCCGGTGTCCCGCAGGCTCGGCGGGGCTGCGAGTGCGGGGTGTGATGTGCGGGATGTGCAGGATGTGATGTACGGGGTGGGATGTGCGGGATGGGATGTGCGGGGTGTGATGTGCGGGATGGGATGTGAGGGATGGGGTGTGCGGGGTGTGGTGTGCAGGATGTGCGGGGTGTGCAGGATGTGCGGGATGATGTGTGGAATGTGCAGGGTGTGATGTGCGGGGTTTGAGGGATGTGCGGGGTTTGAGGAATGTGCGGGGTTTGAGGAATGTGCGGGATGGGATGTGCGGGATGGGATGTGCGGGGTGTGATGTGCGGGATGATGTGAGGAATGTGCAGGATGGGATGTGCAGGGTGTGATGTGCAGGGTGTGATGTGCGGGATGTGCGGGATGATGTGCGGGATGCCCCGGGCTCCGTTCCCCTCCCGGAGGAACCGGCACCTCCTGCTCCGTGCCCAGGCTCTGCCGTGTCCATCACGAGACTTTGCGGATTCCTCTCCCTTCACTCACCCTCCGTGCCTGCGCTTCCATTTTCCTCTGCATGGAATTGATGGGTTCTGCTCTCCGTAGCCACGGGCTTGTGCCAGCTCGCCACAGGTGCGGGAGCCTCCCTGGCCACCTCAACCTGCCCGGAATTTCAGCTCCAGCTGAGGCAAAGCCGGGAGGATTTCGTGCCACAGAACAAAATGTGCTTTTTGGGGGAGGGAAAAAATCCCAACCAACCCCAACAGAACCCGAGCAGCTCATGGGGAACTGAAATAAATGAAGATAGCAGCATGGAAAAGAAATATTTCATTTTTTAAAATTATACTTTTATCGAGAAGCATCAGTGCCCAAATCAGTGATGGAGGGGTGGCCAAATCAGTGCTGGGGTGGCCAAACCATTGCTGGGGGTGCTCAAATCAGTGAGAGGGGGGCTCAAATCAGTGAGAGAGGTGCCCAAATCACTGCTGGGGTACCCAAATCAGTGCTGAGGGTGCTCAGATCACTGCTGGGGGATGCTGAAATCACTGCTGGATGTGCTCGGTGCCTCCTGTGCCTCCCACCTGGGAACCTCTGGCAGCTCTTGCTCCAGGGGAAGCGTGGCCAGGATCTGGAATTTCAGAGCACGGAGCTGGAGGAAGCTTCTGCTGCTGCCAAGTGACCAATTCCAGCTCTGAATGTAAAACTGGCCAGGTTGGACGTTTCAGATTCTGGGCTGGGGCAGAGTTTTGGGCAGAACAGAACAGGGATTTTTGGGCAGGACAGAACAGGGATTTTTGGGGAAGAGCAGGGATTTTTTTGAGCAGAACAGGGATTTTTTTGGGGCAGAACAGGGATTTTTGGTGGTGCTGCCTGCTGTTCACTGTCAGTCCTGGCTGCAGCAGTCAAAGCTCAGCTAAAGCCCGGAGCTGTGAGGTTTTAGTTTATGAAGTTGTCCCAAAGCTGCCTCAGAGACAGATTGTGCTCAGATTTCTGCTCTGAGCGAGGATTAAAGACAAATGGAAGGGTTGTAGAAACCCCTGGCATGGCATTTGAAATCTGCTGGAATGAAAACACGCGGATAGCTCCGGGCTTTTGTTTTCACAGGGAAAAAAATGCGCACGCAGGCCGGTAATTGGAGGAGAGAGTCACTAATATTTGTTATCTGACGCCTCCAAACTGCTTCTGAGCCGCACATCTCTGAATGAAGATGTGAGCACGAGCTTTAATTCTCGTCTTGATCCCGGAGTGAGTGCTCAGATGCGAGTGGATTTGGTGCTAAACGAGCATTATTTGGGGATTTTCCTGCCCTGCTCGGGTTTGTGGTGATGAAACGACGCTGCCTGAAGGATGGGGCGGCTCTGTGGAGCTGCTGGAGCAAAGATCTCGGAGCGCTGCTGTGGTTTGGGGAGTTTTAAATCGCTGTTTTTGCCGGGGTCAGAGAGCTGTGTGTGAGCAGCGGCGCTGTACACAGGAAAAACGCCGGGTTTGGGGAAAAAAAGTGATTTCTGCTGAGGTGGGGATGAGCCTGGAGGTGAGGGCAGGACTGGGCTGCCAGCTGTGCCCAGCTGTGCCCAGACTGACCCTTTGTCTCTCATTTATTAATATAAATTAGATTACTCCAATGAATCCCCCATCGTGGCCTGAGGGTCCTGGCAGGGCAGAGCCACCAGGGCCACCAGGGCCAATCCTGGCTGTGCTATCTCTGCTCCAGGGGAGTTTTGGGGTGTCTGGGGACACCCAGCAGCTCTGGGAGGGACATTGCTGCTGGGCCAGGCACGGATGGCCCTGTTTTAATTGATTTATTAGTCCCTGTATTGATTGATTTATTAGTCCCTGCATTGATGCATTTATTTATCCCTTTATTGATTTATTTATTTGTCTCTGTATTGATTTATTTGTCCCTGTATCGATTTATTTATTTATCCCTCTATTGATTTATTTATTTGTCCCTGTATTGATTTATTTATTTATCCCTGTATTGATTTATCTCTCTCCAACCCCCAGCCCTGGGTTTGGCACAGGATAAACACAAACCCAGGCAGGACCTGGAGCTGCTGGAACCTCTGCTGGCTCTGCTCGAGTCTCTCCATGCAGACAATTTCATGTTTTGGTCTTGTCAGGACCAAGTGTTGATTAAAAATAACAACCACACTCTGCTCCCACTCCTGCAGTGCCTGTGTGGGCTCTGTCAATATTTGTGTTATTTCATTTCTGACTTCCCAGGAAATGAATGAACTCCCTTCCCTGGTTGCTTTAGGAGCCATTTTTCCATTTTTAGGACCCATTCCCATTTTTAGGAGCCATTCCCATTTTTCCATTTTTAGGAGCCATTCTCACTTTTAGAAGCCATTCCCGTTTTTCCATTTTTAGGAGCCATTCCCATTTTTAGGAGCCATTCCCATTTCTCCAGGATTGCAGCCTGGTGGAGCTCTGCTGTCCCTCACAGGGTTTGGGACACTCAGGGTTTGGGACACTCAAGGATTGTTTTCTCTGAACCACGGGGAATTTGGGGACTCTGTAGAGCAGCACTGGCCATACAGGATCAGGAGTTTGGAATTATCTCTTTGGAGATTCTCCTCACTCCTGTGGTTTTTTTCTGCATTTCTTGCTGTGTTTGTGCTGTGCTGTAACAGAATTCGGGAGAGAATTCAGAGAGAAAGGAGCAAAGCCTGGTTTGGGCAGGACTCTGCTCCAGTTTAGGCTGGCTTAGAGCACTGACCCTGGTGTTTTAATTTGCTGGGGCGTGTTCCAAGCACAAATAACATGATTTAAGCTGGGATGGAAAACCACAGAGCAGAGGAGGCCTCAGGGCTGTGTCTTTGCTGTATTTTTAGCGCTGCTGCTGGCTGGAGGTGGAGGCTGAGGGAAGGAGCAGGATGCTGACACCAGAGGCTGCTGTTCCAGAGCTTTGGGATGCTGCTGGAGCAGATGGTCACATCCCTCTGCCTCACACAAAAACGCTTCCTTTGCTATTTTTACTCCTGGGCAGCAGGGTTTGTGTCCGAGCAACTCTCAGGGGATCCATAAATCTCATTTTGGAGCAGGCAGAGCAGCCTGAGCACCTGGAATTTACCTGCACAGAGGTGATGAAGGTTCCCATCACCTTCCCCTCCCCACCCCACCCCCCTGTGGCCTTTGGAACCACCCAAAAATCTTCTGAATGAAGAGGCTGAGCGCTGGGAAATGCTCTGGAGTTCAGGGAGTTCATCCAACAGCTGGATTGAGGACTGAGCTCCTCTGGGAGACACCCAGGGCTGAGGAGAAGGTGGAATAAAAGGGTGCTGGGGATGGAAAATTGGGAAATTTTCCTGGGAAAGGAAATTCCCCATTCTCCTAGTATGGAGGACAGGTGTTTGCTAAGAAAGGCAGGAGCTTCTCTTTGAAATGGAAAATGTAAACCCTCTTTCTCCAAATTATTATCATTTTGAAAGCAAGGGCTCTCAGGTAAAGATATGGGAATAGGAATAACAGTTCTTTACTAGGGAAATTAAAATAGAAATACACAATTCCAGAGAACAAAGCCAAACCCTGGCAGAGTCAGAATCCAAGCTGACAGCCGTCAGTCAGTCAGGGTGGTGGCAGCAGTGCCATTCAATGGTGGCTGCATCCTCCTGCAGTGACAGATGTGCTTCAGTTGGAGCAGTGCTCCTGGACAAGGGGCAGTTTCCTCTGAAGCTCCAGTGATGATGTGGAAGGGTCTGGTTTTCCTCTGGGATCCAGTGGAGAAAGGGCTCCCTTGGTGTCCCAAAATCTCAGTTTTAATCTTGGTGAGAAATGTTGGGCTCCTCCCCCTGGCTGGAGCATCTCCCCATGGGATGCAGTAATTTTATCAGTGCCACAGTGGGACTCAATGGCCATGAGCAGAAGAGAACTCCCTGCAGGAAGGATGGGCTGTGAAAAGATCAAGAACACTGGCCCAGCTGATTTATAAAATCTGGCCATGAACAGGAGATGTCCCCTTTGGAAATAAAGAACACTGCCCCAGCTGGTTTCAATGGATTTCCATTAGCAGGAGATATCCCACAGAGATCAGGATCACTGCCCCACCTGGTCTCAACAGATGGGGACAGAACAGATACTTTTTATTACATCCTGTATTGGAACCCAAGACACCCATCCAGAAGCACCAGCTCCATTCCCAATCCCAATTTTCCTGCTCTCACAAAGCCCCTGCACTCCTCACCCCAACTTTTGGGGAAGAGTTTTGCTGTTTGGGATATGAGGGAGAAAAAGAATCCTTTCTAACACCCCAAAAAGTGATTATTGAAATCATTCCCCTCCTGGACAGCAGGTCTGGCTTGGAGTGTTGGAATCAAACCCCAGTGCTGCATTTGGAGGATTCAGGATGGGGAAAGTGCTTCAATTCCAGATTGTTGGAATGGGATTTTATTTCAGCTTTTATTAAACAGCCTCGAATCAGCAGACACCTGCAAGTGGCAATCGCTTGGTATAAAACAAAATAAATTCAGAATAAATTCAGTTTAAAACCCCCTGGCCAATGTTCCCATGGCTGAAATGGGGAAGAAAGGCAGAGGAGGAGCTGAAGGATTTTTTTTCTTTTTCCAAAATCCAATTCCTTCCACCCTCCAGGAAAGGTGTGGGATGTTCTTGCAGCTCCCTTTGTCTTTGAGGATATTTCTAGTTTTGCAGGGATGGCTCTGAGCAGGGGTTTGCTTCACAGAGCCCCAAAATCCTGGGAGATCCTGGCAGGGAAAAGTGTCCCAGTCCTGGCTGTGCCCAGCACAGATGGGTTTGATGCTCCCAGGGGTGATCACCACACCTGCAGCCCCACAGGAATAAAAATCTGCCCTCCTGCAGACAATTTCCATTAATTTCCCAATTAATCCGTGTTGAGGAAGGTGAAATGCATCAAACCCTAAATGAGGATATTTTTTAATTAATGAAACCTTGGCAGAGCCTCCTTGTGTCCTGCAGCCCAAGGGGCTGGGGTGGTGCAGAGCATCTCCAAGGGCCTAGTTTTAGTCTAAAATCTGAAATTCGATTAAAATTCAGGAGCAGGAGCAGCCTCTCCTCAGGCCTGTCCACTCATCCTTAAACCCTGCTCAAGTCAGGGCTCAGGCCTGTTCACTCATCCCTAAACTGTGCTCAGGTAGGGGCTCAGTATGTCAGAGGCTTTTCTGGGCTAGATTTGGAATTACAGTAATTTCATGACTATAAGGCACACCCTTTTAACTAAAATTTTGATCAAAACCCGGAAGTGCGCCTTATAATCCGGTGCGCCTTATATACGGGAAAAGATCGGGAATTTGCCAACCCGGAAGTGTGAGCCACGAGCCAAACTGCACCAGTCAGGGACGGGAGTGCCGGGGTCCACGGCACGGGGAGGGCGCCTGGGGCTGCGTTTGAAGGCTGCACTGATCCGTTAAAAATGTTTGCAAATTGAGCAGCTGCCAGTAAACCCCGCGATGGCGCCATTCTGTTACTAATTAGTTAATTTGTTGTGCGCGGATCCTCGCTGCAAAAATAAAATGCGCCTTATAGTCCAGTGTGCCTTGTATAGGGACAAAGTTTGGAAATTTGCCGACAACCTGGAAGTGCGCCTTATAATCCAGTGTGCCTTATAGCTGTGAAATGACTGTAGTCCTGGACAGCTGCTGGTGTCACGGCCTCAGCTGGGAGCAAAAGGAATTTTTTGGGAGTGTTTGAGCAGAATTTTATTTAAAACTGGTGGATTAACACAACAAATGGAGCTGGAGACTCTTCCCACTCCTTTGCAGTGCAAGTGCTGTACAAGCAGATTTGAATTCCTGGTTTCCTCCTTCCCAGGCATTTCCATCCATTTTCCTCCCTTCACAGAGATTTCCATCCCTGTTGATTGTCCTCCTTTCCCGGAGATTTCCATCCCTGTTTCCATCCCTGTTTTCCTCCCTTCCCTGCCCCGTGCTGCAGGCACAGTCAACCCTGGGGGTGGAAGTTTGGTTATCCCCAGGAGGCTTTGCCAGATGAAAAGCAGATTTTTATTTACAGAATGCTGCGCAGACAGCAATCCTCTGTGGTTAATTAGGCTTTGGATAATTGGCACAAGTGTGCTGCTTCACCTGGAACTGGTGGAGCTTGGGGTTTTCTTTGTTCACACGCCCTAAAATATAATTTATTTTATTATTTCTTTATTTTATATTAAATAAATCAAACCTGCTGCAGGTTCCTTCCAGCAGGATTGACTGCAGGGTGGATTAACACACTCAGGGCTGGGAGGGATTGCCCAAACCTCATCACTTTCTGTTTAATTAACCCCAGAAATTTAATTTTGTGCTGTACAGAAACCCCAAAAGCTTTGGGGTGAGCAGAGCCCTTCCTTCCCCACCCAGAGATGTAAGAGCACCTCAGTGCTCAGCCAGCACTGATTTGCTACAGGAATTCTGGGCATGTGGGGGAACGCATCAGGAATCTTCAAATATCACATCTGGACTATTCCAGATGTTCCTGATGGATCTGGCTGTTCCCAGAGTCCTTCTGGAACCCCTAAATTCAGATTTCCTGTCCAGGCTCTGTGTGTGCAGGACCCATCCCAGGCTGGAATGGGATTGAGGAATTTGGGGGAGCTGGAGTTTGGAACCACCCGAACCCTGCTGCTCAAATTCCCAACTGTCTGGGCGAAGAATTCCCAGGAATGAGGGAAACTTTGGGGCAAAGGACCCAGGGTGTGAGACCCTCAAGGGTTCCCCAGAACCATCCTGGGGCTGTCAGCAAATCCTGCAGGAATCTGGAACAGGAGAACCTGGCAGGAATCTGGAACAGCAAATCCTGCAGGGACTCTGCAATGGGAAAACTTGGCAAGAATCTGGAATTGGAAAATCTGGCAGGACTCACTCTGGAACAGGAAAACCTGCAAGGAAAACCTGGCAGGAGTCTCGAATGGGAAAACCTGCAGGGAATCTGGAATGGGAAAATCTGGAATGGGATAACCCCCCAGGACTCTAGAATAAGAAAATCTGGCAGAACTCCCTCTGGAACAGGAAAACCTGCAAGGAAAACCTGGCAGGAATCTGGAACAGAAAACCTGGCAGGAATCTGGAATGGGAAAACCTGCAGGGAAAATCCGTCCAGAATCTGGAACAGGAAAACCTCACAAGACTCTGGAATGGGAAAAAGTGGAATTGGAAAATCTGGCAGGACTCATTCTGGAACAGGAAAACCTGTCAGGAATTTTGAAGAGGGAAACCTGGCAGGAAGAATCCTGGAGAAGGGAGCCTGGGATTGCTCACAGGCTCTGCTCTTAGGACACAGAGGGGCTGAGCAGCACAGGGAGGTTTTTGGTGAGGTTTAAATGAAACAATTTAAATGAAATCATTTCAACATCCCTGAGTGCCCAGGGACATGGGGACAGGGCCAGGCTCAGTGCTGGTCTCTGGAGGACAATCAGGATTTTTCCCCTGGCAAGGGCTCCAGGTCAGGCAGGGAAGGGAGAGGAGTCAGCAGAGAATTCCAGAGGATCCCACAGCATCGTCCTGCTGGGTTTTGGTTTTTTTTCCCTTTAAAGAGTGATTTAATTTAATGTGAGCTGAGGTTTTTTCCGCTGTGTTGCCACTGTCAGTGCATAAACCCCAAACTGTTTAACTGTGACACAATTGTCACCCACATCCCTGTCCCTGTGCTGTCACTGCCTCTGGCGCTGCTGCCACTTGGAAATGTCACTAAGTGCCACCACGGGTTCTGCATCACCCCCGGATCCTCCACTGAAAAAATCCCAGTGCCTGGAGTCCATCAGAGCCAGAACCCCTCTGAGGCAGCTCCAGAGCTCAATTCCTGCTGGAAATCCCAATTCAATTCCTGCTGGAAAATCCCAATTTCTGCTGAAAATCCCAATTCAATTCCTGCTGAAATTCTAAATTCCTGCTGGAAATCCCAATTCAATTCCTGCTGGAAATCCCAATTCCTGCTGGAAATCCCAATTCCTGTGGCTGCTCTGGCCATGAACTCCTGGTTTTGTTGTGATTTTTTTCTCTCTCCCCACTCGGAGCAGTTATGCTGTGGGAGGATCAAGGGGGATGCACACAGCTCTGAATGCAGAATTAATTCTTGTCCTTCAGGAAGGTAAAAAAGGAAATCGAGTTCCTGTGCAGGCCCTGTTATCTGCACCAGGAGCCAATTATTGAATTCCAGAATTGAATTATTGAATTCCTGATGAAATTGGGTCTGGGCAGCATCAGAACAGTGAAAAGAAACATCTGCTCTGAAAATTCACCTCTGCATCTGGATCCATTTTCTTCTCATTACTCCGAGAGGATATTTGGCACTCTCAAATTAAAACCAATTAAAACACTTGTTGACCCCTAAATCATTATTTATTCATAACTGTTGAAGTTGCTGCTGCTGGTAATTTAACTAATAATTCCATTTTAAATCATTGAAATAATCATTGACCTTAATTTAAAGTTGAATAATGCCTGTGGGAATAAATTGCATGAAACAGTGGTTTCATCAATAATGTGTCAACAGTCAATCAATATTTAAGTCTCAGAGCTCTGCTAATGGATGGTGATATTAAAAAAAAATAACAACCTCTTGAAGCACTGAAATTTCCTCCTGGGACAGAGCTCTGGCAGGGAGGCTTTGCCAGGAGCCTGGAAACAAAGTCCTTGATTTCCCACCTTTGAGGCACAAAAGGAGCTTTGATACTAAAGGATCAAATGAGGGAGAGACGCCAGAGTCGGTGGGAAGGAATTTGCTGATAAAAATTAAAGATTTATGTTTCTCACCCACAATTTTGCTGGAGATTCCCCCGGTGCAGCCCAGGGTGGGCTCAGGGAGGGCAGGAAAATGAATCCAAAAACACCACAGGGTTGTGTCCAAAAAGGAGGAAGAGGAGTCCCAGAATTTTATTTGAATAAAGGCAGAGGCCATGGGGATGTTTCCCTGGGGTCTCTCAGATTTTTGGTTCCTCCCGTTGTTTCTTTCATCTCTCAATATCCCATTTTATATCTCAGCAGACCCACAGTATTTTGTAAAGACTGTTAGGGAAATGAATCCACAAACACCAGAGGTTCGTGTCCAAAAAGGAGACTGAGGAGTCCCTTTTGCTTTATTGGAATAAAGGGAGAGGCCATGGGGCATCCCCTGGGGTGTCTCAGATTTTTGGAGGACTCAGCTTCCTTTATATCCCAATTTCCCTCTCTCTTTCCCCATTGCTGAGGTACCTGAGAGGCTCAGACTTCCATGTACAGTAATTTCACAACTATAAAGCGCACTGGACTACAAGGCGCACTTTGTTTTTTGCCGCGAGGATCCACACACAACAAAGTAACGAATTAGTAACGGAATGGCGCCATCGCGGGATTTACTGGCAGCTGCTCAATTTGCAAACATTTTTCACGGATCGGTGCAGCCTTCAAACGCAGCCCCAGGTGCCCTCCCTGTGCCGCGGGCCCCGGCACTCCCACCCGGCCCTGGCTTGTGGCTGCCGCGGCTCGTGCAGCTCAGCTTGGCTTGTGGCTCGCACTTCCAGTTCAATAAATTTCTGAACTTTGTCCATGTGTAAGGCACATCGGATTATAAGGCACACTTCCAGGTTTCGATCAAAATTTTAGTCAAAAGGATGCACCTTATAGTCGTGACATTTCTGTTCTCAGGGATTTCGGGATCCTGCTTCAGCGACTGCAGAGTCCAGAGACCCACGTGCCCCAAACAAAGCTTGATTCCATTTTATTTTCCTGTAAATGGACTAGAACAGAAGTCTCTCTGCCTGTCTCTCCTGGCTCACAGGATTTTTCCTGCAGCAGCCTTGGAATATCAATGATTTTTCGGAGGAGTTGGGAGCTCTTCCCCCAATACCTCGGGGATGGCACCGGGTTCTTTGTAAACTCTTTAATGGCAACAATTTCCTAAATCAAAGCAATCTGCGCTTCCCCATTTCCAATTTCATTTCCAAGCACTAAAGCCTCATAAAAGGTTTTACAACTCGGAGTCTTGGGCTGCTCTGAAGTTCTTCAGCAGCGGTGCAGTGGCATTATCTTCAGTGGAGTATTTTATCTTTAAAATTACAAGGATTTGTTCTGCTCTCTTTTATGCAGGAATAGAATGCTAACAGATGCAAAGTTTATTTTTAAACTTGGCTAGGGGCTGAAAAAGCACATTTAGTGGAGGTGTCATTTGGTGCTCTGAATCTATTTCAGGATTTAATAGTAAAATGTTTCCAAAAAATCACAGAGCTGATAATTTCTGTGGTGGAAGTGACACCGAGGGTGGACAACAAGAATTTCCCCTGAAATTCCCTCCCAGGGCTGCATTTACTGCCCGGACCCTCCTGGACAAGCAGGAATTTCCTGGAACATTGTTAGTGCTGGAAAATTTACGTTTTGATGATAAATAATGGGTGGAAACAGCAGATTTTTGTGCCAAAAATTTCACATTTTGAGGGTTAATAATGGCTGGAAACAGGAGATTTTTGGTGCTGTTAAAGGTGGGAAATTTCACATTTTGAGGTTAAATTGTGACTGGGAATAGGTAATTTTTGATGCTAATAAATCTGGGAAATTTCACACTGTGAGATTAAATAATGACTGGAAACAGGAGATTTTTGGTTATATTCAGGATGGGAAATTTCCCATTTTGAGGGTAAATAATGGCTGGGAACAGCAGATATTTGGTCACCAAATCCCAGAGCTCTGGCTGCTCCCTGCACCGATTTGGGGATTCTGTGGATTTGGGGATTCCATGGATTTGGGGATTCCTGGAACCCCCAGCAGCTGCTGTCGTGTCCCAGGGCTCTAATCTCCCATCTGGTGGCTGGAATTGTCACCAAGCCCTGCCAGGGCACAGGGCCTGTGCCAGGAAATCCAAACTGGGGCTGGATCTGCTCCCCTGGGGGCTGCAAGGGGCTGCAGGACATAGCAGAGCTGCTTTTCCCTTTTTTAATTAAAAATAAACCTGGGGAGTGGTGGGGAGAGCAGAGCATGGGTGTGGGACTGGGGAAGGCTGAAGGGAGCTCTGCAGGTGGGGATTCTTGGGAACCCCCCCAAAAAAACCCCAAAAACCCCCCAAAACATCCCCCCCAAAAACCCAAAAATCCCCCCAGACCCCCCAAAAAACTCCAAACCCCCCCGGAATTTTGTGGATAATTTGGGAAATGATGGAAAGTTTCCCAACTGCTGCTGAGCTCATTTTGTGTTCGCGGGGCTCAGGGGAGCAGCCCCCACCTCCTGGACTCATTATGCAAATGAGCATAAACATGTGATCACCTATTGCAATTTATGCAAATGGGAATAAATCTGTGAGCACCTATCCCAGGTTTTTATCCTGTGCCATGAACATCTTCCCTGACACAGCTCCCAGATTCCCTCAGTGAGTAATGGCTCGTGTTTAGCGTTTCACACCTCACTGTCACATAGATCATTTCTGGGATGTTTTACATCAATTAGGATATTTTACATCAGTTAGGAATCCTCCCCCACGGAGCGCGCGGGGCTGCAGGGAGGATTTTACAGAATGAAAAGTGCAAACAGAACAATTCACAATTCTGGGAATTTGGAAATCCTGAACGGTGAGGTGGGAAATGGGAAGGTGACAACAAATTGTGGGGCCAAAATCAGAGCCCTGCAGGAGCTCTTTGGATCCCCAAAATGGGATTTTTTTCCCTGCAGGGATCCCCAAAAATGGGATTTTTGATCCTTTGGATTCCCCAAAATGGGAATTTTGCCCCTGGAGGGATCTCCCAAACTGGAGCTGCTCTGGGTGACTGGAGCTGTACTGGACACAGTGGAGCTGTACTGGGTGACTGGAGTGTACTGGGTAAACTGGAGCTGTACTAAAATACAGCTGAATTCCCCAAGTTCACTGATTTCCATTTTTTTTTCTCTTTCATCACAAAAGAAGGGTCTGAATCTTGACAGTTGTGAAGTTCATCATGCCTGTGATATTATAAACTAAAAAATCCTCTGTTTGTGTTCCTGATGGTTTTATTTTACTTTTTGTCTGCATTTTTCACATCATTTCACTCTAAGCTAAATTTCAAATCTGGTGCCAAATCCATGAATTTTCCACCAGCTCGTTTTGCAACTGGCACTGAAAGCCTCCAGCAGAAAACCTGAAAGTTTTCTCACATGAAGCCATGAAGACAAGGATAAACAGAAAATAACTGTAATTAGAGAAAATAATTGCAAGATATTTAATTCAGGTGCCATTTTTGCAGTAGAGAAAATAATTGTAAGATACAGTAATTTCACGACTATAAGGCACCTTAAAGCCTAAAATTTGGATTGAAACCCAGAAGTGCGCCTTATAATCTGATGTGCCTTATAGATGGACAAATTTCGGAAATTTGCCAACCTGGAAGTGCGAGCCACGAGAGCCGGTGCCGGGGGAGAGCGGGAGTGCTGGGGCCCAGGGCACGGGGAGGGCGCCTGGGGCTGCGTTTGAAGGCTGCACCGATCCGTGAAAAATGTTTGCAAATTGAGCAGCTGCCAGTAAACCCCGCAATGGCGCCATTCCGTTACTAATTCGTTACTTTGTTGCTCGTGGATCCTCGCTGCAAAAAAAGTGTGCCTTATAGTCCAGTGTGCCTTATAGTCATGAAGTTACTGTATTTAATTCCTTGTAAGCTATTTAATTCAGGTGCCATTATTTGCACTAGATGTAAGATATTTATATAAGATATATTATCAGATATTTAATTCAGGTGGCATCCTGGCCTGTCCCAGAGCAGCAGGGTTTTACTGCCAGCAGCTCAGGTGATATTTATTTCACAGGGACAATTCAGGGGCCATAAAAGAGCAGTTTTAGGAACAAACATCCAAATCCTCCCCAGGGCGGCCGTGTTTGCCTTTCCCTGTTTATGTCGCTACCCAGGAAGAGATAAAATTTTTATCTTGGTTTTAACAAGAGATAAAAAGTGCTGGGGGTGTGAGTGCTGTGCAGGGACAGGGAAAAGGGGAATGGCAGAGTTTTAGGGGAATGGCAGAGTTTTAGGGGAATGCAGAGTTTTAGGGGAATGGAAGGCAGAGTTTAGGGGAATGGCAGAGTGTTTTTGTTTTTTTTACATTTCCCTTCAAAAAGCATTTTTCTCACTCCTCAGACGAGTCAGTGAGCCGTGCTCAGGTGGGAATTCCCATTCTTGAGCCAGAGAAAGAGCAGACAAGAGTAAAACCGTGCCTATTCCAAACAAAACTGATTTAAAATCCAAAGTTTTGAGTTGAAACGGGATAAAAAGGAGAAAGAGGAGATTTGTTACTCAGCCACTCTTTGACATCACAGCCACTCACAGAAGGAGCAGTTACTTTAAAAAATAATAAAGAAAAATGCATTGTAACCTTGAAAACCAGTTTTGATCTGGTTTGCATAGAGGATTTTGATTGTAATTAAGAGGAATTTCTCTGCCTTGCTTTCTCAGCTCCACAGACCCCAGCAGGGCCTCATTAAGGATTGCTGAACAGGTTTTTCCCTCATTTGGCCACTTCCCCACTGCTCCTTTCATCCCTGCCTGTGCTGTACACTGCTGAGCGTGGCAGGGGAGCACCAGGGGATGGAAAGTTCCTCCTGAAACCTCCACAAAGTTTAATTCATGGCCGGGCTCTGCCAGGAGCCCAGAATCAGGCAGAGGTGGAAAATTCAACCCCTGAGCATCCCTTTTTCCTCTTTTGCTTCATTTTATGGCCAGATTTTACACCACCATAAGGAAAGCTTATTAAATATTCACCATCCAGTGTTTAGCATTAGCTAAAAACCAGCTCAAGGAGGAAGTGGCCAGAATGGAAAATCCTCTCAGCCCTGAACCTCTTGTCCTGCCCCAGCTGCTTCATTCACACTCGAGGATTTCATTGGGATTTCCCCCCTCCTCGATATTATTCTTAATTAGCCCTCAAAACACGAGACAGAATGTGCCTTTAGGGGCTGAGCTCAGCCTAATTAACAGAGTATTCCAGTAGATTTTGGGGCTGTTCTTGCACTGCTGCTCCTCCCTGTAGGACACACATTTCCTGTCCGTGTCCTCAAGGCTCCATGAAACCACAGAAGGGGCTGCAGGGTTTTCACTCCCCTTTGAGTGCTGGAAGAGCAGCAGGGAGGTCTGAACTGTCTGAGACCACTGCAGGGAGCTGTGCCTGGAGATTCACTCCAGATCCATGGGGAGTTTAGTCCCAGCAGAAGGGATTGATATACGGTATTTTCACGACTATAAGGCGCACCGGATTATAAGGCGCACTTCCGGGTTGTCGGCAAATTTCCCAAAATTGCTGAGAGCACCCAGAGTGTGACACTGCTGGGATTCAGGGTGGATAGGCACTGACCATTGCTTTATTTGGGTTTAATTTGGGTTCTTTTGGTTTATTTTAGTTTATTTTGGTTTATTTCGGTTTATTTGTGTCTGGTGAGATCCTGGTGGTGAACGGTGCTGCCCGTGCCCGTGGGTTGTGTTTCTCACAAGAGATGATGGAGTTTTGTGATGAGGAAATGGCTTTCAAATGTCACAGCACTGCCCCGTGATGGTAATCACATCATTGTTTCCTAACCCCGTGTGTTTAAGTTCAGCCCAAGGTAACACTGCTCGTTTTAGCAGTGGGCAAAGCAATGACAATCTCATTTTACACCGTGTCTCGTTTGTACCTATTGATTTCTCAAATCCAGAATGAAAGCTGTCTGGATGGAGTTTAAATGTTTTAGTATCTTCTCAAAAATCTGTTAAGCACATGTGAGATTCCTTGATGCTTTCAGATCTTTTTAGTGACTCTTTTTTTATGGAAATGCAGATTTTTATCTCCATGTTGTTTATCTCCTCCTCGTTTCCAAACCAACCCTTGCCGTGATTTCGGCTATTTCCTGCAGCTCATGATTTCATAAATTCCCGTTCAGGCGCTGCAAGAGGAGATCAGAGCTGTCAGACTTGACAAATAAATCTCCAAGTCCTGGAACAAAAGGGCTGCGAGTCCCCGAGCAGGCTGCGAGCTCGGGGTTAATAACGCTGCCAGAGGATGACTCAGGCGCCAGGGAAGTAACAGTGATTTTATCACGCTGCAGATATGAAAAGGATATTGTTCACAGGGCACTGGAGCAGCTCTTGAATAATTCCAACTCCTTCCCGGAGCTTTTTCTGTGATGAGCAGAGAGCGGGGGCAGAGCCCGGCCGGGGTTCT
>VRYO01002785.1:877160-927384 GCA_009812075.1 Sialia sialis
AACAGGAACAGGAACAGGAAACGGGAATGGGAATGGGGACAGGAACGGGAACGGGAATGGGAATGGGAATGGGAACAGGAAATGGGAACAGGAAGTGGGAATGGGAATGGGGCTGGGAATAGGAAAAAAACCCCAACTGCGTGGGGGACAGTTTTGGACACTTCAAAAACTGGACAGAAATCCCAAATCTGTTTTGTAAGGAAAAGCATTATAAAATTTTGCATCCCAAACTTCATTGTTTAACTGCAGACAAAGTTTGTTTCCCCAATTCGAAATATGAAGCTCCATATTTAAATCCAATTTGTGCAAAGATCAACAAGGACTGGAAATTCCTGCAGATGCAGCCCGGTACAGGATTTTACAGGAACTGGGAAATCTGGGTTCCAAATTTTCTCCTCTAAACTCCTGTTGAAATTGGGAGCTGCATGTTGGAATTACATCTATTAATACTTAAAGGGCCCAATTTTCTCAGCAGTTGAGTCACCTGAAGGAGAGAAGGAGCTGAATTCCTCAGTCCGGTTTTAATGAGCTCATCAGGGATTTTAGGCTCTGCTGTTGAGAGTTGCTCTGTGATGTCTCACTCGGCCACTGAGCGTCCCTAAATTGTAATTTCATCATTTATTATTGCTGTGCTCTCGAGCTCTCGGCACGGGAAGGAAGCTCCATTTTTGGAGCCTGGGTGAAATGTTTGTTCCTAATTTTTCCCCCCTCCTCCTTTCTTTTTCATTTCTGTTATTGTCATAAAAAGATTTAAAGTCCCTTTTGGCCTCGCGTGCAGAGCGTAAAACACAAAACCCTTCCTGAAAGGTAATTTTCCAGGAATGAAAAGCACAAGAATTGTGTCTCAGGCTTCGCTCTTCTGTCATTTGCTGCTGCTACAAAACAGCTTTTTGTGTGCAGCTCTGAAGTGCAGAATCCCAAAAACTGGGGGAAAAAAAGCCTGGCTTTTTTTTTTTTTTTGTGTAGCGCTGAAGGGCCAGAATCCCAAAAAAACCGTGGAAAACCTCAGGGATTTGCAGTCAGTCCCTGGGAAAGTTCCAGCAGCTCCTGGGGCAATGGGAATTGGAGTTAGGGCACAGCAGAGGTGATGACAAGGGGAAGAGAAATTGAGGTAAAATCCTGAGTGTGAAGGGCACTTTAGGAGGTAAAAGGGGAAAACGTGATTTATTTGGGAATGTTGTCTGATTCCATGTGGAGCAAGAATGTCCAGGCAATTCCAAGTGTAAAATACAGAAATATCTATCTGTGAATGAAGGGCTGGTTGGATATCCCAAGGAAAACGTCGAAGGGAAAAGATGCAGTGGGATTGTTAGAAGTGCATAACATATTGTTGGCTTTTTGCAAATATTAAAATAAATGCTATATGTATAATGTTAAAATAGCTTTTCTGTATGAATATAAGTTTTTTTCTTTTCTTCTAATAGCAAAAGTCAAACGTAAATTATTTAAAAATAGTGTGCTTAAACTACCCACTTAGTTGAAATAACAGCCCATAAATGTGTAATGAAAACACTACAGCTGACATAACAATTATCAAAAAACCAAAACCACCACCCAAATTAAAAAATAATTAAAAAAAAATTAAAACCACAAGCCGAAAACACATATACTCTAAAAAAGCAAAACCCAAAAAGTAACCACACTAAACAGTTCTGCAAAAAAATTTAACTATACATAAAAAACTATAAATATACAACAAGTTAATGTATTATAAAGTGTATTTAAAAAAACATTCCCAAAACAACCATATACTCTTAACAACTTACCAAGCACCCAACCATTTTAACCCTTTACTTTATATTTATCTCCTGTTATCTTTTTATTAAACCTTTTAAATTGTACCAGAACAGTAAAACGTCTTTTTCACATGGATTTACCTGGTCATGGGCGAGGTTTTGATCACTCCCAGCCCCAAAAACCTCCCTGACGCCCCAAAAAAAGGCAGAGCACCCAATCCAGGCAGTGCCGGGAGAAATCCTGCCTGGATTTCACCAGGGCTGGGATTTCCTCCTCCGTGCCTTGCCCTAAATAGCAAATTCAGTGGAATAACTCGGGGTCACCGGGAGTTCTCCAGCTGGGTGATCCCCATGGGCTCCGCTCCTGCTCCAGGCCTGGGGGAGCCGTGCTGGGAGCCTGGGATTTCCCAGCCTCTCGAAAATCTTGTGACACTTTTTTATTAATTCCCATAAAAGCGGGATTTAACAAAGCCCGCAGCACTGCTGAGGATTGACAAGGTGGAAATTGGCATCAGTGTTCAGCAGTAAAAAGCTGGAAGTCGTGATAATATTTTACAAGGCACCCTGAGAAGGGGATGAAAGCCACTGAAGGTGGCTGTGATTTCCCAGCACACACAGAGCTCCACGGGTTTTGACAGAAATGAAACAAATCTCCTTTTTCTGTCACCTCCTAGACCCAGCCAGGGTTTGGTTTTCCTTCTCAGCACCACAAATTCCCTCCCATCTGCCTTGATTTCACTTCATTCTTTATTTCTGCCACCTCTTCCTGCTCCCTCCATCCTCGCACTCATCCCTGGCTGTGCTCTCTGAAATCAATCCCTCCTCACCCACATCCGTCATCTCCCTCTGAATTTTTGCCAGAAACCGAACAGGTGCTGAAATAAATTCCAGCCTTGATGGAGATCGATGGGAATTTCCTGGGTTTGACAACGGCCATGAGGATTTGGCTGGGAGGGATTTGTTCTGAATGCAAAGCTCTGCTCCATAGCTCTGGAATTCAGGAATGATTTGGCTGGGTGGGAATTGTTCTAAAATTCTGCTCCAGGGCTTTTGAATTCAGGAATGATTATTTAACTGGGTGGGATTTGTTCTAAAGGCAAAGTTCTGCTCCAGGGCTCTGGAATTCAGGAATTCTCGGCCCCTGATGGCAGCTGGGGATCCCCACTCTGACAGGATGTGGTGGAAACTTCTCCACTCACATCCTGCAGCTTCTGGACCCTCAGTTCCCCACTGGGGCAGTTTTCTGCTGGTTCTGATGTTTTGTGGCAGTTTGACAATTCTTACACTTCAATTATTTTATTTTATTTTTTTTCTCTGTGCATGTGTCCCAACCTGGCAGGCGTTCCCAGAGTAAAACCCATCCTACATAAAACCCCAAGTTGATTTTTCAAAATAAAACCCCAAAGTTGATTTTTTACTCCAGGAATAAAATAACATGAGAGAAGAAAGGTGAAAATCATGATTTGTCCTTTGGTTGCTTTCAGGAAATGAGAACAGCGAGACCCTGCCCGAGTCGATCCCCTCAGCCCCAGGGACCCTGCCCCATTTCCTGGAAGAGCCCGACGATTCCTACATCATCAAGAGCAACCCCATCGTGCTGCGCTGCAGGGCCGTGCCCGCCATGCAGATCTTCTTCAAGTGCAACGGGGAGTGGGTGCACCAGAACGAACACGTGTCCCACGAGAGCCTGGATGAGGCCACAGGTGAGCCTGGAGCAGATCCAAATGGGAATTCCCAGTGCTGACCCCACCCTGGACAGATCCAAATGGGAATTCCCAGTGCTGACCCCACCCTGGACAGATCCCAGCAGGAATCCCAGTGCTGACCCCACCCTGAACAGATCCCAGTGGGAATTCCCAGTGCTGACCCCACAGGAGCGGGTCCTGGACTGATCCCAGTGATAATCCCAGTGCTGACCCCACAGGAACTGGTCCTGGGCAGATCCCGATGGGAATTCTCAGTGCTGACCCCACAGGAGCTCTGCAGGGAGCTGGGGCTCCTCTGATTCCATTTGTAGCAGGAGATGGAAAGAGGGCAATTCTTTTTGGAATTTTGTTGGAGTTTTTATGGAATTTTTGTTGGGTTGGATCCTGGAGTTTGCCCCCAGCTCCTCTTTTTAGGGGATTCCTGCCGGGAGCTTGCCCCCAGCCCCAGCCAGGGCAGGATTTGAGGTGGGAATAACCTGAGTAGGAGCAATCCACAGTGTCCTGTGGAAGAGAGAGGAAAAGGAGAAGGAGAAGGAGAAGGAGAAGGAGAAGGAGAAGGAGAAGGAGAAGGAGAAGGAGAAGGAGAAGGAGAAGGAGAAGGAGAAGGAGAAGGAGAAGGAGAAGGAGAAGGAGGAGAAGGGAGGGATCTGGGAGTGCTCAGGGATCTGCTGAACCCTGAGCAGAGCCCGGAGCTGCTCTCAGAGCGACTGAGCCCCGTGGCTCCCAGCTCTGGCTCCTCTTTGGCTTCTCCCCTCTCCCCTCCCAGCATTGCTAGGCAACCCCCAGCCTTGGCAGCAGCGCTCTGTGTACAACACCTTCTCCAGCAACACAAGAAATTCCTTTTTTAGAGGCAAAAATGCCATTTAAAAAGAAGTTGCACCTCCTAAAGTAGTGCTTGGCATTCTTTTGAAGTGACACATGCTGAAGAAATTTCGTATTAGAGGGGTTTTTTTTTTTGTAAATGCTAATCTGAATGCATTTTAATTTTTGCGGTTACCTTTTCAGAAATAATTTAATAGGCATAACCTTTACTTCCAAAAGCACTGCTGAATCAATATGGGAGAAATGTCGTCCTTAAAAGCTTTCCTTCCATATGGTTGCAGAAAATCTCTCTGTGAGTGCTGCAATTATGTTTTCTAAGCTCTGGGTTAATAACAGAACAAACCAAGATGGGAGCACGAGGTGGGGATTAAACGGCAGCAGTAACGTCGAGGTTGGAGACACAGAGCAGCAGGGTTGGGATCACGGAATGGTTTGGGATTGTGGAATGGTTTGGGATCGTGGAAAGTTTTGGGTTGAGATCATGGAATGATTTGAGTTGGGATTATGGAAAGGTTTGAGATCATGGAATAGTTTGGATTGGGATCCTGGAAAGGGTTAGGATCATGGAAAGACTTGAGTTGGCATCATGGAAAGATTTGAATTGGGATCATGGAAAGGTTTGAGTTGGGATCATGGAAAAGTTTGGGTTGAGATCATGGAATGGTTTGGGATCATGCAAAGATTTGGGTTGGGATCATGGAAAGGTTAGAATTGGGATCATGAAAAGATTTGGGATCATGGAAAAGTTTGAGTTGGGATCATGGCAAGGTTTGGGTTGGGAGAAAATGTGTCTGATTCCCGCTCCCCTGCAGAAACACCTCAGGAGTGGAGATGCCCCAAAAATTTGCACCCAAAACCCAGGAGGTGCAGGCAGAGCAGCACCCAAGTGTCCCCAAGGTGCCAGAATTGTCCTCAGGGCACCAAACTGCAGAGAGGGGCAGCCCTGAAGGGAATTCTGTCACCACCATCCATGTCCAGAGCCAGGAATTTGTTTGGAATTCTTCCTCAGCCTTCAGGGAGCAGCAGCTGCTGGGTTTGGGTTTTTCTGGCGTGAACGTGCAGTGCCCTCATTTCTGGAGTCACAGCCCAGGCTCTGCTGTGCTGGGGGCTCCAGCTGGGAAATTGGGATTTGGGCCAAAAACGCAGATTTTGGTTAAAGGGGATTCTGCACTGAAAGGGTCTGACCCTCTCCACATTTCCACTGCTGGTGTGGGGCCCAGATGCTGAGAGGATGTGGGGAAGGGGTGGAAAATCAGAGAAAGAAAATCAGAGAAGTGGTGGAAAAGTGGAGAAGGGGTGGAAAGCAGCATCCAGGAGCCCGGGCTGGAGGGATTTGGTGCTGGAGGCAGGGACGGTGCCTGGGCACCCCTGGAGCACCCAGGGTGTCCCAAGGGACCCCACAGCCGAGCTCTGTCACCCTGCTGCGCACCCAGCCCAGCTCTTCATGACTTTGCTTCTAAAGGAGAGGATTAAAAACCCGTGAGCAGCCCAGGAGTGTCAGTGAGGAGGAGCAGCAGCACACGGAGGGTTTTGCTGCTGCCTGGGGATGCCTGCAAGGTTTTTGTCCCTGCGGAGGTTCTGCTGCTCTGCCTCTGCTTTTCCTGTTTATTCCCGAGCGTGGCAGAGCAGAGACTTCGTTCTCATCGTGGATACTCTGTGAACAAAGTGTGGCAATTAGGGGCTGATTAATTCCCCTCTGCTGCATTTCCTGCACACTCCAGAAGCCGCCTGGCTGTTTGGGGTTGGGGCTGAGCAGCGGCCCGGCCCCGTTCTCGCAGAGTTTCCTTGTCTGGTAACTGGAAGGATTACAGCAATAACTGCTGTCAGTGTTTTTCTCATTTAAACAAATAAAGCTGACAAATGCCGAAGTTCTCTGCAGCTCCGTTGTGTTTAGTACACGGAGAGCAATTATTCATCTGCTGCCAGCCCGGTCTGTGCAGCTCGAGCATCCAGCAGAGCCCATTAGCATTTCAGTGCCACAGCCAGCACTTGATATTCTGCACGGCTCTACTGTAAAACAAAAGATGATGGTTCTAATTTGCACAATAATTTAAAGGGTTGGGCTGGCGGTGCTGATTGGAGTTATTGGAGTTGCAGGTAAGATGTCGCTGTGGTTTAGGAGGTTTGCTTTGATCTGGATGGGTTTTTCTCCCAGGAAGGATTTTCCCGAGGTGCAGAGGGGAGCTGGGTGTGTTTGCTGCTGAAATAGCGGGCTGATGAATGGAGAATATTCCTCTGCTCCCAACAGGTTTTCTGGCTGGCATTATTCCTATAACAAATGGAAGGAGCTGTCCCTCCTCCATAAACAAAACCTCACTTCCCCCAAAGGCGCCGCTCTCTCCCGAGGTTCTGTCCAGGCCAAATCATTCCCAGATTCTGAAGTTTTGGATGCATTTATTTTCTCTATGGGTGAACTGGGAGACCTTTAGGAGGTCCTGAATTCCTGCCTGGCCCATTCTCAGCTTCCCCAAATCGTGCTCTTTGTTTGCCACATTAAATACGGGCTGATTTATCGATTAATTAAATGCCGTGTCAATGAAAGGAAGAGCTGGGCTGGAGAATATTCCTCCTTAATAAATCTGGAGTTGTAAATGCCTAGATTCACTGACGCCTGCTCAGAAATTTGCAGCGCCCAGGAGCCAAGAAATGGCTCCAGCTTCTCCAAAATTCATCATCGAGTGATGATATTTTTTTTGTTTGGTATCAAAATCCGTCGTGGTGAGCAGGGGCAGCTCCCACACCTCTGTCTGTCCTTGCTGCTTCCAAAAATCCACCGAGCAACTGAAGGGACCTGGATAATCCAGGGAGGGTTTCCCCCCCTGAGAGCTGCTCCTGGTGGGAATGGGAATTTTGGGAATTTTGGGAATGGGTTTGGGATCCCAAATCTTCAGCCCAGCACTCTGAGGGATCTCACTGGAGCTTCTCTTACCTTAAACCTGCACAGATCTCTCTGCAAAACATTTTGATGCTAGAACCCGAGGATTTCTGGCTGGCAGAGCAGGGATGGCTCCGTCAGGGGTGCATTTTCCTGGCAGGGTCTCTGGCAGAGCCTTTGTTCCTCAGGGTTTGTTGTCACTGTGTCAGAACTAAAGGGAGGCTTTGTAAACAGTTTTGTTCCAAACGGCATCAACACGGGGAAAAACAAAATGCAAATAAAGGCAGCCAGGAAACCTGTGCTCGTTTGTGGCAGGGGGAATAAATATTTGAGGGGCTGAAGGGATTCTTGTGACAACTTGTGGAGCTGTCAAGGGTTTGTCCCTGCCTTTGGGTTTCACTGTAAGCAAGGCTTAATGAAAAGAAGTAAAAATCCCCTTCTCCTGTTGCTGGAAAAGTGTGAAATATTCAGTATTTTTGTGCAGGATTTAGAGCTTGTTTTGGAGTATCCCCAGTGAACCCCATCCCTCCTTTGCCAGAGGAGCACAGCGACTTCCCCATGCCTTGGAGGAGCCCAGCTGTTAATGACGCCTGAGATTAAGTGGAAGCCAATTTTTATGGAGTTCAGATTTAGAATTCTTGCTGCTTTATAAGCTCCACAGGCATGAAATACGGCGAGATTGGGTTTGCCTCCATTTCCAGTGGAGGGGAAATAACAGCCTGGGGACTGCAGGAGGAGACAGGAGCAGGAACAAGGCCTGGATGTTTTCCATTTTCATTTAATGTTTTCCTGACTCTTTCAAATGTTTCCCAGCGCCAGGTTTGGGTTGGATTGGATTGGATTGGATTGGATTGGAATGGATTGGACTGGATTGGGTTGGATTGGATTGGATTGGATTGGATTGGATTGGACTGGATTGGAATGGGTTGGATTGGATTGGATTGGATTGGATTGGATTGGATTGGAATGGGTTGGGTTGGATTGGATTGGATTGGACGGGATTGGATTGGAATGGGTTGGGTTGGATTGGATTGGATTGGATTGGAACGGATTAGATTGGAATGGGTTGTATTGGAATGGGTTGGATTGGGTTGTGTTGGAATGGATTGGATCGGTTGGATTGGATTGGATGGATTTGACTGGATTGGATTTTTCTCTCCCAAGGCTGCCATGCTGAGATGGCTGCAGGTCTGGGGTGCCACACAAAAGGTGTGGGAGGATTCTGGAGGATTCTGGAATTTACCTTGGGAGGATGCTGGCATTCAGACTCTGGCTGGGGAAATACTCCTGGTCTGAGGGTGCTCATATCCCCCCCTGCCCAGGGAGCTTTGCAAGGGCTTGGAGATGTCACTGAGGAACATTTTATTGTCCATGACTGAATTCCACACAAATATCGTGGGTGAAGGAGGCACCAGAGAAGAGGAATTGCAAAGATCACAGTGGGGGGAACTCAGTGCAGCGTGACCCACCCAGGATTTCATTACAGGATTTAATTACCGTGTGTTTAATTACCGAAGCGATGAAGGCTCTGACTGAAACCAGTGCTGCAGATCCAAGGTTTGGGTCTCTCCCCCTCTGCCCTCCCTGCTGACTCCGTGCCTCTCCCCCAGGGCTGAAGGTGCGCGAGGTTTCCATCAATGTCACGAGGCAGCAGGTGGAGGATTTCCACGGCCCCGAGGATTACTGGTGCCAGTGCGTGGCCTGGAGCCACCTGGGCACCTCCAAGAGCAGGAAAGCGTCGGTGCGCATCGCCTGTGAGTAAATCCTGCTGCTCTGGGGGTTCTTGGGCGGGAAATACTGCGTTTGGGACTGGAAATGCTGGGTTTGAGAATTCTGTGAGTACAGTAATTTCACAACTATAAGACGCACTGGACTATAAGGGACACCTTTTTTTTTTTTTTTTTTTTTAAAGCCAGGATCCACTGCCGGCTCTCGCCGCGGCTTTCGCCGCTCACACTTCTGGGTTGGCAAATTTCCGAACCTTGTCCATGTATAAGGTGCACTTCCGGGTTTTGATCAAACTTTTAGTTAAAAGGGTGCGCCTTATAGTCGTGAAATGACCGTAAATCCTGCTCCTCTGGGGCTGGAAATGCTGGGGACAGCAGGGACGTAACCCCAGATACAAAAGTGTCACCAGGAGCTGCTCCAAGACCCGTCCCGCTCTTGGAATCAGGCCTGGGATGTTTTCCTGGCAGACCCAGAGCCTGACACTGCCCCTGCCAGCGGAGAATTCAGGGAGGATTCAGGGAAAATTCAGGGATTGCTCCCCCAGCCTGTGGGGAGCTTTTCCCTTTGAACCCCAGCTCAGATCTTCCCCTCTCCTGGCAGAGGAAGGCAGAGCGAAGGGAGAACCCGAAGGGAGATCCAGGGAGTGTTGCAGCAGTTCCTGACAGCACAAAAGGTGTCTTTTACCAGCAGAAACATTTAACAGGCTAAAACAAACATTTGTCAGAAGTAAAAGGACGGTGTAAGAAAACCTTCATTTCATTAACAGTGGATTTTTATGTTATTTTTTTTTTTTTTGTTGGCTGATTCAGTCTGAATGTCTAAATACGTGTAAATCCAATTTTTTATTTCACTGCATTAACTGCCATAACACTGAGCCAATAATTCCCCTGCACTGCCGTGCTGAAAGGACCTTTATCTGAATTGAATTTTTATTGACTTTTCTCTGCTCTGTGATTTCCCAGCCCCACAAAATGGCAATTGGAGCCAAGCTCAGCATGAGCAGGAGCAGCAGGAGCCTCGTGCTGGGGCTTTTCAACTCTCACTATGGGAGCAGCTCCTGTTGCCCCAGACCCCATTAACCCCTGAGTGCCCTGGAGAGGCTCTGGGGTGTTCTGGGGATGCCTGGAATGTTCTGGAGAGGCTCTGGGGTGTTCTGGGGGTGCCCGGGGTGTTCTGGAGAGGCTCTGGGGTGTTCTGGGGGCTCCTGGAGGCTCTGTCTGAGAGCTGAGCTCCTCTCTGCCCCTTCCTGCCCTGCTCCTGCTCAAAGCTGAGTGTTTGATGGGAAAAGCAGCAATTTTGGAGGAGCAGGGGCTCCTCAGGAACATCCTGGGGTGGGATTTACAGCGTGGGGATCACCCTGGAGGATCAGGGACGAGACCCTGCAGCTCTGACAAAACCCAGAACGTTTTCTGGGATGGGCTCTGAGGAACCAGCAGCTTTATTTCATCCTTTTTTTTTTTGGTTTTGCACTAAAATCCCAAAGTATCTGAATTGTGAGCGGAGCTGCAGCAGTTCATATTTCTCTGGAGAGGCAGGTGAGTATTTCTTTGTGGGGAAGGCAGAGCAGAGGGATCCTGCTCCATTTCTCACCCTAATAAAGGCATTTGTAGGCACGAGCACAGCCCGGCTTTAATGAATGGAAGAGAAATTCGTTATCCGGTGAGGGGAAAACATTAACAAAGAGTCATGGAAAGGAGTGAGTACTGTGATGCACCGAGAGCATCTCCCTGCAGCAGCAGCGGGCTCAGATCATCCTGGGGCATTTTGGAAAATGCAGAGCAGGGCTCTGATCACTCACTCAGATCATCCTGGGGCATTTTGGAAAATGCAGAGCAGGGCTCTGATCACTCACTCAGATCATCCTGGGGCATTTTGGAAAATGAAGAGCAGGGAATGCAGGCAGTGAATCCCCTCTGTGCAGAACACAACGAGCTCCTGATGGAGCATCCCCCGGCAGCCAGGCACAGCCCCGAGGGTGAGAAAACTCCCGGAATTCCTGGGTGTGTCTTTCCTTTGGGGCAGGAATACCAATCGGGATGAATTCTTGCATCCAAGGAATGCCAATTGTGATGAATTCTCAAATCCAAGGAATTCCAGTTATCAATTGTGATGAATTCTGACATCCAAGGACTGCCAATTGTAATTAATTGTTGAATCCAAGGAATGCCAGTGGTGGTGAATTCTTGAATCCAAGGAGTACCAATCATGATGAATTCTGGAATCCCAGGAATTCCAGTTATCAATCGTGATGAATTCTCAAATCAGGAATGCCAGCTGTCAATCGTGATGAATTCTTGCATCCAAGGAATGACAATTGTAAATTAATTCTTTAATCCAAGGAACACCAATTGTAATCTCGAATCCAAGGAATGCCAGTGGTAATTAATTCTTGCATCCGACCCTGCAGATCTCCGGAAGAACTTCGAGCAGGACCCCCAGGGCAAGGAGGTTCCCATCGAGGGGATGATTGTTCTGCACTGCCGGCCCCCCGAGGGCGTCCCTGCGGCCGAGGTGAGATTTGGGATGGGGACAGGGGCACAGGGACACCAGGACACCGGGAAAAGCTTTGGGATGGGCACAGGGGCAGAGGAGAAGCTTTGGTATGGATATAAGGGCACAAGGAAAATTTTTGGGACGGGCATAGGGGCAGAGGAAAAGCTTTGGGATGGGGACAGGGACACAGGGGCACAGAAAAAGCTTTGGGATGGAGGGAGAATGGGGAGACCCGAGGACTGTGTGTGCTGGAAGTGTTGGTCCTGGTGCTTTTGTCTCCCAAATGTCCTTTTGTGACTCACTACGTTTACAAAAGTGTGGTTTTTTTATCCAAATTCTGGACTGTTTGCCGAGAAATCCTGGTTTTCAGGCAATTTCCAAGTCCTCTGCTCCTGAACTGAAAGCAGATTGTGGCATATTTTCCCAGGAATTACTTTTCTCCTCGAAAAACAAGACAAAGTTAAAAAGCCAGCCTAAAAATATTATGATAAATGGTTGCTGGGGAGAGAAAATCTGCTGCAAGTAATAATTTAGTGGGGTTTGGCTTGACTCTAAAGAGGCTTTTTGTGATGAGAGCTGGATCTGAACAGGAAAACAACGGGGATGCCTTAAAATGCAATGACCAGGCTGCTCCTGGAGGGAGAGGTTCCACGTGGGTCCAGGCTTTAAAAATCCAGGGAAATGTTGAATTTTTAATTGCACCCTGCAGCTCTCTCCAGCACCTCCTGGGGAATGAGAGCAGCTGGATCAGGAGTTGGTTTTGCCCCTTATCCCGAGGGTGATAACTGAGAGAAGAAAAGGAAAATAAAATAAATGTGTGCTTTTAGTTAGTGAGGGATGGAGCAGATGTGCCTGGAAATAAAGAGCAGAAATGCAGAGACACCTCCAGTGAGTGCTGGAGGAGAGGAAAACGAGGCAGGGATGGGCTGGGTTTGTGTCCAGGTTTCTGGGGTTTGTGTCCAGGGTTCTGCTCTGACATTCCAATCTCTGCTCCAACCTCCTCAGCTCTAGTTTCACTCATTACCAGGAAAATGGATGATGCTGTGAAAAACACGTTTTATTGTTTTGGTAAAATTCAAAGGGTT
Source organism: Sialia sialis (assembly GCA_009812075.1). Classification (NCBI taxonomy): domain Eukaryota; kingdom Metazoa; phylum Chordata; class Aves; order Passeriformes; family Turdidae; genus Sialia; species Sialia sialis. The sequence goes on from VRYO01002785.1 coordinate 889,606, forward strand.
TAATAAAAAGATAAAAGGAGACAAACATGAAGTAACGGGTTAAAACGATTGGGTGTTTGGTAAGCTGCCAAGAGCACAGGGCTGTTTTGGGAATGCTTTTTAAAATACAATTTACAATACATTAATTTGTTGTATATTTATAGGGTTTTATGTATAGTTAAATGGGGTTTTTTGGGAACTGTTTAATACAGTTACTTTTTGGGTTTATTTTTTTAAAGCATGTGTGTTTTTTTGTTTGTAGTTTTAATTTTTATTTGGATAGTGGTTTTGGCTTTTTGCAGTTGGTGAGTGTTGATAATCGTTGTGTTGGTTGCAGGGTTTTCATTACATGTTTATGGACTGTTATTTTAATTAAGTGGGTCATTTAAGCATACTATTTTTAAAAAACTTATGTTTAACTTTTGCTATTAGAAGAAAAGAAAAAAACTTCTGTTTATACAGAAAAGCTATTTTAACATTGTACATATAGCATTTATTTTAATAGTTGTGAAAAGTCAACAATATGTTATGCACTTATGACAATGCATTGCAGATAGTTGCTGAATGTGTGCTCTAGAAAATGGTTTGGAAACAAAACAAATTCCACAGGTGTGGCTCCCCAAACATCCTCGATCTGGTTGAATTTTTGCTGAGAATTTTTGATTTCTCTGAGCTGGCAGCTTTACATTCCCCACTTAAACCGGGAGTCTGTCTCCTGTGGAAGGCAGGAATTATATCCAATGAAAACCTGACATTTTAATTGCTTGCTCCAGATAAAAGTGGTGGAGTTCCCAATGAACCCTGATTTACTGCTGTTGACAGTAAAATTGTTATTGCTGCTAATAAAGCTGGCAAATCTCACCAGGTCAGATTTGCTTTGCCCAATAAAACGTCCCATAAAGGCTCGGGCTAATTCTGGGCTCATCAGGACAAAGAGTCTGCTGGAAATAATTCAGGGTCTTTACAAAGTGGGTTAAACCTGTTAAAGCAGCCCTGGCTCTGGGCTGGGGGATAAGCTCAGCTTTATTTCAGGTAAAGGACACCCTGCCTTGATTACAGTCATTTCACAACTATAAGGCACATTGGACTATAAGGTGCACTTTTGTTTTGCAGCGAGGATCCGCGCACAACAAAGTAACGAATTAGTAACGGAATGGCGCCATTGCGGGGTTTACTGGCAGCTGCTCAATTTGCAAACATTTTTCACAGATCAGCGCAGCCTTCAAACACAGCCCCAGGTGCCCTCCCCATGCTGTGGGCCCCGGCAGTCCTGCCCGTGGCTCGCGCGGCTCTCGCCTGCTTGCGGTCATTTGATTGCAAGCTTCGTGTTTGCACAACAAAGTAACGAATTAGTAATGGAACCACTAAGTCAAGGAGTTTACTGGCAGCTGCGGGCTCGGCTCAGGGCTGTGCGGGCTCACGCTTCCGGGTTGGCAAATTTCCAAACTTTGTCCATGTGTAAGGTGCACCGGATTATAAGGCCCGCTCCCGGGTTTCGATCAAAATTTTAGTCAGAAGGGTGCGCCTTATAGTTGTGGAATTAATGTACCTGGGAGTTTCTGAGCCGCAGACACTCCCTCAGCAATTTTTCCTGAGCAGTGCTGAGGGTTTCAAAGCCCAGAGAGTCCTGGTTCTGATCCAAGAATTTATTTCATCAGAGTTTGGATGGAAACACAAGGCTAGAAATAACTCAGGACAAAGGTCTGGTGTTTCAGGAGATGCCAAGTTGGTGCTGATGGTTGGGGTTTGTTCAACCCAAAGAGAACTGGAAACGAGGGGGAAGGAGGGTCCAGCCCACCCTGCTCCTGCCAGGGCCTCTCCCCAGGATTTTGTTATTCCAAGAGCAGAACTTCAGGAATGTTGTTTGGTTATTCCAAGAGCAGAACTTCAGGAACGTTGTCAGATTTTGGTTATTCCAAATAGAGAACTTCAGGAACACTGTAAAAGTTTGGTAATTCTGAGTAGAGAACTTCAGGAACCTTGTCAGAGTCCGCTTATTCCAAGTGCAGAACTTCAGGAACATTTTTAGTTTGATTATTCCAAGGACAGAACTTCAGGAACGTTTTTAGTTTGGTTATTCCAAGGGCAGAACTTCAGGAATGCTGTCACAGCTCCACCATCAGGGATAGAAATCCCCATCCTGGAATCGCTTTTTCTGGACCCTGGAGGTGCTGAAACTCTCTTAACCCTGAAGCCAGAGGCAGTAAATGTGGGAATTCCTGCCCAGCCCCAGGTGTGGAAGGTTGGAATATTTTCTGGTGCTGGGATTCCTTGGAATTCCCTCAGATTTACCCCCCACCAGGAGGCAGAACCTTCCTTCCCCCTGCTCATCTCCTCGTTTCTGGTCACTGCTCAGATCCTCTCACCCGGTGAGTGGCTCCCGCAGGAAATCCCTGCTGCTCTCCCAGGAGAGTTGATTGCCACCGTGTCCCCTGGGGCCACCGCTGGCCCTGCCTTTGTGAGGAACAGGAATTTAGGAATTCACCTGGTGCCTCTCTGTGCCATCCCTCATTTCCGTATTTATCGGCAGGGATCACACAGGGCTCAGCTAGAGCTCAGGGAGGATTTGAGGCAGAATTCCTGCAGATGAGGTTTAGCTGGGAGCAGTGTCTGTTCTGCCATCTGCTCCACAAGGAGGGAGCGGCAGTGGGAGCGCCCAGATGAAGTTTGCTTTGACACGTGTTCGTTTCTGCACCAAAGGCAGCCAGGAGAGCGTGGATTAAAGGGCTGGATGCCCAGTTTGAGTTGGAAAATGGCTCAAACCCAACTGGTGTGAATGGATTCCCAGCTCCTGGGGCTGCTCTGCTCACACAGCTCAGGGTGAATGGTCCTTAAACACAGCAGGGAGAGAAAAATCCAGGGATTAAAAACAGGGAGCAGCAAAATTCCAGCTCAGCTGTCCCAGGGCTGCTGGGCCAGCTCAGGGTGAAGCTGCTGTGCCCTGGCTCCCCCAGCAGCACATCCCTGCTGCTCCTGCAGAGAAATCGGGCAAGGAGCAGCTCCCGGACCTGCAGCCCCTGCCCAGGGTTTGGCAGAGCTCACACGGAGCCAGAATTCCCTCTGGAGCTCTGGCTGTGCCCGGGTTTGGGAGCACCAAATCCTCCTGGAGGGAGCTGGCTGAGATCTCATCTCTTTATTTACCTTTCGTTTTACCCCTTCAAACGCTCTGGGAATGCTGAATCCACTCTGGATTCAGGGACAGGCACCTCCCTGTCAGTGACAACCCTGGGTGCCACGTCCTGGAGCGCCTGGCTGTGCTCCTGAAGCTGCTCCATCCCAGCATGAATTCATTTCTGCCCCTACAACCTGCCCTGGATTTATTTCTGCCCCTATAACTCATTCTGGATTTATTTCTGTCCCTATAACCCACCCTGGATTAATTTCTGCCCCTCTAACCTGCCCTGAATTTATTTCTGCCCCTACATCCCACCTGGATTTATTCCTGCCCCTACATCCCACCTGGATTTATTTCTGCTCCTATAACTCACCCTGAATTTATTTCTGCCCCTACAGACCCCCCCTGGATTTATTTCTGCCCCTGCACTGTTTGAGAGCAGTTTCCCATCTCCAGAGCTCTCCACAAAGCAGGGATCAAGACTTTTTTACTCAGCTCACTTTTTGGGGTGCTTTGGGGCACCCTGGGTGCACCAGCACAGCAGTAAGAGAGGAAGAAATCCCAAATCCCAGTGCTGGGCAGGCTGGAAAAGGCTTTTAAATCCTCTCCTCATGCATTTACATAGCAAGCAGAGAGAGCTGGCGAGCAGCTGTGCTTGCAGGCATCAGCACCCAACCCAAATAAATTCAGATTTTATGAGTTAAGCATGGAAATGAAAAGGAAAATTCAGCATTTAAATAGAGCAGCTGAAAATCCCCCGCTGAGGCAAATGTTGATTCAGCTCTAGAGAGTCTCTGCTGGCACGGGCTTGGTGGGACCTGAGCTTTTCTATCACTGTTGTGAAAAACACAATTTATTGTTTTGGTAAAATTTAAAATTTAATAAAAAGACAATAGGAGACAAAAAGGAAGCAAAGGGTTAAAACAGCGGTATGCTTGGCAGGCTGCTGAGAGCGCACGCTTGTTTTGGGAACTCTTTAAAATACATTTTGCAATTCATTAACTTGTTGCATATTTATAGTTTTTTATGTATAGTTAAACTTTTTTGGGAACTGTTTAGCATGGCTACTTTTTGGGTTTGGTTTTTTTAGAGCATACGTTTCTTAGCTTGTTTTAATTTTCTTTTTATTATTTTTTAATTCGGGTGGTGGTTTTGGCTTTTTGCAGTTGCTGAATGTTGATAATTGTTGTGCTGGTTGTAGGGTCTTTAACACACATTTATGGGCTGTTATTTTAACTAAGCGGGTAGTTCAAGCACACTATCTCTAAAAAACTGATACCATCAGGTCCCCAAACATCCTTTCTCATTATTCTTGTTACGATTAAACAACAATATATTCAATTTACCAAACAATTCTTACATTTAACAATCCTATTATTTATCACACGATGATTACTCAGGTGCAGTTTCACACGATCTGATAAAGACAAAGCTCAACATTTGTCCCCAGGGCCTGGTTCCTGTCACCCCTCAGGTCACCCCCCAGGTCACCCTGTCCCCCCTCAGGTCACCTGTCACACTCCAGGTGACCCTGTCCCCCCTCAGCGCTCCCTACCAGGAGGGTTTTTCTCTCTCTGGGCTGACTGGAGGGGTGACAGGAGCAGGGACAGCCATGAGGAGCGGGGACAGCTCGGCTCTGTCACCCTGAGCAGCTCAGCAGGCAGCAGGGCGAGTGGCAGGTCCTGCCAGCACCACGAATCCCACCCTGCTCACTCCTAATTCCTTCCAGCACCTTCTCCCCCAGCCTGGGGCTGCTGTCAGAGCCCAACCTGCACAAGCCGCGCTCAAAACCCATTTAATGAAGTTTGGGATAATCTCTGGGCGCTGTGTTCGCCCTTGTTAATGCCTCAGAGTGTAAAATATTAATTCTGTCGGGTACAGCAGCAGAGAAAAGAAATGTTTTGGTGGCTGGAAATCCTTCAGGCAGGGGTTGGGGTGCTGGGAGTGCTGCGTCCTCCAGCAGTGACAAATTTGGATTTCTCAGCTGTCAGGGCTGCTCCTGTTTCCTTCAGGGGGGTTGAAAATCGGGTTTTTAATGTTCCCTCGATGGGACAGGGAGCTGCCATTCCCTGCACTGCAGTGGAGCCCCAGGATTCACCTCCTTGAGGCCTGGCTGTGAAAATCTGAAATGTGGGAATCTGAAAATGTGAGATCTGCAGGTGTGAGACTGAAATGGGGCTGAACCTGCCCCGGGGTGGGTTCATCACTTCTGTCAGAGCACTTCTGTCACCACTGCTCTGTCCTCTGCTCAGAAACCTCCCTGCCCTGCTAGGAAAGTGCCACCAAACCCTGATATCAGAGATAAACGTTTATAAAACTCAAATTAATAAACCCAACCTCAAAATCAGCCTGCTGAACTCTGCTTATCTTGACCTCAGTGATGCTGAGGGGCCTTGGACCTGCAGGGAGGAGCTGGGGGAGCCAATTCCCACCTGGAAATCTTGGCATGGAGAGGAGGATCAGGAAATTCCCACTGAGAAAACTTAGGATGGAGAGGGAGCAGGATCAGGGAATTCCCACTGGGAAATCTTGGGATGGAGGGGGAGCAGCACAGGAAATTCCTACTGAGAAATCTTTGGGTGGAGAGGGAGCAGGATCAGGAAATTCCCGTTGGGAAATACTGAGATGGAGTGGGAGCAGGATTAGGAACTGGGGGAGCCAAATCCCACCTGGAAATCTTGGGATGGAGTGGGAGCAGGATCAGGAAATTCCCACCTGGAAATCTTGGGATGGAGTGGGAGCAGGATCAGGAAATTCCCACCTGGAAATCTTGGCATGGAGAGGGAGCAGGATCAGGGAATTCCCACTGGGAAATCTTGGGATGGAGAGGGAGCAGGATCAGGAAATTCCCACTGGGAAATCTTGGGATGGAGAGGGAGCAGGATCAGGGAATTCCCACTGGGAAATCTTGGGATGGAGAGGGAGCAGGATCAGGAAATTCCCACTGGGAAATCTTGGGATGGAGAGGAAGCAGCAGCCAAGCCCAGAGTGAGGCACAAGGTGCAAACCTGAGCCTTTAAATTCCCTCAAAATCCCTTTGTTATGGATGAACACCGAGCCCAAACCCGAGATTTGAGCTCTCCCTGCACCTCCTGTCTGCTCTGCTTGTGGAGCTCTCTGGAGTTTCTGGTTCTTTTTGTTTGCTTTGTTTTTGTTTTGGGTTTGGGTTTCTTTTGTAATAAAAGGGCAGCTGTTGTGCTAAAGGATTACTGATAGTTTGCTGTTAGTGAACTATCGCTGTTGAGTGCTCTGCAGAGGTTTGTGAAATACTTTAAAATATCTTTATCACATAATATATGCATATATTTAAGATTTAAATGTGTTGTATCCACTGCTGCTTTTTCAAACGTTTAACACCGATTCTGACATTTTAATGGAGTGCTGTAGATGTTCCCAGGAATATCTGCCTGAGCTCCAAGGGTTTATTTACCGCCAGGGCTTTTAATGGAAATGTAAAATCATTTCTCTTCTGGGCAGCACACATTGCACGGCGAGCACATCAACACAACGTGAAACCCACATAAAATTCAAAAGCTATGAGGGCTCCAGAAGCAGCCAGAGCCTGTTTTCCATAGGTTTGGGGATTTATGGGGCTGGCACACGCTCAGGATAATGGGGCTGCAGTAAAACAGCCCAGCAGAGCAGGCTGAGAGCTGAGCTGGTGAATCCTGCCCCAGCACAGGCAGGGTGGGATTGCTCAGCCTGGTGAATCCTGTTGTGGTAGGTAATAAAGGTATCAAGTCGAATTAAGAATGATTAAAGAAACAATTTTTATTTCATGACCGAAATATGGTCCTCGATAGCCACAATCAGAAAGGACAACACCGAGCCTGGGGTCAGCGCTGGGTGAACACATTGATCCAACATTTATCGCTTCAGATCTCCCAGTGCTCACCCTGCTGTCTCGGTCACGCCTGGTTTTATACAGTTTTTCTAGCCTGGAGCAAAAGTCCTCCTTTCCTGTCGCGGTTTCACATACTCATGTCGCCTCCTTTTTCTGTGTTGGGCTGGACAAAGCCCTTCCTGGGCAATGATGAATTTTGATGAGTGCTGATTTTGGATGTTGGTTTATGGGAACCAGGTATTGGGATGTAGTTCTTCCTGAAGACTCTGGTTATCTTGATTATTCCCATCGTTGGGTGTTTCCTGGACTGTCTCCATAACAAGTCACCTTCGTTGGAGCCAGTTCTATTAATTTGTTAATCTCAGTTTTGTCCACAGTTGCAGCGTTGGAATTCTGGGAGGCAATCCTTCCTTCTCACTGCAGCTGGCGTTCTTAAAATTTCTTTATTATAGTAATTCCACCACTGTAAGGTGCACCTTAGATCCTAAAATTTGATGAAAACCCGGAGGTGTGCCTTATAATCTGGTGCGCCTTATATATGGCAAAAGTTCGGGAATTTACCGTTAATTAACACCGCGCCTTATAATCCAGTGCGCCCTGTATGTGGAAAAGGTTTGGAGATTTACCGTTAACTAACACTGCGCCTTATAATCTGGTGCGCCTTATAGTCGTGAAATCACTGCAGTCTCTTTATTTATACAGAAATTATTTACCTTTCCTAAATCACAAATTAACACAAATTGCTTTCCAACATATATCACACTGCTCAGGCACAGCAGGGTGGGATTGCTCAGTGCAAACAGCCTGCGTTTGTCCAGGTGCTCTGGATCTGCAGGAGCGATATTTGCTTTGCTTTTAGGGGATATTCCTTAGGAGCCCAACAGACACGCTCTGTTCCTCACCGCAGATATTTCACTCTCAGGGTGTGTGCAGAGTCTCATTTGTGACTGAGCTGATGTTTACATTGAGGTTTTTAGCTGCTTTTAAGAGCAAATCCATAATTTTTTATTGTTTCCCACCCAGCAAAGATTGAGAGCTGTCATGGCTCATAAGGACTGGATGATTTTTACAACGAGGGGGTCTGGTGATGTGTCAGCATTTTTGTTCTATCAAACTTCACTTAAAGCTGTTTGGTTTGAGGTGTTTGCTGTGGACAGCACAAAACCAGCTCCATTTGCAAATTCCATTTGTTTGATGTTGTTACACCTTCAGCCACGCTTTGCTCTTCCTCACCTGCTGCTCCAGGCCATCCCACTCTGAGATTTATTCTGGTAGCAGTGGAATTTGGGGTGCTTTGAACTCCAGGAGTGCTCAGGATTCCCTGGGGTTGAGGGGAGAGTTTCTCCAGCCCTGGATTTTCTCCGAGGCCCTGCAGGACACTCTGGGCTCCTCCACTGCCCTGAATGTGCCAAATCCATCACCCCAATTGTCAAATCCATCACCCCCCTTGTCCCCTCTTGTCAAATCCATCCCCACTTGCCCCAATTGTCAAATCCATCACCCCACTTGTCCCCTCTTGTTAAATCCATCACTCCACTTGTCCCCAATTGCTAAATCCATCCCCACTTGTCCACAGTTGTTAAATCCATCACCCCACTTGTCCCCCGTGTCCCTGCACAGCCACTCCAGCCAGTGGCACTTCCAGCCCAGCCCCAGCATCATTCCAGGTGCTTCTCCTGCTGATTTTGTCCATTTTGGGGGCTCTCCAGTCCCTTTCTGGGACATGACCCTGGGATGAGGGGCTGTGCTGCCTCTCGGGCAGCCATGGGAGCTGTGCACAGGCTTTTCTTCCAGCAGGAAAAATGTTTGTTTTCCTTCTGAGATTTGTGAATAAATCAATACAGCCAGGAGGTAGCGAGGTCATGAAATAGAAACGCTGGAGCAAAGCACTTCTGAATTAGATTGCTAAACTGGAAAGAAAAAAGAAGGGAGATAACTTTGTAGTTCCCCTGAATAGATAATTCCTTTTTATGCAGACATGTGCTCTGGGGCCTCGCTGGGTTTGATGTGCTGCTTTGCAGTGGTGTCTGTTTTCTTGGGCTCTGTTGCCAGAAATGTTTTTAATTTTGAATGCTTGAACATGAAAGGATAAGTTGTGAGACTTTATCATTGTGTTTGTAATCACGGGATGATTGTGTGAGCCCTGCAGGGATCTGGGGAGTTCACAGGGATGGAGGTGGGGACTGGACCCCACCAGTGGTGACTCTGAAATGTTGAATGGTTGGGGGAATGTTCTGCCTCAGGGCACAGAGATCAGCACCTTTTTCAGTTGTAAACAGCATTGAGAGAAAGCAGGGAGCCTCGATTCTGGTGCCTGTTGCATTTAGTGCTCAGCAATACCTCACACGTTTAACCAACAATTGTATTTCTGCAGAGTTTGGGGTAAATGCTGCCTCCAGTGTGTACAAAAAAGATGATTCTTTATGATTCAAGGTGTTCAGTGATCTCTCAAGTCGCTCCAACCCAGGTCATTCTGTGCGTCCTGTGAGATCTCACATTCTTCAATTTATCCCGTCTGAAGAAAGGAACATCAGGTACTGATGATGCCCCAGAACAGGAGGAAAGGTGAAATTACAGCCTTGGAAATCTTTGGTTTCAATTACTGAAACTTCCTGTGATGATTCCCTTATCTCCAAGCATTTCCTACAGAAATGGGATCCTGTCTATCAGGACAGGTTGACAAAACCCTTCAAACATCACCAGCCTTATCTGCAGAGGGTTTCTTGTGTCAGCAGGACTTTAATTACTGCCCAAATCTCTGCACTGAGAGCCAGCTCGGGATGAGATCCCTGCATTTCTCTGCATCCTTCAACCGGGAGCTATTCAGCAAACCAGCAGTGGAGCTGCTCACCTGCACTGGTGAGCTTGTAGGGACAGGGATTTGAGCTGCAGGATCGTTTGTTTCTGCTCAACACCAAATACAGTAATTCCACAACTATAAGGCACACCGGACTATAAGGCGCACTCTGGGTTGTCGGCAAATTTCTGAACTTTGTCCATAAATAAGGCGCACTGGATTATAAGGCGCACTTCTGGGTTCTGATCAAAATTTTAGCCAGAAGTGTGCACCTTATAGTCATGAAATTACTGTAACAGAAGTCAGGTCATGTGTGTGCCCTGTCCCACTGGGAAACTCCCATCCCTAATGACCTTTGGGGTAATTAATGCTGATTTGTTCACCATTTGTTTGCCATGGAGATAACAAACAGTGCTCCAGTTAATGGCAGACACTCCAAAAATAGGAGTGAAAATAAACTGATTTGGGATCTGATGATGTCTTTACCGAGCAGACAAGGTACCATTAGCAGTGGCATTTTTAGCAATGGCTCCTTCTCCCAGGGATCCAAAATAGCCTGGCTGAGTCAGCTGCTTGCCCACCTCTAGCTCTATAAATTGATGCACACGTCCAGGCTGTCACCTCTCCCTTTACACCCATTCCAAATCATATTTTAATTGCATTTTGACTCACCCCCTCCCTCCCATGCTGGCCTGCATTCCCTCCTCTGGATCCTCCACCAGCGTGGAGGTTTGGTTGGGTTTTCAGAGGAGCTCAGAGCTGTGGCCAGAACGAGGATTTGTCCCCTTGCTGGTGGAGGTTTGAGCAGCAAACCCTCCCTGCGTGCCCTGCAGGAGCTCTCAGCTGATCCCTGTGGCCACCACAAGAGCATCCCTGAGAGCTGAGCCCCTGCAGCCCCCCCAGCTGATTTATGGGTTAGTCACCTGTCCTGTCCCTGCAATGAGATTATACATTCAATCTAATGAAGGGAAAATATGCTTACCAGCCTGGTGTGACAGAGCTGTGATTAAATGATCCCAGAGCAGAGTTCCCTCCGTGGATTAATTTAAAACAAAAATGCGGCAGGTACAGCTGACCTGCTCTGGGATTCTGAGGGGTTCTGCTGCAGGATTTATGGTTTGTGATGGTGTTGATAAAATAATGATAATAAAGGCAGGGAGGAGTGTGTGCAGCCCTTGGGTTTGTGTTAAACCTCCCTGAGATTCGTGCTGGTGGAGGTTCCTCTCCTGCTCTGAGTTTCAGGGTGGGAAGGGAGATAAAAGTGACAAAGGAACAGGAGCACCTGCCCTGCCCATCCCAATTCCAGCTGGAGCAGTGAGAATATTCCTCCAGCTTGGATTTTTATGAGCAGGAGTTCCATGGTAGTGGAAGGTGAGGAGGTTTTACTGCTTTTCCACCTGAGAGATCAACCACGGACTGTGCTACTAGAACCCTTGTGCTGTCCTGAGCCACCCTCCCCATCTCAAACCTTGGATCTGGATCTGGAATTCCTGATCTGGATCAGGGAGGCCCCAGCTGTCCCTGAGGAGGAGCTGGCGCTGTCTGAGGTGTGGATGTGTCTGGGACTGACCATGGGGAGGGCACAGGGAAATCCCACAGCGGGACAGAAGCCTCCTCCTGCTGACCTCCCGAATTATCAATGCGCCTCAGGGGTTAAACCTGCATGGAATCTCAACAAGATCACCAAAAAGAGCCAAAAATTCAGCCCCCAGCTCTTGGGATGTTTGAATGTCCGACTGGTGAGGAGCTCTCAGTGGATGAGTGGGATAAGCTTTGTTTTTCAGGGAGCAGAATTCTCCAACTCCCATCATCTGCCCAGGCTCTGGGGTGCTGAGCTGATTTTACTCTGATAATGCCATAAGCTGGTCTGTGATAATTGCTTTCTGTAATTGGGCCGAGTTTCTGAGGATGCTAATTGTGCTGCTGCCACCCTGGGAGGGGCTGGGTTAACTCCTGCCTGCCCGAGCTGCAGGTCTTGGTGTGATCAGCCCTCCTTGGGAACTGAGGGAGAGGGGTTAATTCTGAGCAGATTGAATTCCAGAGCAGAAAAAAACAGATCTTTTCTTACAAACCTACGGCAGTTCATAGCAGGTTCAAAGTCTGGTTCCAGACTAATTCTTAAAAGAAGGATTTAATTCTGTGACCTCCACGGTGAGGGAAATGAAACTCGGAGGAGTTTTGAGTTTGTTTGTCAGACACTGCAGTCCAGACCCCACAGCTCATCCCAGGGGGGAGATGTTTTAGGTTCTTGGCTGTTTTTATTTTCCCTGCTTGCTTTGTGAGTGTTTGTGCGGGGGCTGAAGTTTCCCAAAGGTTACATCCCCGCCAGTGACAAACATCTTTTGTCATCACGACTCCTTTCAATGTATTTTTATCCCATAAATCCATCCCTTGGCTCTCCATCTGCTGAGGGAGAGCAGGGGATGGCCTTGGATAAACCTGGTTTTCTTCAGGGGAGGGGGGCTGGAATGAGGGGAGCAGTGGCAGTGTCACCCCCTGTGACAAACCAGGGTTTGATTTCACGTCCCGACACTTTGGTGTTTCTGCTCCGTCTGTTTAATGTTCTCCCTTCGCTGGGATCATCATTCTTTTAGATGCTTTTTTTTTTTTAAAAGCTCTGCTTTCATGTAAATGTTTCAATGTTTCCTGCTCACCAAAGCCCAGACTCAGCAAACTCAGGATCAGTGTGTGCTCCCAAGGGAGAGGGTGACACAAACGGGGACCTTGAACCCCTCTCACCACCCCAAAAACCCCCTGGCCTGAGATGAGTCAAAATTTACAAACACTTGTGAAATCATGGACTGGGAATGCTGGCTGTGCTTGTCATTTCTCTGCCCATTTCACTGCACATAAAGCGTGTTCACCATCGAACTCCTGTCACTTGATTTATGCCCGTGAGGCTGCTCCATAATTTAAATTGAATTCCTAATTTCTTTGCTGAAACCCCCTCGGATAATTACTGTTAAGGTTAACTGCAGAAGGGGAACTGAATAGTGAGTGGATTAGTTGTTATTGTGTGTCTTAGGCCACAGGAAAAGGGAACAGAATACAGGGATATTGTCCAGGGAGAGGTCTGACATGGCTGGAACAGAATCCAGAGATATTGTCCAGGGAAGGGTCTGGCAAGACTGGAACAGAATCCAGGGATGTTGTCCAGGGAAGAGTCTGGCATGGCTGGAACAAAATCCAGGGGATATTGTCCAGGGAAGGGTCTCGCATGGCCAGAACAGAATCCAGGGATATTGTCCAGGGAAGGGTCTTGCATGGCTGGAACAGATCTGGCATGGCTGGAACAGTCCAGGGGATATTGTCCAGGGAGGGGTCTGGCATGGCTGGATTTAGCACGGCTCCCAAGCTGTGTCCAGGCTCCTGGAAGTGTCCCCTGGCTGGGAGGGAGGGTTGGATGCAGGAGGACAGAGAGGTGGCAAAGGGGTTCCAGAGCTGGAATATTTTCCCCACGTTCAGTGTGAAAGGAGTGATGCTGAACCTCGCCCCCAGGTCATGCACAGGGTGCCCATTAAACTATGATTTAATTCCATTAATTCATAGCCGCCGTGCAGGATGAGGTGCCCAGAGCTGGAGCCTTTTCCAGGTGAGTTTGCAGCCCTTGGCCGGGATGTGCAGGGCTGGATCCGTCCCAGTAAATCCGGGAGTGCTGCTGTGGAGGGAATCTGCTGCCTGGCACCAAACGTAATTGGCTTTGATGGTCAGCGCTTGCAGATTTGTTTAGGAACTGGAAAATGTACAAATTGCAGCCCATCTGCGCAGAGCTGAGTGCTAATGAATGCCTGCAGCTACCACAGCCATAAGCTCATTACCACAAAGTTCCAAGTCCTTCCACAAGTTGCTAAACAAGGTTATTCATCTGAAGGGAGTGGAGAAGGGAGTTTGACTGCAGGGCACAGCCAGAGCTCCTCCAGATCTGGAAAAGCTGTTAAAACAACCGCCCCCCGCCCCGTTCTTTGCTCTTTTAATAGAATCCGTTGATTTTATTTCTATTTTTAATTTTGCTCTCCTGTGACAGCAGCTTGCCATGCCTTAACTATTTTCTGTGAATGTTTGGAGTGGAAAGGCGCCTCGCGGGTGGTTCTGGGTGCGCTCGGAGACGTTGGCTGTGAACTGGAGAAGATGGATTGGAACTCATGGCACACAGCATTTCAGGGGCTTTATGGAGCGTGGCAGCAAACACTAATGGCCTCTGTTCTCAGGGTGTTTGTGTCAGCTGGGAATCTGCGATGATGACTCGGCTCTTCCTCTGTGTGCCGCATCAGGAGATTTCATCTTCCTGTTTCTTCACAAAAATTGTGGAATTAATAACACTTATTATCTATTTTATAGAGCTGGTAGTTGTCCAACTGTTTGAACATCCAATGCATGCTGCAGCAGAAGCAGTGTGTAAAAATATTTCCTATTCTCTCTCAGCTGAGATTTTATTCCATGTTCCTTGAGGAAAAATCAGCTTTTCTCAGTTACCAGCCAAAGGAGGCATTTCCCCATCCAATTAATGAGGCTGTGAGGTGCCTTTGGCCTGCTCCACGTTTTCCTGTGCTCCTCCCTGCCAGGTGGAGTGGCTGAAGAACGAGGAGCCCATCGACTCCAACCTGGACGAGAACATCGACACCAGGGCCGACCACAACCTCATCATCCGCCAGGCGCGCCTGTCCGACTCAGGCAACTACACCTGCATGGCTGCAAACATCGTGGCCAAGAGGAGGAGCCTGTCAGCCACTGTGGTGGTCTATGGTCAGTGAGAGGGGCTGGGGGCCAAGAGGAGGAGCCTGTCAGCTACTGTGGCCAGTGAAAGGGGCTGGGGGCCAAGAGGAAGAGCCTGTCAGCCTCTGTGATGTGCTGTGGCCAGTGAAAGGGGCTGAAGGCCAAGAGAAAGAGCCTGTTGGCCACCACGGCCAGTGAGAAGGGCTGGGGGCCAAGAGGAGGAGCCTGTTGGCCACCATGGTGGTCTATGGTTAATGAGACATGCTGGGGGCTAAGAGGAGAAATCTGTTGGCCACCATGGTAGGCTGTGGCCAGTGAGAGGGGCTGAAGGTCAAGATGAGGAGTCTGTCAGCCACCCTGGTGGTCTGTGGCCAGTGAGAGGGGCTGGTGGCCAAGAGGAGGAGCCTGTTGGACACCCTGATCATCTGTGGCCAGTGACAGGGCTGGGGGCAGAGGTGGCTGTGCCTGCCTTGCTGCCCTGCTTCCATCTGCGCTGTTCTTGCTGCTCTGATTCAAACCTGGCATGCACAGGATCCCCCAGTCAAGCCCTTCCCGCTGGCTCAGGCTGGGGTTTGGGTTTGGGTTTGGTGCTGGGGGGCTTTGTCACAGCCCCCAGACCCCAAATTTTGTGTTTTGCAGTGAACGGGGGTTGGTCCTCGTGGACGGAGTGGTCGAGCTGCAACACGCGCTGCGGGCGGGGCTGGCAGAAACGCTCGCGCACCTGCACCAACCCCGCACCCCTCAACGGGGGAGCCTTCTGCGAGGGCATGTCTGTGCAGAAAATCACCTGCACCTCCCTCTGCCCCGGTGAGTGCCCCGGAGGGAGGGACAGCTCTGGGGGCCGCGCTCGCGGGAGAACTTAGGGTGGGAAGCACCAGGCGGGGAGTTGGGAGGGAATGGGAAGTGCAGTCGTGTTTAGGCCAAGCCTAGTGCGGGTGTGAGCACAGTGCCAGGCACCTGTGGCCAGGCTGGAGCTCAGCTGGCACCACCAAAACTCTGCCAGGACAGCCACTGGCTCAGGGGAAGAAATTGGGAACCGCTACTGGCTCAGGAGGAGAAATCAGGGACAGCCACTGGCTCGGGGGGGGAAGCAGGGACAGCCACTGGCTCAGGAGGAGAAATCGGGGACAGCCGCTGGCTCAGGGGAGCTGGGTGGGGGTCTGGTCTTAGTTTAGAGGTGGAAGCTGATGTTAACACCACCAGAAAGAGAAAAGCATCATTTATCTTGCCTGAGTTTGCTCTGGAGTACATTAGATGCGGAATTACAGAGGGGAGACACGAAACGAGCGCTGCTGCAGGGCCAGCAGAGCCAAGTGTGTCCCCTGCCCTCTGACCGTGCTCCCTGCCCTGCAGTGGACGGCAGCTGGGAGGTGTGGAGCGAGTGGTCGGTGTGCAGCCCCGAGTGCGAGCACCTGCGCGTGCGGGAGTGCGCGGCCCCCGCGCCCCGCAACGGTGGCAAGCACTGCGAGGGGCTGGGCCAGGAGTCCGAGAACTGCACCGAGGGGCTCTGCATCCAAGGTGAGCTGCCGGGGGTGTGGGGCACCGCTGCGGGTGGGATTCTTTTGTCTGAGCTATTCCCGTGAGGAGGGAGCTGGTGTTCCGCATGGAGTTTGGAGTTTTCTGGTTTTATGTGCGGAGTTTTCTGATTTTCCATTTTTTCGCATGGAGTTTGGAGTTTTCTGGTTTTCCATGTGGAGTTTGGAGTTTTCTGGTTTTCCGCATGGAGTTTAGAGTTTCCAGTTTTCCGTATGGAGTTCAAAGATTTCCAGTTTTCTGTGTGGAGTTTGAAAGTTTCCGGTTTTCCCTGTGGAGTTCAGAGTTTTCTGGTTTTCCTTGTGGAGTTTGGAGTTGTCTGGTTTTTCGTGTGGATTTTGAAGTTTTCTAGTTTTCCGTGAGGAGTTTGGAGTTTTCCAGGTCGCTGGGCTTGTGTTGCACATTCTTTACCTGTGAATGATCAGATTCTGCCCCAAAGGATCTGGGAGCTCATCCCTGCCCTGGATTTGGGAGTTCAGAGCCATCAGCAGAGCCAGGGCTGGGATGTGTGACCAGGGTTGTGGCTGTTTTCTGGAATGTTGTCCTTGTTCCTGTGGTTCTGCATTGTCTTTTCTCTTCTAAAGAAAATGAACGCTCTTTTTTTTTGCACTGAGATTTTAATACTCTCCCAGTGGCAGAGAGCATCCTGTGTTCTTATTCAGGCTTCAGAGATAGCTGAGCTGAGACCTGCAATCAGATTTTGCCGGGGTTTGGGAGGGAGCACTCAGCATTTAAAATTCCCAGGGCTGCAGAACAGCTCCAAGGTGTCCAAGGACAGAAATGACAGTTAATTATCTTTTTTTTTTTTCCTTTCCTATGTTTTAAGAAAGAATAACCAGAGAGCTTTGGGAGCAGTGCCATTCTCTCAGCTCTCTGAGTGGGCACTGAGCTGATCCTGGGATGTTTCTGGGGTCTCTCTTCTCCCTGTCCATCGATGAACTGATGGCTGGGCCAATCCCAAATCCATCCATCCAATCCCAAATCCATCCCAGTGTCCACCCCATGTTCTGGGGGGCTGGCAGTGTGGGGAGGAGCAGCACTGAGGCTGCACGCTGGGGCTGTGACAGCCACAGGGGACCTGCCACCCCTTTGGCTCCTTGCTGTCCCCAGGGTCGGTTCAAGGTGGCCCCACTCAGGTCACTCCCAGCAGGAGCACCGTGAGTGGGAAACGTTCCTGTCCTGCCCCAAACTCCCTCCTTGTCCCTGTGAGGTCCTGTTCTTAATGCCACACCTCACCTGGGGCACAGGGACAGAGCCAGGACTGAGCCTGGGCCACTGGGGAGTGGGGTCAGCTCTGCCCTGTGAGCTCTGGGGCTCACACAGAGCCATTCCCTCCTCCTCTTGGGCTGGGGAGGAGAATCCTGGCATGGTTTGGGTGACAAGGGGTCTGAAAGCCTCCATGGAGACACCTTCCATGGGCACCTCCCCTGTCCCAGGTGACTCCAAACCCCATCCAGCATTCCCAGGTGCTGCTCTCAGAGCTCCATCCCTGTGTGGATGCATCTGCCCTGGGGTTTCTGTGGCTCCAAACCCCATCCAGCACCCCCAGGCTCTGCTCCCAGAGTTCCATCCCTTTGTGATGCACCAGCACTGGGATTTTCGTGGCTCCTTCCATCTCCAGGTGTGATCTGTCTTTCCTCCCTGGCTCGAGCTGTCCCCATGTCCTTGTGTCACGTTGTTTTCAGGGCTGTAATTGCTTTCCCAGCTAGGAATTGATGCAATTAGCCTATTTTTTAAAAATCTCTTCTCCCCCGTTCATCTTCCAGTCTGCGCCTCTCCTGCTCCGCTTCTCATCCCGTGGGGAGCTGGGGAGGAAATGCAGCCCTGAGCCACAGCAAACCAATCTCTGGGAGGTTTTTTATCAGGCACAACTCGTTAACTTTACTCCTTCTGTGAGGCAAAAATAGAAACATTCCTTTGGTTAACAAATAAGGACTGAGCTGGAGGGGAGGATGGGAATGGAGGTGCCAGGGAAAATCCTGATCCTCAGGACGAGCGTTCCCATCTGGACACAGGGATAAAACTGATCCATTCTGAGGTTCTTCATTCACTCCTGCACTTGGGAATAACCCCCCAAAACACACAGGAACATCCCAGTGCTCCCCTTGGCCTTGGATTCCCTGGGTGGATCCCAATTCCTTACTGGGGAGAAACTGGAAGAGCTTTTCCTTCAGGTAATTTCTCCTGGGAGGAGGATTTGTGAGGGGGTTGAGGGACAGGAAGGGTTTCCAGCGTTGCAAAGGTCACTTGGACCCCAGTCAGTCCCAGTTCCTCACTGGTTTCCTGCACATTTGTTCTCCTGGTGTTTATTCCTCCCAGTGCTCCAATTGGATGCTTGGCCAGGGTGGATTTCTCTCTCTTTCTCTCTCTCTCTGTCCTGCAGCTTTCTCTTTGCTCAATAAAAGAGAGGGGGGTTTGGAGAGCTTTTTGTTTTACTTTTATCTGTTTGCTTTAAAGTCATTTTTCCTGACTTCAAAACCTATTGATTTCCTCTCCCGGTGCCCAAAACCAAACCAAACAAGTAGGGCCACAAGGACTGACCTGCAAACATGTTTTTACTAATGCAGCCGGAATAATCACAAAGCAATCCCAAATCATTTCATTTTCCATTTCCCAAGCAGTGCTGCTGCTGTTGCCAGGAGGCTTCTGGATCAGGAATCTCCGTTTTCATGGGAAATGCTTTTTCCTTTGCAGTTTGGTGCAGCAGGGAAGGGTTTGCTCCACCGCAGACTCGAGCCTGGCTCTCCTCTCTGGATGTTTTTGTGCCTCATTTTCCTACCAAAAAAACACCAACCTTGGGCAGGGAAAAAAAAAAACAAATCCATGCCAATCCGTTTTGGCAAAGCCAAAATCCCAACAATCTTCTGTATTTCTAAACTGAGCACCCTCACAAATGTTAAAATGAAGAGGAGGAGCCTCGTAATCCACCTGAGTCTCCCAATTTTAGGGATTATTTCAGCAGGTTTTAGGTTAAAAATGGTGACTCAAGTGCTTGGTGTGAGGGAGGCAGAGAAGGATCACTTTTGAGAGCTGCAGCCCCATAGAAAACACCTTTAATCACATATTTGTCCCATTTTTATCCCATTTATATTCAATATTTATCCCATATTTATCCCATTTTCATCCCATATTTATCTCATATTTATCCCATATTTATCCCATTGTTATCCCATTTTTATCCCTTTTTTTATCCCATATTTATCTCATTTTTATCTCACATTTCCACCTGTTAAGGGCATGTGGATTTCTGTCCACACACACACACACAGAGGTGCTGTAACTGAGGGTGTGTAGGTACAAAAACGTGAATAAAGTGGGCATTTTTAATTGTTCTAACCAATCCACGTGCCCATCAGCAGCCTCTCCATACATCAGACACACAAAGGGATCATTAATCCCGACCTGAGTCTCTTTGCCAATGATCCACTGCAAGGTATTGAACTTCCTTCTTGCTGAGGTGTAAATAAACAACAGCACCCAATAGAGCCAACAAATAATCTGAATTAACCAAGTGAGAAATTGCTGCCAAGGAACTTCCTGAAAGGGATTTAAGGGGAAAAAAAAAATAAAGGAAAAAAAAGAAGATAAAGAGAAAAACGTGGACAACATAAAATATTCATATTGCCAGCAAACGAGGAGAAAACGCTTCATTTATAGAGTGAGACAGAAGCAATATAGGAAACAGATATGCTCCATGTAAATTTATTAAGTGCAACTTTCTCTCTTTCTCTCTCTCTCTCTCCCCCTCTCAGATAAAAATTCTCTTCATGAAATAAAATCCCGAAGTAAGTTCTTTATTTTCCTCTTGTAAATATGATTTTCCTCATCCTCTCTGCCATTTGGGTTATTTGTTTAGGAGCCAAGCAGGAGCTGAGGTTTTATGAGAGGCTTTAGCAGCTGCTGGAAGCATCTTGGAGCAGTTCTGGGGTTCCAGGTTGAGCGGGAGTGCACATCCTCAGCAATTTCTGACAGGGAGCCCTGGATCCAGGCATGGGATGGACCCCTGGAGCACCTGTAATTAGGAGAAAAGGAATTCATGCAAGGGTTTGGGGTTCTTGGTGCACATCTGGGTGTGCTGCTGGCTCTGAGCTTGCTCAGCTCCCTCCTGGCTCACCTGGAAGGTTTTACTGAGCTTTCCCCTGTACTTGGGGATCATCTGGGGCTTCTGTCCCGCACCTCAAGGAACAGGGTGAGGGACAGCCTGGAGCTGGGCCAGGCTTGGACAGCAGCAGCAATTTCTGCAGGAATCTCTGCAGGAATTTCCCCTGGAAAGGGCTGGAGAGAGTTGGAAGGGATGCCCAGGAGGTGCCACCCCCGGAGGTGACACTGGGGCTGTGGCTGGTGCTTGGTGATCTCCAAGGGCTCTTCCACCCTTGGTTCTGTGACTTTACATTCCTGGTTCTGTATTTTGCATTCCTGGTTCTGTGATTTTACATTCCTGGTTCTGTATTTTGCATTCCTGGTTCTGTATTTTTTTCACAGGATACCCGAAATCAGTTTATGGAGCTGAGGGTGCCTTGAATCCTGCTTTGGGTTTGTCTGGGTGTCCCCAGGATGTCCCTGCTGGGTCCCCCAGCTCTGTACCAGGCTGGGCTCAGCAATGCAGTTCCATTCCGTTCCTTGTCTGAGAAGTTCCATTTCACAGAGAAAATGGACATTTTCTGTGAAAGTCGGGCTGGTTTGGGCTCAGCTCCTCCCTGGGGCAGGGGCACCGAGCTCAGCTCCTGCTGCCCACGGAGCTGCTCCAGGACTTCCTGACTCATCAGGGATGGAAATCAAAGCCAATTACGAAGATAATTGAGGGACAAACTGTTCCGGAATGATCTCTTAGCCCAGTCCCTGACTTGTGATCTCTCCAGGACCAGCAGAACTTTGGGCCATGGCAGTGATGGGAGCTCAGGAAGGGGAGCTGGGGGAACCTCTGGGGTCTCTCAGATCCCACATCTCAGATCCCAGTTCCCGGCTGTCCCCTCCCTGCTGGAGCTGGGGGTGGGTCCTGCCCAGCTCCTGCAGAGCACTCCTTGTAAATGAGATAATTTAATCAATTACGTCTCCTAATGCACTAAACCAAATGTTTCATTTTCTGCTCCTGCACATCTTAAATTATCTTCAGGTGCTTTATGAAACTTAATCATAGTTAATAGAAACTTCATTACCATCAAATGTGCTTTCAATAAATGTTGTGTAGCTGTGGCAGGAGGTGGAGTGAATAATGGGCTGCAATTAGCACAAACATGGATCCTGGAGCAGAAAGGGAAAAAAATTGTGGTGCCTGCCAGGGTCCCTCCCACCCCTGGGCTGGGAGGATGCAGCTCATTAAGGAATAATTGGTGGACTATAAATGTTTGCTTTTTCTACTTTGTTTGTTTGGTCTCCACTTTGTTCCCTTCTGGGAAAAAATCAAAGCAGAACCTCACCGTGCTCCCCTGAATCTCCCACGCCTTCCTCCTTCCCTTAATTTCTAATCTCCCATGGAAGGAATTCTCCGAAAGAAAAGATCAGAAGGTGAAGAGGTAAAAATTACTTTTAAAAAACCAAACAAACAGTGGTTGTTTCTGAAGAAACACCGAAAATCCTAAACGAAGAAGAAAATCTCTTTTCTCATGGAGCTGAGTTCTGTGGGAATAATTCAAACTGAATCACGCTGGGTTTGCCCTTTCAGCATAAAGCTGTTTAAAACCCCATTAAATCCTGGAGAGGCTCCTCTGCCTGTGAGCCCCGTGCTCCCCTGAGGTTTGGGGTGGCTTTTCCCGGCACTGGGGCAGTTCTGGGGTCACCTGGGTGACTCTGGCAGGTGCTCCATGGAACAGAGCAAGGACCAATTTGTTCCAGGGAAGGAACCTCAGGAGGAATTCCTGTGAGAGGTTTTAATCATCGAATTTATAGATCAGTGTCCAATTCAGACTCTGGAGATATTTCAGAGTCAATGAAAACAAAATTCTTCTCCTCAGAAAGATTTTGCTTGACTCAAACCTCTCCCATTTTTTAATTTTTTTTTTATTCCGTCCCCTCCCTCTCATCTTTAACCCATGTACAACAGCTTAAAAATGGGAAAGTGGAATTGCCTGACCTGGGAATCAATGGAAAAGGAAATGCTGAAGCACCTGGGGAGATTCAGAGTCAAAAATTGCAGCTCCAGTGAGCACCTGAGGAGTGGCTCACGCTCTGCTTTGGAGGGCAGGAGATCAGCTCTGGGATTCTCCCCCGCTGCTGTCCTGGAGGCTGGAAGCTTCTCCTGCCAGGATATTTCTGCATCTCTCAGACTCGATAATTTATCATCCCACCAAGGCAGGAGGGATAATTTACATTTCTAGCACCTTTCTTTTTTAAAGCAGTGATGCAAAGGGAAGAGCTGAAGATGCTTTGTGGTGCAATAATGACAAGCTTTCGATGGCTCCCTGGGTAGGGAAAGACCCCAAATTGTTCCTGAGTTTCTGGAGATCCATCCCCTCCCTCCTCCTACCTCATTCACTGCTCTAATTACCCACAGAAATTAAGTCAACAATAGCATTTCATAATTAATTCCCTGTAACAACAAAGCAACTTGGGAATAGGAAATTGGAAGAAATAGAAATGTAATTATTGTCTGTACTTCCCTTTCTGCACCTGGTGCTGGGGAACAAACCAGAGCTGTGGCAGCGCAGCTTTGGACTGGGGTTTGTGTTGTTCTGGTCTGAGACATTTACAGTTTGCCCCGGTGACCCTGGGGCTTTGCATTTGCTTTTCCTGTCTGAGCTCTCCCATTGTTATACTGTCAGTCAGTATCTCACTCCCTGCAATCCCTAAGTGAGCCTAAAACGCTTAAAATTCTCTTTACAGCGTTTTTCAAGGGAGGATGTCATGGAGAAAAAAAAAGAAAAAAAAGGTTTCAGAAAACAAACAACAAAAAAAAAAAAGCTTATATTTTCATGATTGATTGGTAGAACCGTGTGGCAGTGGAATTGTTCTGGGAAGTTGGATTTTGTCACCTCACCAGTTTGTTCAGTGTGGTTTCCTGACCCGCCACAGAAGGCGGATTGTAAATGGGTTCACTGTAGCACTTAATTAGTGGCTTGTTTTTTTATTTTTCTGTGTTTACTTAGGATTAAAAACATGAAGGAGACTAATTTCTCGTGTTTGGATTTGGTTGTTTATTAAATCTTGTCTAAAGTACAGAGAGTTCTGTAATATTTCTAACTACCAGCTAAAAGCGACCAAAATGGAGGCAAATCTGAAGTGGTTTTGTTGTACTGATCCTGTAGGAAGGTTGGGTAGCTCTTGTCCTCTGGAAACCAGTGGGTAAGGGCAGCTTTGGTGTTCCAAATATCAGATTTTATCTAGGCAGGAAATGTTTGGCTCCTCCCCCTGGGCGGAGCATCTTCCAATGGGATGATGGAATTTTATTAGTCACGCACTGGAACTTAGTGGCCATGAGCAGGAGAAATCTCCTGGAGGATGGGTTGTGAAAAGATAAAGAACACTGCCCCAGCTGGTTTAACAGCTGGCCCATTAACAGGAGAGATCTTCCTGCACGAAGGATGGGTCCTGGAAGGGACAAAGAACACTGTTCCACCTGGTTTATAAAATATGGCCCATTAACAGCAGATACCTCCCTGCACAGAGGACGAGTCCTGGAAGGGATAAAGTACACCGCCCCACCTGGTTTTAAACACCTGGCCCATTAACAGAAGATAGCTCCCCCAGAGATCAGGATCACTGCCCCACCTGGTTTTAAACATCTGGCTCATTAACAGGAGATAGCTCCCCCAGAGATCAGGATCACTGCCCCACCTGATTTTAACTGCTGGTGACAGAATCCACACTTTTGGGCACATCTTTACTTTGTAACCTAGGACACCAGGAGGGTGAACCTCTTTTTTCTTGGTGATGTTCCCACACGAAGTTTGTGATTTCTTTCCTTTCTGCCAGCAGACGTGGAGCGCGGCGGGGACATCGCGCTGTACTCGGGGCTGGCGGCGGCGGTGCTGGCGGTGGCCGTGCTGGCGCTGGGGGTGACCCTGTACCGGCGCAGTCAGAGTGAGTACGGCGTGGATGTCATTGATTCCTCTGCACTCACGGGAGGCTTCCAGACTTTTAATTTTAAAACAGTCAGACAAGGTTAGTGCGGCGATTTCCTTTCCTTCTCTGCAGAGCTGCCACTGCTCAGGCACGCACCTGGGGAGGGGGGATTTGGGGCAGCCAGGGCAGGGACAGGGACAGGGACAGGGAGCCTGGGATTGGCTCTGCTCTGTCCCACAAACACAGAATCCTCTTTGGCCACTCTCCAGGTGCTTTAGAAATGCTGTGCCCAGCTCCTTGAGGAGAAACTCAAGCTAAAGCAAAGCAGCCAAATCAGCACAAGCCCAGGCACCACAGCTGTAGTTCCTCCTGTTCCCAGCTGCAGAGCATTCCCTCGCTCCAATAAAAGGGATTGTTCTTCTCCTGCTAATCTCAGACCCCCAGCTGGAAGTGTTTTGTAACCTGCTGTAACACACCAGCACTGAGGTGGGAAATAAATGCGGGCAAGACTGAACCCCTAAAGCCCCAGGAAAAAACACCAGTGCCATAAAATATGGACAAGCATTTACTGAGAGCAGCGCTCAGGTTTTCAGGAATGCTGTTCTCTTTGAACAGGAGGGTGGGGAGGGAGAGGAACGGGGATGAAAGCAGAAAATGTTTATTGATTCTGTGCTGCGTTCTACCTCAGACCTGCCTGATTGTGGGTGGGTGGGAGCGTGGGAGGGGTGTGAAAGCGTCCCCATGTCTCTGTTCTCTCTTCAGAAAAGGGAAATATGTTGCAGAGTTTGTTTGGGGGTGTTTTGTGGTGTTGTTTTTACAGTTTCTTTATTTCCTGGAGACGTTCCTCATCAGGCATGACTTGCAAGAAATTGGGAAAAGGGCTTGGCAGACAAGGACGTTTGAAGGAGGTTCATTCATCCATTTCTAAACCCAAACCTTTAATTAGGGCTGTGTAAATCTCAATGACTCTCTCAAGCAGGAACATTTTCCTTTGTGGTTCAGTTTGAATCTTGTTTTGAGTCTGGGGAATTGTTTGCTTGGCTCAATGCCCAAAACCTTTCATTCTGGATGCTGTGAAAATGCCCAACTAAGCAACCAAAGTAAAAGACCCCACCCCAAAACCCAACAGCCAGAGGATTCAGGCTGTAAATCCATCCACTCCTGATTTTTCAGAGCGTTTTCTGAGATAAAACACCTCAAAATGAATAACTGTGGTGTCTTCCTGTGTATCACTCTTGTCCCACTTCCCTTTCAGCCTAGTTTCCCTCAGGCATGAAGTTGTGGGTTTGTGTAAAAGGTCTGCAGGAAGATGTTGTCACCCAGTGGGGTTTAATGTAAGGAAAGAAAACAACAGGAAAGGGGAAAGGGCAAACACACAAACGTGAATCCAAAACAAAGGAGGCTCCTCCTGCCTGAGGAGTGACAGATACTAAATGTCAGATCTATGCAGCAGTTCCTCTGATCTCCAACGTGTCCTGGTGTGATTGGGGTGTGATTTAGGGCTCTGAGAGCTCAGGGAGTGTCCCAGAGGTGATAGGGAAGGTTTGGGGTTTGGGAAAGGATTGCTGAGGTGTCTCTTCCATCCCAGAGGTGACAGGGAAGGTTTGGGGTTTGGGAAGGGATTGCTGAGGTGTCCCCTCCATCCACACAAAACCCCAGAGGGGACAGGAAGGATTTGAGGTTTGGGGTTTGGGATTGCTGAGGTGTCCCCTTCACCCCAGAAGGGACAGGGAAAGGTTTGGAGTTTGGGGTTTGGGATTGCTGAGGTGTCCCCTTCACCCCAGAAGGGACAGGGAAAGGTTTGGGGTTTGGGATTGCTGAGGTGTCCCCTCCGCCCACCCCAAGCCCTGCTGCTGTCCCCACAGGTAACTCACTGCTCCTGAACTCGTCGCTGCAGCCCGAGCTGACGGTCAGCAGGACCTACAGCGGCCCCATCTGCCTGCAGGACCCGCTGGACAAGGAGCTGATGACGGAATCGTCCCTGTTCAACCCCCTGGCCGACATCAAGGTCAAGGTGCACAGCTCCTTCATGGTGTCCCTGGGCGTCAGCGACAGGGCCGAGTTCCAGGGCAAGGCCACACCCGGCAGCTTCCCCCATGGTGCCCCCAGGCCCTTTGGGACCATCCAGGCCAGGAACAAAGCCATGTTCATCCAGAGCCTGGCCTCCATCTCCAGCAGCAGTGAGCTCAGGAGCACCGCCCTGTTTGGACACCTGGGTGGCCGCTTGGTCATCCCAAACACAGGTGGGGGCTTCTTTCTCTTCAGAGTTTCAGATTCAGCTGCCTGAGTGTTTCTAGGCTGCCTTAGTGTTTTATAACTGTAAGCTTTGCTTTTCGTCTCTGGTGGGTGTTTTACCAAGACCTGACAGTGCTGATTTCAATCAGCAACCTCTCAGCAGCTCACAGTTAGCCAGCAAAGAAAGACCGGAGGCCTTGTGTCCTGTTTTGGAGGACAGGTGTCTGCTGAGAAAGGCAGGAGCCTCGCTTTGAAATGGAGAATGTAAACTCCTTCTCTCTAAATTATTATAATTTTGACATCAAGGGGCTCTCAGGCAAATATATGGGAATAGGAATAACAGTTCTTTACTAAGAAAAATTAATTAGAAATACAGAACTACAAAGAAACAAACTCCAAACCTGCCAGAGTCAGAATCCAAGCTGACAGCCGTCAGTCAGTCAGGGTGGTGGCAGCAGTGCCATTCAATGGTGGCTGCATCCTCCTGCAGTGACAGATGTGCTTCAGTTGGAGCAGTGCTCCTGTACAAGGTGCAGTTTCCCCCCAGAGGTCCAGTGATGATGTGGAGAAGTCCAATTTCCCTCTGCAGTTTAGTGGAGAAAGGGGCAACCTTGGTGTATCAAAATTTCTGGTTTTAGTTTGGTAAGAAATGTTGGGGTTTTTTTCTCTGGCTTGAGCATTTCTAAATGGGATGAAGTGATTTTATGAGTTTCACAATGGGACTTAATGGGCTATTAGCAGAAGATACCTCCTTGGAGGAAGGATGGGTTGTGAAAAGATAAAGAACACTGCCCCACCTGGTTTCAATGGATGACCCATTAGCAGGAGATATCCCCATGGAGATCAGGATCCCTGCCCCCACCCTCAACAGATGGTGATAGAATAGATACCTTTGATCACATCTTGTATTGTAACTCAAGACACCTTGATGCATTCTACAAGAATCTTTATTTCATGCCAAGGGTGGTCAAGCAGCATCCCCAGAACAAAGGGAACAGTTATATTTATAGGGTCAAGGGAGATTCAAACTACAGCCAATAAAAAGTTGATACAAAGAACAGCATCCAATCTAAGTCAAAAGTTCTAAAGGTGAACTGATCAATTACACAAATGAATTTCTAACCAATTATCTTCCAAGGTGTAAGGAGAGCGACCAAATTCTTAAGGAATTTGGCTCAGCCTTGGTATCCAGGAGACCTTATCTATCATAGTAAGTTCCAGGGGCCAGGGGAAGATGGCTTTGGAGGAATTGTATCATCCACAAATAACTAAGTTTGGTTTTTTTTAAGTGCCAGAAAAGAAGGAGTAGAGCCCCGTTAATGGAAATTTTGGGAAGTAGGGCGCATTGCCCACACAGAACAGGAGCGATCAGAGGGAAGCCTGGGCTGAGCACTGGAGAGGCATTATTCCTGTTTGAACTGTTCCAAATTACTGCCTCTCTTGATGTCTTCAGCATGAAAGGCACATTCATCAAAGCTGTGCCTTGCTCGGATGCTGCTCCAAAGGGAAGAGTCGGTGCTGGATTTATGTAAGGGATCCTGAGGGGACAGGGGGACAGCAGCCAGGCCTGGGGACAGCCCTCCAGGCTCCTGCCCCCTCCTGACTGCCTGTTCTCCCCTTTCTTGCAGCCAAAAGCTCCCCAGATTCCCCCAGTGGGGCCCTGCCCCAGACTGGGTGTTGGAGCATTCCCTCTGCTCCCTCTGTCCCCACCGCTCTCCTCAGAATTTTGTGACCTTGGATGTGTTTCAGAGCTGCAGGATTGTTTGGGAAATGAGCTGAAGAGCAGATCAGGCTGTCAGGGTCACACCCAGGGCTGTGTTTGCATCACCCCAACCCCAGTCGTTACCTTGGGCACCTTCTCACCTCAAAAGTCGGCACAACAATCCAGATCCCCCACTGCCAGCCAGGGGTTATCATCCTTCAACTCCAGGGATATTTACTCACTTTAAATTCAGCTCTGTTTCCGTGTGACCAGTGGCTCCAGTATTATCTGCTGCTCTCTGCTTGAACTGGATGATTTAGAGCTTTATCCTTCATGTCCCACAAAACGGGTGCTTTAAAGGTTGCCATCAAAAACGTGGTTTGTGTTTGGAAAGGGTTGATAGCAGTGACAGGCATGCACAACGTGTGCAGTGTTTTCATTTCTCCACAGCCTGGTTTTGTGCTGAGGAAGGAACATTGCAGAGGCACTGAGTTGAGGCATGAATTAAGAATTCCCTCATACTGTATATTTAGCTACTTTATGTAATGATAGTCTCATCAATTAGATTATTAAAATATGTATTTGGTCCACTTGAAATTTATGTAATTCTTGCAGGCTTTATGTAAGATCAGCTGTGCCAAGCAGTTGTGAATTCCAGTGTGATCGAGTCAGTGCCTCAGCATCGTGGCACAGATGCAAAACCAAACCAATTCCCCCTCTCCTGAGAGTGAGATAAAGTTTAATTCCAATGGAAGGTCCCTTGTGAAGTTCTGATCCACTCTGGTGATGTGGAAGGAGTGGGATCACTTGGATACAGGAGCTGAGATGTGTGGAACAAAGGAGTGACATGCCTCCTCTCCGTGGGGACATCCCTTGGGATGCCACAATGACCAAGTGTGATTTCAAAAAGGAAAGAACTTTCAAGAGGCTTTTTGGGAAACGTTTTTTCCTTGAGTGGAAAAGTAACAGCTTAAAATCCTTTGATAATTTCTGTTCCTTTCATCCGATGGAGGTGCCATGAAAGCAGGAATTGAGAGGAGCGTTCCCTAAGGCATCTCCCTCGGGGTGTGCTCCTGTCCCTGCCATCTCACTCCTGTCCTTTCATCCCATCCCATCCCATCCCATCCCATCCCATCCCATCCCATCCCATCCCTGCCATCCCATCCCTGCCGTCCCACCCCTGCCCCTCCTGAGTCTCAGACCTCCCCCGTGCTCTTTTCCAGGGGTCAGTCTGTTGATTCCACACGGAGCCATTCCAGAGGAGAGCTCCTGGGAGATCTACCTGGCCATCACCCAGAGAGAGTCCAGGTGAGAGATCCAGGATCAGGGACCTGCCTTCCTGAGGGGTTTGGAATGGAAGGTGCAGGAGTCACTCCTGGTCTCCTGCTGTGACCCTGAAAGGGACACAGAAATGTTCTGGGAGGGCTGCTCCTGTGAAACGCATGGAATTCTTGTGGCTGCTGCTCCCTTCTCCTCTCCCTGCTCAGGAGGAGCTCAGCAGCTGCACCTGGGGCTCTGGGGGTGCTTTGATTTATTTTTCTAACCTGAGAAGCCTACTGACACTTGGGAGCACTGAGGCTTCAGCAGAATTTATTATTGTGGCACTTGAGAAAGGAAAAAAAAGAAATTTGCCTTCCTTTGTTACCCTGTTGTGTCTTTTTTTATTCCCCTGCAGTCTCCCTCTCACCAAGACTTGCACACACAGGCTGAGGGGAGGGCTGGAACATTCCAGCCTCTTTTTAGCAGGAGTGATGTGTGGAAAATGAATTTTCTGAGCACCCACAGCTGCAGCTCCACGTCAGAGTGTCAGTAGCCACTGGAACGGGATGTCCAAGCCAGCTTGGGCTTTTCCCCTTTTTAGACCCCGGGTTCATTGCTTGTTAATTTTTATCATGATTGAGGTCCTTTCCCTAATTCCCATCTTGGTTGAGGTTCCTCCTCTCGTTTTTTAACTTGGAAACACCATTTGCATTCATTTGAAGAGGAAGCTGCATGCCCAGTAATTTAGAAGCCAATCATGGGGATCACACAACCCCAATGAATTAAAATACGAGCAAACAGCAACAAAAGCAGCAGGGCAAGAGGTTTCAATTGCAGGTTCAGTGTCCAAGGGAGTCTCCTCCACTCTGGCACTGCTCCAGCCCAGGGATTTATTCCAAGAGAGACAGAAAACATGTGGATGTGGGGGTGGGTTCAACTTGTTGGAGTGGGAGAGGAGAAAAGCAGATTACAGTAATTTCACGACTACAAGGCGCACCCTTTTGACTAAAATTTTGATCGAAACCCGGAAATGCGCCTTATAATCCAGTGCACCTTATATATGGACAAAGTTTGGAAATTTGCCAACCTGGAAGTGCGAGCCGCGTGCCACGAGACCCGCGGCAGCCGGCACTGGGGGTGGGCGGGAGTGCAGGGGCCCGTGGCACAGGGAGGGCGCCTGGGGCTGCATTTGAAGGCTGCACTGATCTGTGAAAAATGTTTGCAAATTGAGCAGCTGCCAGTAAATCCTGCAATCGCGCCATTCCATTACTAATTCGTTACTTTGTTGCACATGAATCCTCACTGAAAAAAAGAAAAAAGTGCGCCTTATATATGGACAGATTTCAGAAATTTGCCGACAACCCGGAAATGCGCCTTATAATCCAGTGCACCTTATAGTTGTGAAATTACCGTGCACATCTCTGGGAGTTAGCAGAGGAAGCAGCCAGGAATTGAGGGCAGGTGAATCCCTGGAGCTCGGGTGGGATCTCCTCTGCTTGTCCCAGAGCCAAGGCCCCACCTGGCCCAGTGCTAAACCCAAGCACAGCCCTGCCCCTGAGCCTGTAAAAGTCACTGAGCTCCTTCCTCCTGCAGAATACAAATGGGCTTTCAGAGCAGGGAGATCACACTCAATCTGGAAAAATTTATGAGCCTGTGTTTTTTAAACCATAATTTGTTTTATCTTCGCTCCTGTGAAAATATTGTTGATGGCAGTGTTTGAAGGCAGAGCACGGTGGGGACGGGAGCAGCTGGTGCTCGAAACAGGGCTGGCTGGCACAGAGCCAGTGCAGGGCTGCATTTGGGTTAAACAAATCGAAATGGATTTTAAATACCAGAGTCCTAAACTGACCAGGTACTGATTGGAGTTAGATGGGGTCTGATGGGTTTGTTTCATCTCCAGCTGCTGCTTCCACGTGGAACGAGCAGAAATGAGCAGATGAGGGAGGTGCTTGGATTTGAGCTGAAATCTTTTCAGGGAATTCTCACTGCTGACAGCCACTCTTGTCTTTGCTGCCCCAAGCCTGGAGCCCGAGGGCCCCGAGGTGCTGCTAGGGCCTGAGGTGAGCTGCGGGCCCCCCGAGCTGGCGGCAAGCTCACCGTGCGCCCTGAGCATCCCGCACTGTGCCCACGCCGACCCCCAGCACTGGAGCATCCACCTCAAGAGGAGGACGCAGCAGGGCAAGTGGGAGGTGAGCCCAGCCCCGGGGAAATGGGATTTACCCTGTGCCCAGCAAAATGGGATTAGCCCTGTGCCCAGCAGAGAAATGGAATTTACCCTGTGCCCAGAAAAATGGAATTAGCCCTGTGCCCAGCCCCAGAGAAATGGAATTAGCCCTGTGCCCAGCAGGGAAATGGAATTTACCCTTGCCCAGCAAAGAAATGGAATTTGCCCTTGCCCATGCAGAGGTTCTGGCAGGGACAGGCACACAAAGGCATCTGGGAGAAACAGTGACAGCGAAAAGATTTTGTGTTTTGTGAAGAAGCAGCAGAATTGGTTTTTGGGTGTTTTACCAAGGTGTGCAGAAGTTTGTGGTCACAAAGCCCAGCCATGGATCCTTCTGTCCTGTCCTTCTGTCCTGTCTCTCTCTGACCCCCTGCCTGGCTCTTGCTCTGCTTTCAACCATTCCCAGAGTAAAATTTCCATTTTCCTAATTCAAATTTACTCAGTCCTTGGGCAGTGCTGGCTTCAAACAGCCTGGGGCGCTGAGGAGAGGGACAGAGGGACACAGGACACAGGGACACAGGGACAGAGGGTCACAGGACACAGGGACACAGGGCAGCACTGAGCAGCAGAGGCAGATTTTGAGGAAGGCAAACATGGCTGTAATTGGTGTTCTGGAAGGAAGTCAAACCCCAGCCATTGTTCAAGGTTTGCTTATTGACTTTAACCTTCAAGGTAATTTTTTAACTTGACACTGGGGGGAAAAAATTAGCCAGAAAGTCAAGAGCACTTGAAAAAAAAGGTGCTAAAATTGCTTAGGCATCATCATTATGATTGTATGTACACAGCGAGCTCTGCACAGGCCATGGCCATAAATCCTCCTGCTGACTCAGGGCTAAACTGGGAATATTTACTTAGTTCCCCTTCTCCCCTCTCTGCCTCTCAGCAACGCTCTGCATTTGAATAAAAATAAAGAATTAATGCCATGACTCCTATTGTCGAGGCCTATTGATCCGACTTTGCTTTATTCTTTTTAAACCTGGATTTCATTTTGCAGGAAGTGATGTCTGTGGAAGAGGAAACTACTTCTTGCTACTGCCTGTTGGATCCTTATGCCTGTCACATTCTCTTAAACAGCTTTGGAACTTATGCCCTAATTGGGGAACCCCTCTCTGACTGCGCCGTTCGACAGCTGAAAGTCGCCGTTTTTGGCTGCCTGTCTTGCAATTCTCTGGATTACAATCTGAGAGTTTATTGTGTGGATAACACCCCTTGTGCATTCCAGGTAAATGGCTTTGCTTTGCTCCTCTGGGCTTGCTTTGTTTTTCCCATAAAATGCTGATTTTTACTCCCTGGGCAGCCCCAAGCTTATCACAATGAGAATAGTGGATTTTTTTAAGCGCTGCTGCACCATCAGAATAAATCCTTTAATTTCCCTGCAGTTGTGGATTTCCACTGAGAGCTTTAGGGCAGCCAAACTCTCTTGTTGGCTCTCTCGTTTTCTGCCACATTCCCAGCTACCCAAACTCAGCCCTGATTTACAGAAATTCAATTATCCTGCGTTTCCTCTTAAAAAAATAAAAGTCCAATCCCCACGTGGCAATTGAGATGAGAATGATTTTCCTGCACCGTGTTCCAGGACAGAACAATGACATTCTCTGGCTCTTGGTAAACCCAGGAGCTTTCACAAAACGCTGCTCTTTGGGGAACTGAAATGCAAACAGTTGTGAGATGAATTTTCCCTTCTTTTGCTGCGGAATGGAAACACTGAGTGAAGCACACGCTGCTGGCTCTGTGCTTCTAATAAAGGATTGTTAGAGGCTCACAATGGCTTTGTAATTATCCTCTTTATAACACTTAGACAATTAGTGGGTACTGGTGTCTTCCTGATGAGTCTGGAGGAAATGATCAGAAGAATAATTAGCAGTTGTGTGCGCTCCCAGGAGCAGGAGCAGGGCTGTGCAGACAGTGAGACAAGCGTGGAATCATTTGTGGAATGATGCAGCCCCAAAAAGCAGGTCAGAGTTAGTGGGGAACACAGGGAATTCCAGAGGTTTCGGGGTAAAATATCAGAGCTGGGATTGCCAAGTTAATCCTGAACAGCGCAGCTTTATGTAAGAGACAAAATTCCCTTGGTTTTGTCTGTGTTGGGCCTTTCTGAAGTTCTGAGTGTGCTGGGAAACTCCTGGCTCTCAAAACTGAAGAAGCCTAAGTCATTTTGCCCAAATTCTTTTCCCAAATGCTGCTGGACAAGTCCCACGTCTGCCACTGAAGGCAGAGCAGCAAGAACACCCAATGTGCTCAAGGAATTTTCAGAATGGATAAGAAATACAGTAATTTCACGCCTACAAGGTGCACCATTTTGACCTAAATTTGGCTTGAAACCCAGAAGTGCGCCTTGCAATCCAGTGCGCCTTATATATGGACAAAATTCAGGAATTTGCCAACCCGGAAGGGCGAGCCGTGAGCTGAGCCGAGCCCATGTTTAAAGGCTGCTCTGATCCGTGAAAAAATGTTTGCAAATTGAGCAGCTGCCAGTAAACCCCGCGATTCCGTTACTAATTAGTTACTTTGTTGCTCGTGGATCCTCGCTGCAAAAAAACCAAAGTGCGTCTTATAGTCCGGTGCGCCTTAGAGTTGTGGAATTGCTGTAATCTGCTCCCTTTGTGGCTGGAAACCAAAAGCTGAAGTTTCCCAATTCCTTCCTTCCCACGAACCCAGCCACCAGGGGTTAAAGCAGCCTAAATGCCTGTAAAAATTGGTTTATAATACAAATCCATTAGTGCAGTTTCAGAGAGCTCCAGCATTGAATTTTCAGAAGGTCACAACGATTCCAGGAGCTCCTCTAATGACGGCTTTGGTCCTGACAAGCACTAAACCCCTCCAATGACACAGATTTGATATAATTTATGTGGATTAAGAAAGGTAATTTGGAAGCACTGCTTGCCTGCTGATTTTTAAAGACTTCTGCAACCTTTCCTCCCCCACTGGTGTTTTTACTGCAGCAGCACAGGAATAAACATTGCTTAAGTGCAGGCAGGGGTGATTTTTTTTTAGCCATTACATTTTGAATTCACAGAATTACATACAAATTTCCCTTGAAACAGAGCCCTGGAGGGCTGTAGTGCAACCCCCTGCCCAGAGCGTGCCCTTCACACTGCTCAGGGTCGTGGCCAGTGCTCCTGAGAGCGCCCCAGAGCTGGGAAATGGAAATGAATGATTTCACCTGAGCTGTTGGAGGGCTCTGAACAGCCCTGAGAGAAGCTCCAGCCAAGCTGATTGGGATTCCAGCTGTGCTGGGGCTGCTGGAGAGGGGACACAGCCAAAATTTCAGTGTCCAACCACCCTAAGGGTCAGTAATGGGGCTAGAAGTGCCCAAACTTCCTTTGGGGAAATACAAATACCAAAGCTGGCACCTCCACAGAGAGGGGTTTTCATTGGGTTTGTGG
Organism: Sialia sialis; assembly: GCA_009812075.1. Lineage (NCBI taxonomy): Eukaryota > Metazoa > Chordata > Aves > Passeriformes > Turdidae > Sialia > Sialia sialis. The sequence continues at coordinate 924,392 of VRYO01002785.1, forward strand.
TCTCTTTCCAATCCTGAAAATGTTCTCTCCTCCTCCCTTGCAGGAAGTGGTTTCAGATGAAAGGCTCCAAGGGGGGCAATTGCTGGAGGAACCCAAACTTCTGCATTTCAAAGGCAACACGTGCAGCCTGCAGATCTCAGTGCTGGACGTGCCCCCCTTCCTGTGGAGAATCAAACCCTTCACTGCCTGCCAGGTACCAGCATCTCCCCCTGCCCCGGGGGCAGAACCCTGATGAACCATGGCTCCTTTTATTCCAACAGCTTTAAACCTCCCCAGCACTCAGCAAAAACATGTTGCCTTTTGATTCTGACAAACACAGATTTCGTTTATACCAGGGTGCTGTAAATTTGTCATTTTGCAGAAATGCTTGTGCTTTCCCTCATTTCAGTTGCCTCCAACAGAAGGGAAAATATTCCTGCTCAAACTTAACCACTCCTCAAGATGTTTCTAATATCTGTCATTGCAGTTTTGATATAGCTATGGAAATGTGGCTACAAATGACATTTAAATGTAACCACGAGTTCAAATCACAGCACACAGAGACCAGGCATTAGAGCTGAAGAGCAGCAAATTGGTTTTTCTATTCTCCATTAATTAAGGAGGCTGTTGAAAACTGCAAAGGAAAAAATCAAAACAAAAGAAGGATTTCCAAGGATTCAGATGACTGGAAATCCTAAGGAATGTGCTGGCACACGGAGTGGGCTGGTTTTTAAACACAGCACTCAATTAGAATGTACAATCTCCCTTCTCCCAGAAGCAGAGACACAGTTATTCATCCTCCAGGATTTTGGCAAAAAAACTCTGTTTTAAATGTGTTGCCACGTTCCCCAAAACATGAGGGTAATGGGCTCTGGAAGTTATAAACACAGACCAGAGCCAGAGGAAGCCTCTCCTCGTTAACAGCTTGGGGATAATTTGGGTTACAGCTTCAGAAATGAAATAAATTAATCCTTTTCAGCTTCTGAGGGAGAGGAGCTTCTCGGTGTTCTGTTTGTTCTTCTCACCTGAACTCTAAAAGCCAAACCAAGCAGGGTTGGGATGTCCCAGTTCTCAGCAGAGACTGCCAGTGTGTGCCCAAAAGAAAATCAAATCAGAGGAATTTCCTTTTAATGCAACAAATTCACTTCTGCCCTCAGCAGATTATAGAGCTCCATACTCTGATTAATTTATTGTCTCCTAATCCCTTGTCCAAACACGGAGAATAAATGTCTGGAATTCAACCTCTGAGTGCCACTTAGAGCCTGATCAGAGCAGGGACTTGGCTGGAAAAAAGCCTGTGCAAAACCTCTGCTGCCAGTCTGGGCTGAGCCAGGGCTGCCCTGCCCCGAAGGAATATTTACATTTTCTAGCTGAGTGATTGGGATGGCTTGGACAGCTCAGAAACACCAGCACTGCTCCTGGGAGAGCTGCAGAACCTCCCCTGGCTCTGAGCTTCCCTCGCAGTGAAGAGTCTGGTGACAGCCCTGGTTTGGTTCCAGCCTCTTTATAGAGAAAAGAATCTATTTTTGCACGTGGAGTTTCTTCCAGTGTTCCCTGGGTTCCTCTCCTACGTCCCACCCTGTGAGAGCAGCTGCTTGAGCTGCCTGGCAGGAACAACTGAGCACAGCCTGTTCCAGGAATGTCTCTGGTCCAGCACCAGAACCTCCCTGGGCAGCGAGGGGAAGGAAGATTTATGGAAATGATGTCTCAGACAAGCAGCAGCGCTGCTGCAGCGCCGGGGCAGTGAATAAATCAGGCTGAGGAGCTGCTGGAAGGCAGTGAGGGCAGGTGGCACCAGCGTTCCTGCAGACTCTGCTCAGAGCTGTGTTTGCCCAGGGCTTGGCTCCTTGCCCACACAGCATCCCAGGATCCAGAGCAGAGCAGGGCTGGGCACGGGCAGGCACCTCTGGGTGCTCAGAGCAGCTGTTTGCTCCTATCCCGCACCTCCTGCATGATCCAGCTCTGCCCGGGGCCACGAGATGATTTACAACCTCTCTGTCTTCGAGGAGCTTAATTACAAATGCAGAGTGGTGCTGAAATCATCTCTGGAATGCTCCAACCACTCATTGTTCCAGCACTCCTCGCTGCTCGTTGTTTCACTCAGCTCCTTTCAGCTGAGTGATTCTTCCACTCCGAGTGAAAGCAGAGATGATCACCCTGAAAAAAATCTAATTACAGTTACTCCACTTCTAACATTTTGCTAATGTTTCCTTTATCACTGCGAGCATCTCACAACTGCTGCTGCTCCCAGCTCGGGATCCAGGCTGGACTGGGCACAGGGGGACACGAGGGGAGGGTGACAGGGCCAGGGCAGCTTCCAGTGGGAATTTTCTTTCCCTGGATTCTGGTTACAAGATTCCAAGGAGATCCAGAGAGGAATCCTGATCCTGGCAAGTAGGAGGAAGTGCAGTGCATCTTTTTCAGTGTATTTAATCACCTTTTTTAAGAGTCTCCCATTCCTTGCTGCCCTGGGTGAGCCCTGAGCTCTTGGTCACTGCAACACCTCAATGTTCATCCATGCAATCCCCATTTTTTGGCTCAGAACTGAAGGGGACGTTACTGAGCTGGCCCTAGCAGAGTAGAACGTGGCTGTTCCCCCTGTGGCCATGTCCCCTGTCCCTGAGGTGTCCCTGTCCCACAGGAGGTGCCGTTCTCCCGCGTGTGGCGCGGTAGCCCCCGGCCCCTGCTCAGCGCCTTCTCCCTGGAGCGCTTCAGCCCCGCCACCACCCAGCTATGCTGCACCGTGTGTGTCCGGCAGCTGCAGGGCCATGAGCAGCTGCTGCACGTCCAGACCTCCATCCTCGAGGTAAAACCTTGGGCCATGGAACAGAACCCTGGGGTGGGGTGGGTTGAATTTGATTGGGTTAGATTGTGTTGAGTTGAGTTGTGTTGAGTTGTGTTGAGTTGGTTGAGTTAGGTTGGGTGGGTTGGGTTGAGTTGGATTGAGTTGGGTTGAGTTGTGTTGAGCTGGGTTTAGTTGGGCTGGTTGGGTTGGCTTGACTTGGCTTGAGTTG
>VRYO01002785.1:928384-959081 GCA_009812075.1 Sialia sialis
TGGTTGGCTTGGCTTGGCTTGGCTTGGATTGAGTTGGGTTGAGTTGAGTTTAGTTGCGTTGAGTTGGGTTGGGTTGGGTTGGGTTGAGTTGGGTTTAGTTGTGTTGAGTTGGGTTGGGTTGGGTTGAGTTGGGTTGAGTTGAGTTAGATTGGGTTGGAAGGACCTTAAAACCCATCCAGGCCCAGCTTAGGTGTCTTTAAAAAGCATCAGAACTGCCCTTTGATTTCTGGGCATGTCACAGGTGGGCTGGACAGACAGACAGACAGGAAGGAGCCACCACTGCTTTCTGCCGTGAAACATCAGGGTTTGCATCGGGGCTTTTGGAAAGCCAAGGCTGTGAGGATGAGGCTGCTGCACTGATTTACATTGGCTTTTAAATCTACACTGCAGAGGGGACAAAAGTGGCTTCTGCCCATCTTGGCTCAAACTTCCCCGCCCTTACAAATAATGCTCTTATTCTTCAAAGTGTTTACTCATGGGAGTAAATTTGAGCATTAAATGGATGGGGTTCTGGGATTAAAAGGTGCTTTTTAGGGCAGAGACTGAGCATGGCCAGGGACACCTTCCACCCTGCCAGGTTGTTCCAAGCCCCTTGCCCTCCAGGGATGGGCATCACCTTTCTGCACACCCAGTTTTGCCCTTTCCTCGTGTGGTTTTTGCTCAAAGCTGGACCCAGTCTTTAAAGCCTTGCAGATCCCATTTCCAGCAGAAATCAGAGCACAGAGACTCTCCAGCACTAGCAATAATTTATTGATAATTTAATAATCTATTGTTTGGGTTGGTGGCTGCAGGTTTCTCGCAAGAAGCTCTTGCAGAGCGCTCAGTGTTGGGGACAGGGCTGCAAACTCTGCCCAGGGACTGGGCCCTGCTCGTGGCTAAAAGAAATCATGGCTACAGCTGGGCAAGCTGCTGATCTGTCCCACGAGAAATTCAGCAGCTGCATTTTTGTAGATTATTGAGCATCTTTGCTGGTTAATCCAGATTAATGCTTCTGGATTAGAGCTCTACACTCATAAATGCTCTGAGCAGGGAGTGCAGCAGCTGGACAAGAGCAGCACAAACATCATCCTGTGTAAAAACTCCTCTGAGTGTTTTCTCTGCTTTATTGTTATTTCATAAAACCCCTCTGTCGCTGTCTCTGTGACTCCAGCCCCTGTTGCTGCTGCCTTGTTCTCCCTCTCTGCTGTGTTTTTAAGGGCCCTGTCTGTACACAAGTCCCCAGAGCGTGTTCCAGTTCTCCTCCAAGCAGATTTGCTGCTGTGAAAGGCTTTCTCATGCCTATCTCCAGCAGTGATTGAAGAGGGAGGATAATTTGACTGCAGAATAAATCTATAAGTGACAAGTCCCCCCCGGAGCTGCTTGGTGCGTGACAATCCCCGGAGCGCCCGGGTCGCTGAGCTTATCTCACACGTGCAGGGCAGGAGCATCTCCTGCTCTGCATCCTGAGCAGTGCCCAGGGCGCAGCTGCAGCCCCCAGAGCTGAGCCTGCCTGGCCCCGGGGATGTGTCACAAATGCTGGATGGAGGCTGCACCGCCGCTGCTCGTTAATATTGATGCCGTGTCACTCGCTGATGAGTAATGCACTGAAATTTGGCTCCGTTGTGCAAGGCTGGTGGGATTCCATGGGAAAAGAGGGGCCAGGTCCACAAAGGACCTGATTCCAGAGGGGCTCAGAGAGCTGAGGTGCTTACGGGATTCAGTTGTTTAAAAAAACTCAAAGAAAGAGAGAAACAAATACAGATTTGTGCATCCACGTTTCAGGTTTGAGCAATCAAAGATTTAGAAACCCAACACTGCTCTGTACCACAAAAATAACCGAAAAAGGAAACTTGTGGAAGGAAAATAACAACACTTCAAAGGGTTTTAGGCACAGATCCTTGTGATGTTCTAGATGTTCTCTCACAAATCACAAAAGCACCTCTTAGCTCAGTCATTTCCTGTTGTCAATTCAAATGGTGGGAGGGATCTGAGGCCAGATTTGAGTCTCCCTTCACCTGCTTTGCTTTTCACCTGCTCTGCTTTCCTGTTCCCTGCAGGCTGAGAGGGAAAACATCACCTTCTTTGCCCACGAGGACAGCGCCTTCCCCGCCCAGCTGGGCCCCAAGGCGTTCAAGATCCCGCGCTCGATCCGGCAGCGCATCTGCGCCACCTTCGACTCGCCCAGCGCCAAGGGCAAGGACTGGCAGATGCTGGCCCAGAAAAACAGCATCAGCAGGTGATGGTGCTTAAGTTTGAGCTTTCATATTTTCCAGATTCTGTTCTGCATTGGTATTTGACTCTGGACTCCATATCAAGTGTTAGTGATTCTCCTCACAGATCAGTCACACAAAATCCTTGTCCAGCCCCAGAACCAAGGACACGCTGCAGCTCCAGCCCCAAAATGTGCAGAAAACAGAGAATTGAGGAGAGCAATTGAGGGTGAGACTGCAAAACCTGGAGCTGGAATTGGACAATGAACCCCAAATATAAATAGACCAAAACTGATAAAAGTGTGAAAACTCATGGGGTTCATCTTGGGCCCTTGCACTGCCCAAGGTGAATTTTTTAAAAGCCTTTTAATAAATCCCATTTTATTCTTTCCCTCTGCCCAGCCCCTACTCCAGGCACCTCTCCAGTAGTGCCCTGGGGGCTCTGGCAGCTGGAATGGGAATTGTTGGCTGCTCAGGGCTGGCTTGGTTTGCTCCCTGGTGCCAGGGCTGTGGGATCCAGGGCTCCCAGGGCTGACTGGGGGTCACTCCTCATTCCAGCAGCACCTCCTGCTCTCCTGGCCGCCCTCGGGGCTCCAAGGCTGCAGAAGAATTTTGTTCTTCATGGGAACAGTTGTTCAAAGCACTTCAGAGGCTGCACGCTCCCCCAGACAAATCCCCTTGGCTCTCATGGGTGCATTTCCTATTCCAAAATGAATCCTGCACATTTTTGTTTTTTAAGGGAAAGACATCTTTAAAAGAGACAGTCATGCTCTACTGTTGGGAGTAATAATATTATGATTATTAAAACTGAGAGATGCTGTAAAAACCAATTTACTTCTTACTTTGCTTTTTCCGCTTGGCTAAATTAAATTGGTGGAGGCAGCTCCCTCAGAAAAATATTTTCTGATTGTCACAAACTCTATAAATGCATTCCCAGGAGAGCAGAGGAATACTTAAATCAAGCAAAGTGACTTTCCATTGGCTCCTTGCTTTGCGTGGGAACCTCAATAAACCACATCTGAAAGGAAAAAGAGTTTGGGATAAACACTTTGTTTTACCAAATTCTGTGCAAATCATCCCTGCAGGGTCCTGAAAACGGCGCATTCACAAAATAGAAAATCACAGATAAAAGGTGTTGGGTCTTTGAACAACCACGAGCACCAACTGCTGTCAATTCCTGTCCCTGACAAATCCTCGCTGAATTTCCAGAAGGGATTTGAGCAGAACTGCTGGGCTAGGGACACCCTGGGTTGGTAGCCACTGTCCTTGTAGGGAACTGGGCTTGGGGACAACCTGGGATTGTAGTCACTGTCCCTGTGCTGAGCTGGGCCTGGGGACACCCCGGGCTCGTGGTCACTGTCCCCATGCTGAGCTGGACAGATACCACACCCTGGGCTCATGGTTACTGTCCTTGTGCTGGGCCTGTGGACACCCTAGACTCATGGTCACTGTCCCTGGGCAGGTGCCACATGAGGAACCACCCCTGGGATCTCCTCAGCTCATCCCCCAGCTCTGCTGGAGAGCTTTCATTTTCCAGCCCCGTGGATGATGCTGGGCACGGGGCACAGCCCCACTCCTCATCCCTGCCCTCCCTCCTGCAGGAACCTGTCGTTCTTCGCGGCACAGAGCAGCCCCTCCGCCGTCATCCTGGACCTGTGGGAGGCGCGGCACCAGCACGACGGCGACCTGGACTCGCTGGCCTGCGCCCTGGAGGAGATTGGACGGACACACTCCCAGCTCCCTGACGTGGCAGAGCCCGAGCTCGAGGAGCCCGAGTTCCCCTGCAGCAGGAACGGGCTTTAGTGGCTCTGTCCCAGCAGGACATGCAGCCAGCCCGGCCCCGAGCCCAGGACAGGGACAGGGACAGGGACAGGAGGGTCTGTGTCCCTGGTGATGGAACTCACCCCATCAGTGAGTGGAGGAGCAGAAGCAGCCGTGCTAAAAACCCTCTGGTGATGAGGAAATCTCGCTGTCCTCCCCCATTCAGACCCATCTGTTGGTGCCCCAAACCAACCCGCACTCGTGTCAGTCCCAACAGCAGGGACAGGGACACAGAGGCATAGGAGGTAAATGTTGTTGTGTCTTTAGGAGCAGTCATGTCCATGTGATGCCTAGTGAAAAATCAACCAGTAGTGCTGGATATTTCGAGCCACTGGAGGTTGGTCCTGGTTAAAAAGTGGTTTTAAAATCCCATCACGTTGTCACTTTATGTCTGCTGCAGGAAAACTGAAAATTTGGCCTTATCCTGTTCAGATGTTTGAGGAATTAGGAGATCTCATAATTATTTCATATCATGCGTGTTCCAAATAATTTGTTTTAAAAAATTCAGCCCCTTAATGAATGTACATTTGCTGCAGAGCTTTGCTGCCTGCTCTGTTACCAAAATTCCAGAACAAACCCCTTCTCTCTGAGGCTGGGGGGTGTGCACACGCAAGAGGAATTTTCTAATTTTCTACGTCTGCAAACTTTCTTAGTCAAAAACTGTCTTTGGGGGTGGATTTAAATAGCCAAATAACGCACGGGAAATTTCCAGCCCTGTTTTAGCAAGCTGAGATATTTATTTTTATTACTTCATGCTCTGGGGCTGAGCTGAAGGTGGAGGCAATCAGCACAGCTTCATTTGGGTTTGGGTTCAGACTGGAACCACAAACCCCACGCGGCACTGCCAGCACTGGCCTCGATTTTGTTGCACATTCTGGGAATTTCAGAGGAATTTCAGAGCTGGCTGTGTTCCTTTGCTTTAGTTACAAATTTTATTTACCCTCTGAAATCAGAATCTAATTGGAGAATTCTCATTTTTAATCCATTCCATCCAAATATGATTTATGACCTCAACCAAACCAAAAAGAGCTGTCACTGTGAGCGAGGGCCTGGTGGAGCTTGCACTGTCACCATGGTTTTGAGCATTGTTTTCACTCCCATCCTGCACCACAGCCGAGGTGCTCCTCAGTCCTGGCTGCTAGAGCACAGTCAGGAGAAACAGGAATGAAAATGAGGCTTTGGGAGCTTTGTAGAAATGCAGGAGATGCAGAACGAGGATTTGGGGGCTGGTTTAGCCTCGTGTTTGGCTGAGAGCAGCAGGACAACCCCCAGGGTAGGTCCAGTCTGGAATTATTCCTTCAGCAGGACTGCAGTGTGAAAATCTGAATGACAACAGCAGCAATAGCTCTGTCCTTGCTTCTGCTGCTCTGAAATCACCAAAGTCACTGCCTGCCCAGCTCAGAACAGGCTGAGCCTTGGAAATCCTGAGACCTGCACACATTTCCTACAGCTCAGCATCTCCTGCAGCCTGGCAGGAGGCTCCTGGTGCCCGGCAGATTTTGGGGCAGACAGAAGCACCGGCTGCAAGCTGTCACTGCTTCCAGCAGCACATGCTCCTCGTGGGGCTGGCATTGTGTCTCCAGTGGCTGCCAGCCCTCCTCCTCAGAAACCTGCTCTGCGTTGGGCAAAATGTCAGGCGTTAGAAAAAACAAAACAAGGAATGGCAGCCAGGGAAAAGCAGAGCTGCCGTTGTCGGGGAAACCAGCCCGGTGTGTGCAGCAGGGAATTTGTTCTGAGAGCCTCAGAGAGGCTCCAGCAGCCTGGGCTGGAGTCCCCCAGCACTGCCAGGGGCTGCAGGGCCATTTCCAGAGCTCCATCCCATCCTGAACCCATTCCTGGAGCTCCATCCCATCCTGTATCCATTCCTAGAGCTCCATCCCATCCTGAACCCATTCCTAGAGCTCCATCCCATCCTGAACCCATTTCCAGAGCTCCATCCCATCCTGAACCCATTCCTGGAGCTCCAGCCCATCCTGCATCCATCCCCAGAGCTCCATCCCATCCTGCATCCATCTCCAGAGCTCCAGCCCATCCTGAACCCATCCCCAGAGCTCCAGCCCATCCTGAACCTATTCCCAGAGCTCCATCCCATCCCAAACCCATCTCCAGAGCTCCAGCCCATCCTGCATTCACAAAGCTCAGCTCAAAGAAATCCCAGCACAGTGGGACCCCAGCCCCAGCCTAGAATCCCAGTTCCACCCACGATCCCATGGAGTTCATGCCCTGAAGGGAATAAATGTCCAAATTTAACATTTCCAGAAGGACACTGCTCCCCAGGCCAGGGCTCAGTTCGATGTTGCCCTTTTGGTTTTGCTCCTCGTTTTTCTTCCCTTTGCCTGAAGCAGTTCTTTTGCTGATCTCACTCTTTGAGCACCTGAATCAACAACTCTCAAACTTTCCTTCCTATTCCCGACTGTTTTGATGCTCTTGTATTCTTCAAATGAACCAGAAACGCCCCAAATATTTATTTCCTATCTCTTAAAAATACCTTTTGGAAATCTGTGCTTGTATTTCTATGATTTAACCCAAAACACAGATGTGGAGGAGCACCTGGTAAAGGATGAGAGGCCAGAAATTAAATATTCATTCCTCTCTTCTGTTCTATAAATTATGATATTTTAAAAACAATTTTTAGTAGAACCTTAAAGAAAGAGAAATGTGATTTCTCCCCCTGTAGATTCCACCTGACTGCCCTGGCTCTGCTGAGGGGAAGGAGCCATTCTGATTTTACATCACCAAAGAATCTGCTTTAATAGATTTTCATCTTGCTGAGCACTTTGCCCAGGTATTTCTGTGCCATGAGTCATTGCAGACTAATGGCTGCATTTTAAAAATGACTCCCAGCTCCGCCAGCACCATCAAGCTCATTTCCATTCCGCACCGCCCTGCACTCCCACAGAAATTTTATTGGGATTTTTGTAATAGATGAAAAGATACCAACACGATTCCCTTGAAATCCGGAAGCTGCTTTTGTCCTTGTTTTTATCTCTGGCTGCAGCTGCTCTGCCCCTCTCTGGCCTGGGCACTTCTGGCTTTTAGAGAATCTTATTCAGCACAAATCACCAAAAAGGGATCTTGCAGGGGCCAGGATATTCACACTGCAATCCATTATCCTTTTCCACGTGCAAGGCAGATCTGGATGAGTTCTAAAGCATTCAATAACTGATAATTCCAGAGAATATTTCCCACAAAAGGAAGGCACAGCTCAGGTTCACGGTGAGTTTAACAAGGCAGGGATTGGGCTGAGCTTCTGGTCACCACCTGAATCGTTATTTTCAGGGTGGTTCTGCCTGTAAAACACAGATTGCAGCAAAGAGCTGTGTTAATTAACTGAGTGGAAAACAGGAAATGAGATTTTAAGTCCTTGACAACCATGGATGATGTCCAGGTTGCTTCTCTGGGCTGATTCCCCCCGTTTGGGCTCTGGAGGGAGGGATATTTTTGGGTGACACTGTAGGTTTTTGTGTCCTTTCCCCTGTGAACCTAAAGCCCAGCCCTCACTGCTGAGCCTCATCCAGCTGGGCAGGGCCAACACAAAGCCTGGCTCACAAATCCAGGTTTGGGGACATCAATGTGCCATCAGCTGGGCAGGGCACACACAGACCCAGATTTGGGGACATCAATGTGCCACCAGCTCACCTGGCACTCCTCCCCGGTTCCAGCCCAATTCCTGTGGCTATCCCAGCTGATAAATGGCTACAAAAACATGAGGTGTTCACCTTCAGTGGGTTTGGGCCAGGTGAAACGTGCTGCTTCTGCTCTGGTGACACTCTGAGCAGTGTCACACAGGAGTTAACAAAACCCCATCGCATTTTCAACCTCCAGAACTTCGGACCAGCTCTTGGGTGAAAATGGGAGGAGGAACTTCGACCCAATCCAACACAAAATAGAAATACAGCAATTTCACAACTATAAGGCGCACCGGACTATGAGGCGCACTTTGTTTTTTGCAGCAAGGATCCGCGCACAACAAAGTAACGAATCAGTAATGGAATGGCGCCATCGCGGGGTTTAATGGCAGCTGCTCAATTTGCAAACATTTTTCACCGATCGGTGCAGCCTTCAAACGCAGCCCCAGGCACCCTCCCCGTGCCACGGGCCCCGGCACTCCTGCCTGCCCCTGGCACCGGCTGCCAGCTCTCACAGCTCGCACTTCCAGGTTGGCAAATTCCCGAATTTTGTCCACATGTAAGGCGCACCGGATTATAAGGTGCACTCCCGGTTCTCAATCAAAATTTTAGTCAAAATGGTGCGCCTTGTAGTCGTGAAATGACTGTCATACTAAAAAGAAAGAAAAAAACAAAACACAAAAATTCCTCCAGAGAGACCTCTTTTTCTCTTCTGCTCCTTTCTTTTTGCAGTGGATGGGTTGGGAAATGTCGGTCTGAGCATCCCCCCCTGGCCCGGTTTGGGGTGATGAGGGCAGAGATCTGAACCCTCTGCAGGATGAAGCTGAAGGAGAGGGGAAGGGAGACAGAACATGGAACCTAAAGCATGGCCTTGGCTTCATACCACACTTTCTGTGCCTTGTTCTATCGATGTAAATTCTGAATGTTGTACAGTGAAAATACTTGGGAAAGACTCCTTGGGAAAGGCTGCACTGGCTTCTTTTTTCAGCACATGTACATATATAAATAGCTATACATATCTATATATTTGGTAATGCCTCCCAGCTGTGTTTATTGTCCTGGAGAAGTCCCAGTGGACACTTTGGATGTTTTCTGTCGACTTTCAGAGCTGTGTGGCCCCAGCTTTGGGCAGAGATGTACAGATGGGAATTCTGGAGCTATTTATGAATAAAGAGTCTTTTACTGAGCCCTGAGCCCGCTCTCCTTTCACTTGGGGCCAAGCAGGAACCTGGGAGGGGGTACACGGAGCCTTGGGGGTGGATTTCTGGTTTTAATCATTCATTTCATTATTTCCCTTCTCAAGAACAGCCACCAAACCCTTCCTGAGCCATCCCAGAGAAAATCCCCCCCGGCTTTGTGGGAGCATGAAAAAAATCAAATATTGGCATTTAGTGCCCTGCAGGGAGGGCAGAGCCCACACCTGGGGACATCCCAACCCCAGGACATCCCAGGGGCACATTCCAGGACATTCCAGGACATCCCAGGATATTTCAGAACATTCTAGGATGTCCCAGGATATCCCAGGACATTCCACGCCATTTCCGGACATTTCAGGATGTCCCAGTACATTCCAGGACATTCCAGAACGTACTAGGATGTTCCAGGACATCCCAGAACCTTCCAGAACATCCCAGGACATTCCAGAGCATTCCAGAACATTCTAGGATGCTCCAGGACATTCCAGAACATCCCGGAACATTCTAAGACATCCCAGGGGTACAACCACACCCAGGCAGAGCCAGGCTGTGCCCAGAGCCCGGCCCAGCCCCGGGCTCAGCTCTCCCCTCGCAGAGCGGGGATTAAATCTCATTAAATCTTCCTGCAAGGTGATTTTATCCCGGGCTGCCAGCGCTCAGATTTAGTGCCCCATTCCTCACCTGCCCTCTCCCTGCCTCTCATTCCTTTGTGTTTGTTAATGGCCTTTCCTCTTGTTATATAATCCTGTCAGGAGTGTAAAAATGTCTCTCAGGACTGTTCAGGGCTGTAAATCTCCCGGCCCCAGTGCTGCCAGCGTTGGTGGCACAGCCCTGGCCTGTCCTGCAGTAATTGTCACCACATGAGAGCAAAGTGGGAGACTTAATAAGGTCATAAAGCAGGATGGCGTGAGCCAGGCTGATGGGGATTTTATTTCATTAACATTCACAAGATCTGGGTTCGGTGGGACAATAAATTACAGCACCGAGCGCAAATGACCCCATTGGTTATTCAAGATTTTCCAGGAAAGCAGGGAGAGCAGCAGGGCCGGGACAAAATTCCCACAGCAAAAAAAAAAATTAAAAAAAAATTTAAAAATAATAATAATTCCTCTGTGCCCTCCAAGCTCTGCTCACCAAGCTGGGCTCAGCTCTAGAGCAGGGAGAGGAGAGGCTTTGCAGCTAATTTAGCTTTGAGTGGAATAAAATCAAACATTCCCATCAAACCTGGAGCAAACCTGCAGCAAAGAGCTCCGTGCTGATTGCAAGTTTCCAGATTGCAAGTGCAGAGCCCTCAATCAACACCAGGGAGGTAATTTTTTTTTTTTTTTTAATGATAAAATAAAAGAAGAAAAACAGATTTAGTGCCTTCCCCACCCCAGCATTTCCCCTTTGTTTGATCCCATCGTGTCCTGGAGTTCCTGAAGCTGCACCTGGAGCACAAAGTGACCTCAGAGCCCTTCCCAAAGGCCAGACCCAAATACCTGAGGCACTGCTGTCACTCCTGGGGATAAAACCCTGCTTTTTCAAGGTGCTAATTAGCAGCCGAGCTGTTCTGGGAAATGTCACCCTGCTGGTGGGTGACAAACCCCTCCAGAGCAGGACCCTGGGTGTCCTCACCCCACTGGGTGGGTGCAGGGATGAATTCTGCCCCTCATTACCTGCAACCAGGAATCAGAATCAGACACTCGCCCACGGCTAGCAATTATTTACTGCTCATTATCCAGGCTCCTGTCAGAGTCAGGGAGCTGAGCAGGAAACGAGGAGCAGAGATCCTGGGCTTGTGGAAACATTAAAACATTAAAATGCAAGGGAAGGAACAGCACCTTAAGCTCCTGCTGGATTTACAGACTTGCTGAGGAGTGACAAGCGTTCCTGAAAGGATTTGTCACCATCAGACCAATTTCAGGGGCTGTGACAGTGCTGAAACCTCTTCATGGCAAGAGAACTTCACAGTTTGGTTCGTGGAAAGTCAATTAAAATTCAGACTAGGGAAAGGTGCTGTGGTTTCCTTGCCTGGATCCATTGCTGATGATTTCTGTTTAATTCCCCGTGCCGAGGGAGGCACCGGGGGCTCATTAAAGAGTTCAGAGATTACACAGAAATGTTTACACCAAAAAAAAGTGCTCTTTAAAAAGCGCATTTTCTATGGTTCTCCTTGAAGGATGAGTTACACCCCGGCTCGTTTTCCCAAACATCTGTCGGCTGCTGTAGGAAATACCCTGCACAAGCAGAGCCTGGTTTTCCCTCTGTTTTAACCCCAGAACCTGGTGCTGTTCCAGATAAAAATGGAAATGAGGGAGCACAGGTTGTTATCAGGGACGCTGCTGGAGGGGCAGCCTCACCTAGGGCTGCCTGGAATTGAAATTTTGGGGCTGAATTAATAACGAAATGCTGCCTGTGCCCTGCAGGGCTGGAAGCATCCTCTGACATTAATAAAAGGGGAAGGGGGGTACCTGGGCAGAGCAGGGAGCACATGGAATAAAAACCTTCCCTGACAGCCCAAGGAATGCTCGGGCTGCCTCTGCAAGAGGAATTTCACTGTTCCCTCCATTCTTCCCAACACTTCCAGGATTTTTTGTTATTTCCAACCAGGGAAATCACCTCATTATCCCCATCATTATTCCCAACAGCCCCGGGAATGTTCTGGGGGCTTCCACGGAGCAGTTTAGGAACCAGGGGCAAGTTGTAGGTGATTTTACACTGGGATTTCAAGTGTTAATTGTTCATATCCCAAATCCATCCTGGAAATCACAGAGTTAATTGTGGATATCCCAAACCCATCCTGGAAATCCCAGAGTTAATTGTGGATATCCCAAACCCTTGGAACGGCAGAGACAGCAGGGCAGCAGTGAGAGGAAATGCAGGAATTATTAAATGCAATGCAGGAATTAAATGCAATGCAGGATTTAATTAAAGACAATGCAGGAATTAAATGCAATGCAGGAATTAAAGGCAATGCAGGAATTAATTACATGCAATGCAAGAATTATTAAATGCAATGCAGGAATTAATTAAATGCAGTGCAGGAATTAATTAAAGACCATGCAGGAATTAAATGCACAGACAGGTAATTCTCCCAGCCAGAGCCACACTTGGATCCTTTACGGCCTTTCCACCCCCCCAGGCAGCTCGAGGGCTGTCCAAAATCACTTTGGAAGATTTTGGGAGGGCTTTGGGCTCCCCTGAGCCCTCAGCCCTGCCTGAGGCGCTGCCAGAGCAACCTCAGTGCCAAAAATAAATCCATCCCTGCCTCGGGGGCACCCGGGGCACTGCAGGAGGAGCTGGGGCATTGCAGGTGCATCCTCCCCATCCTCCTCACCCTCCTCATCCTCCTCATTCTCCTCATCTTCCCCATCCCCTCCATCATTTCCATCCTCCCCATCCTCTTCATCCCCTCCGTCATTTCCGTCATTTCCATCATGTCTGTCATTTCCATCATTTCCATCCTCCTCATCCCCTCCATCCCCTCCAGATCTGACTCTGAGCAGCTGCTCCTGCCCTTCCCTGGCACTGCAGCATTCCTGGAGCTGCAGCCTGGCCTGGGAGAGGGGGAAACTCTTCTCAGAGATAAACTGACTGCAGAGGGATGGAGGAGAAGGGGAAAAGGGCAAGGAAAGAAAGAGGGGAAGGGAAAAGGACAAGGAGAGGCTGCTGTGAGCCCGAGGTGCCCCAGGCAGGGCTGAGCCCCAAAGCCCTGAGCAGCACAGCCGGGGCTCCTCTCCTCAAACAGCGCCTGGGTGAGCTCTGGGATCTGCTTTGCCAGGACATTTCCATTTTCCTGTGCCCAGGAAAGCTCTGCTCGCCTCCCGGGCTCTGCACACCCCAAGGACAAAGAGCAGCAGCGTCCCTTCAGCCCAGCCCGGAGTTGCTGAGAGCCCCGGGGCCAGCTCAGCATTTTGCAGAGCAGTTTAATCCAGCTGAGTGCGCTCAGGGAGCTGCGGAGACGGAGATGGTTTGGGTCACTGAGTGCCCAAAGTCAGCTCAGAGCTGGGACCTGAGGTCCTGAATTTCCTGAGGGGCTGTGGCAGGACCAAACCCTGCTCCTGAGCTGCCTCCTGCCCCAAATTCTGCCCCAACAGCCACCCCGAAAATCCCTGAGAACACCCAGGGAGATCTGCTCCTGTAACATCCCAAATGCCAGGGACAGAAAATTCCTGGAGCCAGAACCAGGCTCGGCTCTAACGTGGAGCCAGCACAACTCCTGCTTTAAGCCAGGATCAGGAAAACTCCACTTCTGCTCCTGCAAACATTTGTCACTCGCCGTGTCCCCAGGGGCTGCCACTGCTGCTCCAGGCTGGCATCTGGCAGAGGGGGAGGCACGCGGAGGTGCAGAGGAGACGGAGGAAGCTGCCAAGGAGAGGCAATAAATTCATTTTTCCAGCACAGAACCAAGCTTGGCGTTAAATGTCAAGTGCTGGGTTAGCAGCTGGGGGGGAACAAATCTGTCTCTGAAATTCTGAGTGGATTGGGCCAACTAAAAGTCTGGAGGAGGCGGCACCTGGCAGTGCACACAGACAGGATTTCGGGGTAAAACCCTTTTCCTGCAGAGGGTCCCTTCCATCCTTGTCCCTTCCCTGCCCTTGAGTTTGTCCTTCCAGGTGAGAGTGAAGAGCCTGAGAGAGGCTGAGCTTTGCAGATTTCTTTTTTTTTTTTTTGGTGCTGCTGTTCCGAGCCAGCAGTGAGCCCGGCCCGAGGCGATGCTGCTCCACACGCAGCAAATGCCAAGAAAATTAAAACTTTCTTCCTTTCCTCTTTAATTATTTTTTTTTTCTTCTTTCTCCCCATTGAAATTCAGCATCCACTCCAGCAGAGCTCTGTGCTGCTGGGTGACCTTTGGGTGACATTTGCTTTGCTGGGAGCACCAGGAGGGACAAGCCCAGCCCTGGGTGAGGAGGGGACAGAAATCCCAGCCCTGAGTGGGGAAGGAACAGAAATCCCAGCCCTGGGCAGGGACAGAACAGAAATCCCAGCCCTGGGCACAGCACTGAGGGCAGAACTCTGAGTTTCACTGATTTTTTTTTTTTTGCCACACCAGCAGGATTTCCTCCTGGGAGAGGTGAAGACCTCCAGGGATCAGGGCACCTTCCCAGGGCACCAAAAAAAGTGACAATGGGCCAAAAAAGAGTTACTTTCAAGTCTGTCAGCTTTGTAAATTGAATTTCACAACTCTAAGGCACACCAGATTATAAGGCTCACTTTGTTTTTTGCAGCGAGGATCCGCGCACAACAAAGTAACGAATTAGTAATGGAATGGCGCCATCGCAGAGTTTACTGGCAGCTGCTCAATTTGCAAACATTTTTCACGGATCGGCGCAGCCTTCAAACGTGGGCTCAGCTCGGGGCTGCCGCAGGCTCGCACTTCTGGGTTGGCAAATTTCCGAACTTTGTCCATATATAAGGCGCACCAGATTATAAAATGCACTTCAGGATTTCGATCAAAATTTTAGTCAAAAGGGTGCACCTTATAGTCGTGAAATGACTGTGTTGAACCTCTGTTTATTCTGCTTCCAAACTGAGTGCAATAAGTCCTGCTTGAGAGAGGTGAAAAGCACACGGGTGGTAGAGCAACCAGGAAATCACAGAGAGAATAATAGAGAGGAATAATCCACTTCCCAAACTTCTGTAAGTCATAAATGAGTTGGTGTTTGCACAAGTTCTGCAGGATTCTTGATTTTAAAAATGTGTAATTAGAAAATGAAACCTTTCTAGCAGTTAGCTCTCATGGTTTGGGGGTTTAAAACACTTCTGTAAATAGAATTATCTGCTTCAGAGACATTAAAGCCACCAGTGGAATTTCTCTGTGAACATCTGACCTCCAACATGGGGAAATAATGAAAAATTAATGGATCCAGATGTGCCAGCCCTGCCTGTGGCAGATGTTCGTTTCACACACCATTTAGAAATCCCCAGGGCATTGGAGTACATGAGGATAAAGCGATGGAATAATGGGAAGGAAGGGAATAAAGGTGGAGAGGGAAATCTGAGCCTTGTCAGGGGTGGAAATGCAGGGAAGGGCAGGAGATCACACCAGATCTGTCTCTGGTGTGGCAGCAGCTTAATTTTAATTTTCATTTCAATTTCAATTTTAACTTCAATTTTAATTTTAATTTTAATTTTAATTTCTATTTCTATTTCCATTTCCATTTCCATTTCAATTTTAGTTTTAATTCAGGAACTTGTCTCAGGACACTGCTGGTGCTGCCCCAACAACTTCACCCAACCCTTCCCAAAGGTGCCAGCAGGAAGAACAAGTGGCAGAGTCCTGAAGACACAAACTCGATCAGAATTCAGCAGGAGTTTGCCATGAACAGCCATCCATCTTTTCTTCTCCTTTTCCATCTGGGGCTTTTGTCCTCCTGGGGATTCTTTTTGCCTCTTTTCTGCCTGTCCCACCTGGCCCAGGTGGAGCTGAGCTGTCCCCTCTCAGCTCTGCCCAGGGGTTTCACTGCCTCACACCCTAAAAACAGCCCCAGATTTTACAGGGAGCACTGATCTCACCCTGAGCTGTGCCCTGAGCTCCTGCAGGGGCACTGGGATGGGTCAGGGGCACTGGGATGGATCAGGGACACTGGGATGGACACTGGAACACTGGGATGGGTCAGGGACACTGGGATGGGCACTGGGATGGATCAGGGACACTGGAGTGGGTACAGGGATGAGTACTGGGATGAGCACTGGGACACTGGGATGGGCACTGGGATGGGCACAGGGACACTGAGATGGGCACTGGGGTGGGCACAGGGACACTGGGATGGGCACAGGGACATTGGGATGGGCACTGGGATGGGCACAGGGACACTGAGATGAGCACTGGGATGGGCACAGGGACACTGGGATGGGCACAGGGATGGGTCAGGGACACTGGGATGGGCACAGGGACACTGGTATGGGTCAGGGACACTGGGATGAGCCCTGGGATGGGCACAGGGACACTGGGATGGGCACAGGGACACTGGGATGAGCTGCCCTGTGAGGGCTCATCCCCATCTTGTGCTGCTCACTCAGCGTTCAGCAGGTGGACATGACCTGCAGGGACTTTGTTTACCACTTTATGGACAATAACTCAGTGATTTATCAATCCCTAGAGGAAAAACAAAAATAGAAAAGAGGAAAAAAAGGGAAAAAAAAACAAGCCCAGTTTCTGACTGAGATTAGAGGAGAAGCAGGGAAGGGGCAAATCCTGGGAGCATAAACAGATTGCACTATTTATATATGAAAATGTTTTCTGCATCCATAAACTTCCCATGCCCAGGCACTTTAATTAATTGCGGGGTTGCCATGGTAACGTGCCAGCCTCAATCACAGCTCTGCAGAGAGGTGAGGGGGCTGTGGCACAGCAGGACCTGGTGCCAGCCTGCAGTGGGCACAGACCCCATGGAAACCGCAGCACGGGGGGCTCTGACCCACCCCCAGCACCCCAAAACTGGAATTATCTCCCCAGCACCCCAAAAACTGGAATTGTCCCATCCCCTGGGGTGACACAGCACCCCCCAGCATCCCAAAAACTGGAATTGTCCCAGTCCCCAGGGGTGACACAGCACAGGGGCACTGTCACAGATCTGTGTCACATGGCCCGAGGAGGGGATTTCGGGGAGCGGCTGCAGCTCCCGCCAGGTGAGGGGGACACAGGGCCCGGCTGAGGGGACACAGCCACCACAGAGCCACACGGGAGGGGCAGCTCCAGCCCCACAGGGGGGCTCTGGGGCAGAGGATCCTCCTCCGGCTCAGCCAGGCTGGTGTTGGTAACTCAGGTGTCACCTGTAGGGTCACTGCTGACCCCTGGACAGCTCAGGCACAAGAATTACCCACAGTGTCACCTGTACAGTCAGGTGCTGGCTCCAGAACACCTCAGGTACACGAATCTCCCTGAGCTGCTCCAGCCCCCCGCTGGGAAGGCTCTGCCCGAGGTTCCTATGGCACTCATGATCAATGATGGATCAATAACGGGAGCTGCCATTCCCGAGGTTCCTGTGGCATTGATGATTAATACGGGATCAATAACAGGAGCTGCCATTCCCGATGTTACTGTGGCATTGATGATCAATAACAGATCAATAACGGGAGCTGCCGTTCACTGCAGCCCCACAGAGGCCGCGTTCCTGCCCTGCTCCATCAAACAAGCTGTCAGCATCACAGTCAGACAAACAAACCAGCAGCATCACAATCAAAGAAACCATCAACGTCACAATCAAACCAGCAGCATCACAGACAAACCATCAGCATCACAGTCACAGAAACCATCAACGTCACAATCAAACCAGCAGCATCACAATCAGACAAACCATCAGCATCACAATCACACAAAGCAGTGACCCTCTTTGTGCCCCCGGCCGGGGGGATCAGCAGGACGGGAAGGGGACGGAGCAGAGAAGGGAGAAGTGACATTTCCTCTCGGCTTTGAGAAATGACATTTCCTCTCGGGGCTATCACCTGCAATCTGTGCAGAGATAACCTTTGCATCCATTGTGAGCATCACCTGCGAGCGGCTCCTTCCTGCCCGCACCTGCCCTGCTCTTATCGCAGCTCCTCGGGCCCTTTCAGAGCTCTGTGACAACAGGGACACAGCTCTGTGTCTGTCCCTGCTGTCCTGAAATCCAGGCTGATCCTCCGGCCCTTTCAGAGCTCTGTGACAACAGGGACACAGCTCTATGTCTGTCCCCGCTGTCCCGAGCCCAGGCTGCTCCTCTGCCTCTCTCCAGGTTTTGGTGACAAAAGGGACTCAGCTCTTGTGTCTGTCCCCGCTGTCCCCCCTGTCCCGAGCCCAGGCTCTCCTCTGGCACCTTTCAGAGCTCTGTGACAAAAGGGACACAGCTCTGTGTCTGTTCCCGCTGTCCTGAGATCCAGGCTGCTCCTCTGGCACCTTTCAGAGCTCTGTGACAACAGGGACACAGCTCTGTGTCTGTCCCTGCTGCCCCGAGCCCAGGCTGCTCCTGTGCCCCTCTCCAGGTTTTGGTGACAAAAGGGACACAGCTCTGTGTCTCTCCCCTGTCCCCGAGCCCAGGCTGCTCCTGTGCCCCTCTCCAGGTTTTGGTGACAAAAGGGACACAGCTCTGTGTCTGTCCCCGCTGCCCCAAGCCCAGGCTGCTCCTGTGCCCCTCTCCAGCTCCTGTCACTCCAGTGAAGTGTCCTTTTCTCTCCGTTTCAATTCAATGCCTTGTTGGGCACTTCTAACCGCGTCCCTGGTGACACTCTGGTATTTCCTCTCCTCTCTGCCCCCATCCTCCAAGGTCACACACAGAGACTTCAGCTCCTTTTGGAAAGGTTAAACACAGCTTCCAGAAGAGGAGCTTGAACTTTGGAGAGCGCAGGCAGAGAGAAAAAGCGGCGTCCTCAGAGAATCCAAATTGTTGTGTGAGCAGCAGCTGGGCAGAAAACAGCAGCTCCATCCTGAGCAGCAGCTGGACACAAAACAGCAGCTCCATCCTGAGCAGCAGCTCCTGTGGCAGAGCCAGCCCTGCTCCCTCCCTGCCAGAGGTTTTCCTTTGGGCAGAGCCCCTCCAGATGTGCAGAGCCCCTCCAGATGTGCCCCAGTCCCTGCAGAGTTAACCCTTCAGAGCTGCAGTGTTAGCTAGAAACACAAAATCAGGGTGAGTATGTGCAGGGGCTTTTATTGCAGAGCTCTGGGAGTCAGAAACCCAAATCTGACTCTCACATATTTATACATATATAAATATTATATATATATATATATATATGTGTGTGTGTGTGTGTGTGTATATAATATAAATTATATATATATATATATATGTTCAGAGGGACATATTTTTATTCCCTTTTCTTTATATAACTATATATTATTAAACCCATATTTTTCTATTGTGTACATTGATCTTATCCAAACAATTTCTTGTAACTTTTATCAGGTCTCCAAACATCCTTTCTCATGATTCTTGTTACCATCACATCTTTTCTCATGATTCTTATTGTGATTAAACAATAATATATTCAATTTACCAAACAATTCTTACATTTAACAATCATGTTATTTATCACATGATGATTACTCAGGTGCAGTTTCACATGATCCAACAAAGACAAAACTCAACATTTGTTCCCAGGCCCACCAGACTCAGCCTTTCTTTCCACCCCTGAATCCATTGTACACATTCCCATGATGTTAACATTTTAACATTTAAACATTTTAACCCTACACTATCAGCAGCTCCAGTGCCCAGAACCTGAGCAAATTCTGTTCTGCTCTGCACCAGGAGCCTTCAGTCACCAATTCCTACCGGGATTTCTGCACCCTCCTCCTCCCAGGGCTGGCATCAGCCCAGTTTAAAGGATCTCACTCTTCAGGAAAGGATTTTATTTCCATTTTCATCCCCTGCTTTTTTTCCCCCCCTGTGCCCATCCAGTTTTTTTGGTTTACAAGAGAGAACTGCAATAATTTGCTGAAATTCCTGTTTTTTCCTGTGTTTTCCTCTGTCTGATGTTCTCCCACCCTGAGGGAGTCCTGCCCACAGCCCCACTTGTGCCAAAGCCCCATCAAATGAGAGCCTGGAACCACAGAACCCCCAAATTTCTCCAGTTAAATCACGAACAGGATTTCTGGGGAAGAATTGGCCAAGCAGCTCCAAGCATCCTGAGTGGGCTACACCAAACTCAGCTGGGTTTGTAACACATCCAGAATTTTCTTCAGCCTATCCAGGCTCCATCTTTAATGTTTTTGTTTTCTTGTTGCTCCTCATCCCTGTGCTGACCAAGTGGATGTGATTTGTGCCTTGGCAGGGTTCGAGGCTGGCAGGAATGAAGTCCTGGCTCCCTGGCAGAGCCTCTGGGGGCTGGGATTATCAGGCTTGGTTTAGCAGCGAGCTCAGCTCGAGCGCATCAGACATGACTGGACATCTCCAAGGGGCAGCAGCACTGCTGAGGAATTCCAAAAACATCCTCCTGCCAAGCACGGCCAGGCTGCTCCCTCCAGCCCAGTTTAGCCAGTTAGAGGCACAGCAGAGCTGTGCTGGCTGCCCTGCATGGTGTGCAGTCCTTTCTGCAAATTCTGGCTTTGCAATTTCATTAAATTAAATTAAATAATTTAAATATATTAAATTATGTGAGATTTCTCCTTATCTCCAATTGATGTCTGCACTGGAATCACCGGTGAAAAGGTGCAGGGTGTTTCAATGAGTGTTTTATATCTATTTCTATAAAAGAGACACTGGGTTGAAGCAGGTGCAAAAGTGGCAAATCAGACACTTCCCTCTCCTGTTCTCATTATTCACGAGCGAGAGGGAGCAGTGGACCAGAAAGAAAACTCACAAAACATGTTCTGTGCCATTTGCTGAGCAGCAGCAGTCAGACATCAAAATTCCAAACAGATAAAAAGGCAAAACCAAGCTCCCACACTGAGAAAGTTCCCCTTTTGCGCGGGCTTAAGGAAGGAAAAGAAGAATTGACCTTGCTTCAAGGCATAAATCGACCTGCAATGGATTAGGATTTTTCCTGCGAGCAGCTCTTAATTAAGAAGTGCACAAAATCACTTTGGAACGTTGCTGTGAGTGGGAGCCACTGCTGGGGAGTTCTTCAATTAAAGCTCTGCTGGCTGGACTGGGGATCCCAGGGCACGGAGGGGCTCAGGTGCCACAGCCACAGCTCCAGTGTCACTGCATTGGGGATCCCAGGTTATGAAGGGGCTCAGGTGCCACAGCCACAGCTCCAGTGTCACTGGATTGGGGATCCAGGGCACAGAGGGGCACAGCCACACTCCAGTGTCACTGCACTGGGGATCCCAGGGCACAGCCACAGCTCCAGTGTCACATTCCTGGGGCTTTGGGAACACCTGGGGATAGACCCTGCGAGCCCCAGAGCTGGGCACCCACGGGATTGGGGTCAGGAATGAGGGGCTGAGGGTGGGGTGGGTCAGGTTTGGTTTGGTTTGGTCTGGCTGCAGAGACACCAACAGGAGGGATCCAACAGGACACACCTGGCACAGGAGATACCTGGGACCCAGAATTTAACAGGACACACCTGGGACCAGGAATTCAACAGGACACACCTGGCACAGGACACACCTGGGACCTGGAATTTAACAGAACACACCTGGCACAGGACACACGTGGCACAGGACACACCCAGCACAGGACACACCTGGCACAGGACACATGTGGCACGGGACACACCCGGCACAGCACACACCCGGCACAGACACACCCGGTATCGGACACACCCAGCACAGGACACACCCGGCACAGGACACACCTGACATGGGACACACGTGGCACAGGACACACCCGGCACAGGACACACCTGGCATGGGACACACCTGACATGGGACACACCCAGCACAGGACACACCCAGCAGCCCAAAGACCCCAGCCCTGCCCTCCCACTCCATCTCCCGCTGTTCCCTCTTGTCCTGTTCACCTCAGAGCTCAGAGGAGGAACCAGCGCTGACCTCTGGTCCTCCCAGCAGAGCCCCCCTGGTGCTGCAGAGCCCACCTGGCCCTCACCACACCCCGAGCACCCCCAGAAGGGCTCAGCCCACCCACAGCAGGCTCTGCCCTCACACAGTGCAGGTCAGGGCCACACTGGTTCCTTGTACAGAATTATTGGGACAATTACTGCCTGGAGCAGGAGCAGCTTTCATCTTCCACCAGGAAATTCGGAGGGGGAAGTACAAAGCAGCTGAGGATCCAGCTAATGCCACAGGAAAAGGTCACAGAGGCAGCTGAGATCACAGGCAGCATCAGGATTATCCCTCTTCCATCTCTATTTCAGCTCAGTTTTTTTATAAAAAGCCAAGTCTGTGCAAACTCGAGGCTTAATACTGAAAGGTGGATGATGTTCATCTCCATCAACACCACCGCCCTTGGAGCAGCAAGCTTTGAATTTAAACCTCTCTGTGAACCTCACACTTGATCCCACACTTTGATTCAGTAAAGAATGAGATGCACAGCGTTGTCTGTGGCTTTAAAGAGGTTCTGAGCAGGGATTTGAGCAAAGGCAGGGAGCAGAAATTGTCTCCCCTTGAACAAAAGCAGCTGTGGCAAGAGCCAGTGACCAGTGCCAAAAACCCCAGAGCTGACCCTGTCAGGGTCACAGCAACTTCTGAATGCATTTAACCCAAATCCCTGAGATGAATTCACTGCTCTCCACCTGAGAGCTGCTGAGAACCTGCCTGGGAAAAGAGCTGCAATAAAAATCCCACCAACAATAACCACTCCAAGCATTTAACAGTTGGGAAAAGCTGAAGCAATGATTTTTGGTTTTTTGCCTCCCCTTCTCTTGCCAGCAACTCTTCAGAGGAAGCAAATATTCCCCTTTTTTAAATTGAGTACACGCAATGCTTGCTTTTTTTCTTTCTTTTTTTTTTTTAATAGCAATCTCCCAGCAAATAATTTTAAAAAGACAGGCCCACAGTGAGATGCAATTTATCCTTCAGGCTTACACTTTACCTCAGTTAATTACTCCACAGGAGTAAATTCGCTGCTAATGGCAGCTGACAGCTGATGACCTTTACATCACAATTCTTTCACAACTTCTGAGAGGCCCCAGATTTCCACAGGTAATGCTGAGGTGTTTAGGTGACGCCACCCAAAACCCTGGTGCTGCAGAATTGTTTCCATGAGACCATCCCAGTGAGATCCCAGTGCGTTCTTTACACTCCTGGATGGACAAACCATGGCGGAAGTGCAGGGATAAAATGACAATAAATAACTGTAAAAGTGCAGTGATAAAATAATAAATAACAAAATAAAATTAATAAAATAATGTAACCATGATGTTCCTTGTCCTGGGCAGGGGGACAGAGCCTTGTCCTGCACCCCAAGCATGTCCAAGGCCTGGCACAGCTGCTGGAGCATTTCCACTGCCGGGGGCTCATCTGGGTTCTTGTCTGGTGGCAGCTCTGGGTCTCCTGCCAGAGCTCTGTCTGCTGTCTTCAGCTGCTTCTGGGACATCTTCAGCTCCCTGGAGATCTTCAGCTGCTACTGGGACATCTTCAGCTCCTTGGAGATCTTCACATCCTTCTTGGACATCTTCTGCTCCCTGGACAGCTTCACCTCCTTCTCAAACATCTTCAGCTCCTTCTGGGACATCTTCAGCTCCTTCTTGGAGATCTTCATCTCTTTCTTGAACATCTTCAGTTCCTTCTGGGACATCTTCAGCTCCTTCTTGGAGGTCTTCACCTCCCTGGAGATCTTCACCTCCTTGTGGGACATCTTCACTGCCTTCTCAGACATCTCCACCTCCTTTCTGGAGATCTTCTTGGTGCCCTGCTCTGCACCCAGAGCTCCTGGAGCCCGTGTTCGTTATCCTGCCATGAACTCTGGCTTTGTGTTTGTGTGTGTGTTTGTGTGTGTGTGTGTGTTTGTGTGTGTGTTTGTGTGTGTGTGTTTGTGTGTGTTTGTGTTTGTGTGTGTGTTAGTTTGTTTGTGTTTGTGTGTTTGTGTTTGTGTGTGTGTTAGTTTGTGTGTGTTTGTGTGTGTGTTTGTTTGTGTTTCTGTGTGTTTGTTTGTGTTTGTGTTTCTGTGGCTGGTGTTCAGGTAACGCTTACCCCAGAGCTGTCATGAAACTTTCAGAGCTGCCATTATTATTTTTAACCTCCTGCCAGAGGCAAATCTTGCAGGAGGAGGAGCTCAGGGAGCCTCCTGGAAAACAGGCTCAGTGTCCTCAGAAAACCAGAGCAAACCAGTGCAAATCAGTGCCAAACCAGAGCCAAACCAGTGCCAAACCAGTGCTAAACCAATGCTAAACCAGTGCCAAACCAGTTCCCCTCCCAGTGCCACCAGGGCACAGCTTTGGTGACCAGCAGGATCTGCTGATATCAACTTTCAGGGAGGAAAATGCCAGCAGGGTTTCCCAGGTCCCCACGTTCAGGGGGATGTTTTTTATCCATCCTGGGTTAATACCTGGAGTTTTATCCATCCTAGGTTAATACCTCCTGCTCTTGTTGTGAGCCACGCTCATATCCTCTCAATTCATCATTTAATTCCAATTGCCCTGCAGAAATAGCAGGCTCTTCTGAAAACTCAATTTGAAAGATCATTAAAATGTACAAAATACTTTATCTGCTGGGGGAAAAAAAACAACAAACCTGTGTACACAGAGTGGGGGGAGAGGAGATCTCAGCCATGGAAATGACAGCGTTTTCTACCTGAACTCTTCAGCTGGAGTTGCTAAGTAACTGTGACACACCAGCGTGCATTGTCTGCAGCCTGGGCTGAGCCTGATCCATCCTGAGTGCCCCACCTGCACCCTGGGTGTTTTAAACACTTCAGCATTACCTGGGCAGGAAGGGATGGGGGCGTCAAGAGGCAGCAGCAACAAAACAAGATGAGAAACAAAACCCACAAACAAAAGCCCAAACCCATCTATAATTCATGAATTAAGTTTTATTACCGGGCTGCCATATTTAGACAGAAACCAAACTCGGCTTGCACAGAAGATGATGATGTATGGAGTGGTTGCTGCCTCTAATATCCGTGCCGCCCACAGCAGTAAATCCATCTCCCCCAAAGGAAGCACATTTAATTACAGATCCTGTGTGGCAGCGTGTGCAAGGAGACAAAGCCTCTTCTGCTCTCCTCAGATCCCCACTCCCAGGGGAGGAATTTGCAGAGACCATCCCTGGTTCAGTGCTCACCTGAATCCAAACTCTCTGGTCTCTGTTTGTACTTCAGGGGTTCCCCAGCCACGGCACAGCTGAGCAGGACGTTAATTAACACAGAGCAATAATCACCGGTCATTATCCACCATCCCAGTGGGGCAGAGCCAGGCAGGGCCCCACTCCAAGGAATCCTGGGTGGAAGGAAAGGAAAGAAAAGGTAAATCACAGACCCAAAACTGTGCTCCCTGACACAGCCAGGGCCAGAAATTGGTCTGAGAGATCCCACCTCATGTTTTCTGAGGAAAACTTAACCCTGACCCTGACCCTAACCCTAATCTTAACTCTGAACCAAGCCCTAACACTAAACCTAATCCTAACACTAAACCAAGCCCTAACCCTAATCCTAATCCTAACTCTAAACCAAGCCCTGACCCTAACCTTAACCCTAACCCCAAATCCTGCTGCAAATCACCTGAACTGGGGCGTATTCTATGCATCTCCTGGGGCAGTGAGGGAGCTCAGGAAAGAAATAATTCATTGGCAGCAGCTGCAGGTGAGAGCACAAGGTGCCTTTAACTCAGCAGAGCAGTCCTTGCCTGCTTAATGCTCAATTAATTAATCAGGAGATAATTAAACATCCCGGGCACACTCGTGTTCCGTAAGTGGGACATGCCTGCTTTTCCTCCATGTGAATTCCTCCTGATGAAGCACTTTGTGCTGCCACAGAAATCAAACCGGCTCTCTTGGTGATTCAGTGCAGATCCTGCAATTAGTTCCTCTTCTCCGAGATTTTGTTTTGGAAGTTCAGTTTCATGAAGGAAAAAAAATCCCTTCATTTAAATCTCTGTGTGATAACTGATAATGATTTTATCTCACTCCCACTGGGGCAGGATGGGAAGTGTGTTTTAGGCCAAACCCAGCGTGGTTTATCTCAATCCCTTCAGAGCTGAAGTGAAGGTTACAGATGAGGGGGTGGCTGCTCCCTCTTTATCCCTTTCACCTCCACATAAATCAGCTTTTTGAGGGCTCCTGCTCCCTGAAGAGCTCCAGGGTGGAACACGTCTGGCTGCCTTCACTGTCCAACATTTCCTAGGGACACGTTTTCCTTTTTTCTGTATTTCTATTTTAATTTTCCTAGTAAAGAACTGTTATTCCTCTTCCTGTATCTTTGTCTGAGAGCTCCTTAATTTCAAAATTATAATAATGTGGAGGGAGGGGGTTTACATTCGCCATTTCAGAGAGAATCTCCTGCTTTTCTTATCAGATACTTGTCCTCCAAACCAGCGTGGTTTATCTCAATCCCTTCAGAGCTGAAGTGAAGGTTACAGATGGAGGGGTGGCTGCTCCCTCTTTATCCCTTCACCTCCACATAAATCAGCTTTTTGAGGGTTCCTGCAGAGCTGCCCCAGCTTCTCTCCAGGGTGGAACACACCTCTGGCTGCCTTCACTGTCCAACACTTCCTAGGGACACGTTTTCCCTTTTTTCTGTATTTCTATTTTAATTTTCTGAGTTGTAAGAGCCGGATGGAGAGATGGATTCTTTAGACACTTTTAAGATGTTGTTTATTATATAGGTGAAGTTATAGCAGTTGTGGGTCATGGGTGAGCCCCGAGCTGATGGCTGTAGGCAGGCTGTGTGTTCTGCAGCTCTGTTTTATTTATGTCACAAAGCATTATATTTCTTTCTTTGCTGTGCATCTTATCCAATAACAAGCAATCAATACCTTTACTATTTCCTAGAGCCTATCCTAACTACTGACATCACCACATTCCTGTTACTGTTTTCAAATCACTAAAAGTCAATGTGTTACAGTTTAAGCTAGAAGTTGTTTTTCAGTTTTCTGAGATCTTTTCTCTACTTGCAACATGGCATTTTTGTTTGTCTGTGAAATTCTTTTTGCTTGGTGAAAACATCTTTTGTTTGAGGTGGATTTATCCTTTGCTCAGACTCATAAAACCCCTTCCAGCTCACATGCTCTTTGCCTTCTGAGTTACCTTGTCAGACCGGCTCAGCAATTCTTTTCTTCTATATCAAAATTTGCTTTCATTTTTATTCCTTCTTCAGATCCTGCATTCAAAGATCTTTCTGCTACACACAAATACCTGTGAGACCTTCCTGGCAAATCCTCATCCTTCCCAACACTAGTAAAGAACTGTTATTCCTAATTCCCACATCTTTGGGCCCCTTAATTTCAAAATTATAATACAGTAATTTCATAATTATAAGCCGCACCTGATTATAAGCCGCATCTCCCTGTAGCTGGGTAGACCACGGGATTTGTCCATATATAAGCCGCACCTGAATATAAGCGGCACTTCAACCCCCCCCCCTTTTTTTTTTGAGGATCCATGTGTAACAAAGTAACAAATTAGTAACAGAATCGCTGCCAGCTGGGTTTGGTGTCAGGTGCTCAAGTTGCAAATAGTTTTCATGGACCAGGGAAGCCTTTAAAGGCAGCCCCAGGCGCCCTCCCCAGCCGGCTCTCACTTCCGGGTTGGCATTTCACTGGGATTTGTCCATAGATAAGCCGCACCTGATGATTAGCTGCACTACTGGGGTAGGCTGGATTCTTCAATGAAAAAGGTGTGGCTTATAATCGTGAAATTACTGTAATTTGGAAGGAGGGGGTTTCCATTCTCTATTTCAAAGGGAGGTTCCTGCTTTTCTTAGCAGACACCTGTCCTCCAGCCCAGGACACCCAGGAAAGGCTAAAAGTCCCAAGCTGATCCCGATCTCTCAGCCCTGCACAGCTCAGGCACTTCAGGGTTTGCTCCTCTCCCCTCTCCTGAGCTTTACAGTGTCAGCAAACAACCCACTTAACGTTTGCTGCCACTTCTCTGATAAATTTTTAAACCAGACACAAATTTTACACCTGTTTTCATTTCACCCATAAAAAAAACCCAAAAAAAACTTCTGTGATGTTAATGCAGCTTCAGACGCGACTGAGATGTGCTGCCTGCTCTGCACATTTACATTTGATTTTCTGTGGAAAGGTGGATTTAAATAGCTCAGGAAAAAAAATTTAAATAAAAATACAAACAGCATTCCATTATTAACTGTAATAATACATCCTACCATTAAGTGCTGCCTGCAATCAAAAGTAAATTAAAAGTGAGTGCTGCCCGTTCTGCAGTTAAACAGAAGTGTCATTAATTCTATTAATTTATTAATATAACAGAAATAGCTCAGAATAGAAGTCAGAGAGTCTTGGTGAATTCCCAGAGTCTGTTTTTTTATTATTTGGCACCATCAGAATGGTCTCTGCAGGTCACAGAAGCTGCAGTGCAAAAGCAGAACCAGCAAAGCCTCAGACTGGTGCAGATGTTTCCATCAGCTCCACTCCATGTAAAACTTGTACAAAAGGCATTTGAAAATCATCCTGGAGCTCCAGGATAAATCTGTGTGCTCTTAAGTTCAAATCCTCCTGGTACTGGTATTAAAGGAGAATTAGGTTTGCATTAATTGGAGCTTGAAAGATGCTCTGATAATGTTATTACAGTGAAAATGCAATTACGAGTAAGGATGTTTGAAGAGCGGAATATTTCTCGTTTGAGTTTGATTTGTAACACTTACAAACATTCCCAAACATTGTTGGGAATACATTAAACTAAATCCAGACTCATTTCCTGCGCTGAACCCTCCAATTCAGGCTCTGCAGCTCCTGGAGGGGATCATTAAAGGGCTGCAGGATTTACCAGTGACACCTCTGGGTTTGTCTTGCTTTCTGTTTTTGCGCTGCAGAGCTGCCCCAAAGCCCCAGCTCAAGGGCTGGGATGTGGAACAGGCAAACTTGGTTAATTCTGGGCTTTAATTGGTGCAGGACAGCACCAGGGCTGCCCAGGTCCAGCAGCAGCTCTGGAGAGGTTCTGTGCCCCAGCAGCTCCAGTTTGCAGGAACCCGAGTAGGGATCAGCCAGGAGGGGATCAGCCAGGCAGGGATCACCTGAGCAGGGATCAGCCAGACGGGGATCAGCCAGGAAAGGATCACCTGAGCAGGGATTACCCAGGCAGGGATCACCTGAGCAGGGATTACCTAGGCAGGGATCAGGCAGGCGGGGATTATCCAGGCAGGGATCAGCTCCAGCTCCTCTCCCCTCCACCAATCAAGGGGGACCTCAAACTGCTCCTCACAGACAGGGATTTACCTGGGGAGCTGCAGTCATTTCTTTAATGGAGAACCAAAACTTTATGTCCTTGGGGCTACGTTGGGGACTGCTGGGATTTCCCTGGAAAAACAAATTCTTCCACACAGAAAATCCCCTTGCCATGGGGAAAACACCTCAGAGGTCAGACTACAGAAAAAACAAACAAAACAAAACAAAACAAAACAAACAAACAAAAACTTTAAAACCCCTCCAAAAAAAACCCTTTAAAAAACCAAACAACCTTAAAAATACCCAAAACAAATAAACAGAAAAACCACAACATAAAGCAAAAACAAAAAAACCCCAGTAACAACAACAAAAAACCAAACCCACTTGGCAACAATTCCAGCCTTGAGCAAACTGAACTGCTGGGCTGGAGTGGATTCCAACTTCCAGCTAAATCTCAGCTCTCCCTTCTCTGTTCCATCTTCCAGGAGTTGAGTCGAGTGTTCCCACCAGCAGCTAACGAGCCTCTGCCAGGGGATTCATAATTAATGAGCGTGTGAGGTGGTGTCAGCTCTAATGATCTCTGACTTCCTCATCTCTATTTATTTTCCCAGGCCGTCCCCGTTCGGTGGCTGCTGTCATCCCCCCGCAGCCCCAGTGTGTAAATGGGATGTGACAGGGGGAAATGGAGCCTGCTGTGTGAGAGCAGCTCCTCAGCTGCAGCCAGGGAGCCCTGGGAAAGCCCAGGAACAGTCCTGTGTCTTAGTTTGGGGGACAGGTGTCTGCTAAGAAAGGCAGGACCCTCTCTTTGAAATGGAGAATGGAAACCCCCTCCCTCCAAATTATTATAATTTTAAAATCAAGGGGCTCTCAGGCAAAGATCTGGGTATAGGAATAACAGTTCTTTACTAGGGAAATTAAAATAGAAATACAGAATTACAAAGAACAAAGCCAAACCTTGGCAGAGTCAGAATCCAAGCTGACAGCCGTCAGTCAGTCAGGGTGTTGGCAGCAGTGCCGTTCAGTGGTGGCTGCATCCTCCTGCAGCGGCCCATTAGCAGTCGATATCCCACGGAGATATCCACCCTCAACAGATGGTGATAGAATAGATATCTTTTATCACATCCTGTATTGTAACCCAAGACACCCTGAGAGAGCCCAGGAACAGCCCTGAGAGAATTCAGAAATATCCCAGAGAGAGCCCAAAACTGTGTCCTGACCCAAACCTGGGCGAGCCTGCCTGGCCCAAACTCCCAAACCCTGCCAAACCAAGCTCCATTTCCAAACACAGAGAGGTCTCCTCCTAATTAAGCCCATTCTGAGGGTTTTTCCTAAATGGATTTTCCTTTTTTGGAAGATTTGAAGGGATTACAATGGTCTGTGTACCAAATAAAAATGTGCAGCTCAGTCGGTCAGTGTGGGGTTTTCTTTGCCTTGCCATCAAATTTTTCTTCTCAAAGGTCATGAAAATGCTCCCCCTTGCACAAATCAAAAAAAATGGAGAATTTTAGGGCTGCTCTGGAAACAACAGGAGGCTTTCCCACCCTCCAGTCAGAAAATCAGCAAAACAAAAAAATGCTCAGCATGGGCAGAGCGATCCTGCTGGTGTGAGCAGTCAATGCCTGAGCACACACCGCTTTCCAAAGAGAATTCCAGCAGGGAAAGAATTCCAGTCGCTCCTCCAGACACCCTGGAACAGCAGCACAGCGAGCTGCGCCTGCCAGGACCCTCCCAGGTCCTGGAAGGGGATGCTTATTAAAGCCTCCAGGCAGATTTGCTTCCTGCTGGACAGATCCAGCAGCGCTGGGTTGATTCCAGCAGGGTTTGGAGTGGGAATTAAGCAGCTCCTGGCCTGGGCAGAGCAGCCTCCAGCTGAGCTGAAGTAGAAAATCCCTCTGTACAACCACCCTCCCCATATCTCTTCAGAATTCACCTGGAGGTGATGGGGCTGCAGAAAATAGAGGGGAAATCAGGGAGTGTCCCAGTTTGAAAGTCAGGTGTCTGCTGAGAAAGGCGGGAGCCTCGCTTTGAAATGGAGAATGGAAACTCCCCTCCCTCCAAGTTATTATAATTTTGAAATTAAGGGGCTCTCAGGCAAAGATATGGGAGTTAGGAATTAGAGTTCTTTACTAAGAAAATTGAAGTAGAAATACAAAACTACAAAGAAAGAAACCCCAAACACTGACAAAGTCAGAATCCAACCTGACACCCCATCAGGCAAGGT
>VRYO01002785.1:960081-1032120 GCA_009812075.1 Sialia sialis
CACAGAGATCAGGATCACTGCCCCACCTGGTTTAACAGATGGTGACAGAATAGACACCTTTGATCACATCCTGTGTTGTAACCCAAGACAGGCAGGAACAGGCTCAGGTGTGACCTCATCCTGCTCAGGTGTGGCCCTTTTCCAAACAGGTGTGGCCTCACCCTGCTCAGGTGTGACCCAGGGATCCCTGGCACTCCCAGCACTCAACCTGGGATTCTTCCTGCACCCAGCCCTGACTCTGTGAGCAGGTACAAACCCACCACAGCTCACTAAACAACCTCATTCTACCTCCTCATCAGCTCATTAAAACTCGTGATTATTAATTATTTATGCCTTTATTATCCATTATTATTTCAGGGGGTACTCAGGCTTTAACAACAGATCAAGGGGAATTTCACGCTTACAGCATCAGGATTTTTTTTGTTTGTGTTCAGCAAAATAATTGGGAATAAAAAACAACAAAACCTCTGAAAACAACAAAGGGGGGGGGAGTTTCAGAACTATGTGGAAATTCTTCTTGAATCTTAAAAACACAGGAACCCCCTTCTTCTGCTCTTCATGTCGTTAATTCTGAGTAGGAATGAATAAATGAAAAATCAGTGCTTTGGTTGTGTCTGTGGTCCAGGAGCAGCAATTCTGCCCAGCCCCAGGGAAAACCAAGAGAAATTCCGGCTGTGCAGGAGCCCCTGGGTCCTCCCGTGCCCCTCTCAGCAGATCTGCACCACAAACCAAACCCAAACCAAACCCAAACCTGTCCCAGCAGCACGGGGTGACAGCAGAGGAGAAAAAACACCTGTGAGGGCACAGAGCTCCAGGGCTGCTTTAGGGATCTCTGGGGCTCCCAAAATTCCAAAATGCCATCCCAAAAATCCCAAAATCCTATCCCATCAATCCCAGCCTATCCCAAAATTCCATCCCATTCCATCCCAAAATAATCTCTGTGGTGTCCCTAACAACTGTATCAAAAATAAATTAAAAAGCGGGGTTTTGGTGACGTCCCTATATCAAAATATAAATAAGAGTTTTGGCCATGTCCTCATATCAAAATAGAAATAAAAAAGCAGAGTTTTGGTGATGTCCCTACATAAAAATATAAATAAAAGCAGAGTTTTGGCGAGCCTGAAGGGACACCTGCTGACAGAGGGTGACATTACAGCTCCGGGGATGTCACAGCTGGCACCACAAGGATCAGGCAGGAAACATCAGGAGCTGACAATGGAAAAGGGCTGGGAACCCTTCTGGGTGAAATCAGAGCCAGGATTTAGGGGATTTGAGGTAAAAAAGTGAGAGCAATTTTGGATTTGTCTTTCCAAACAACTGTGGGTCTGCTGGTGGATAAAACCAGCACTGAGAGATAAAAAACAATGGGATGGATTCCACTGATTGATGAATGGAAAAAAAATATTTGCCTTTACAAACAGACTGCAGGTTTGCTGAGAAATGAAATTGGGTAAAGATGAAAGAAATAATGAGGGGAAACGATGAATTCTGTAATAATTAAAAATGAAACGGGAGGATTGTGCATTAGAGGGGAATCTCAGGTATCAGTGTTGAGGAAGTCTGAGCCTCTCAAGCACCTCAGCCATGGGGACAGAGAGAGGGAAATTGGGATAAAAAGGAGGCTGAGTCCTCCAAAAATCTGAGACATCCCAGGGGGTGCCCCATGGCCTCTCCCTTTATTGGAATAAAACAAAAAGGGCTCCTCTGGCTCCTTTTTGGACATGAACCTCTGGTGTTTGTGGATTCATTTTCCTGACAAAAAGAAAAAAACGGGATCCCCAACAGCACTGGGAACTTGGAGATGCCCACAGTGAATTATTGAGAGATTCCACACCACGAGTGGGAGGACAGGTCCTTTGTCATGGAGATTCCCCCTGTTGTAAGTGCAGGACACATTGTTGGCTTTTTGCAAATATTAAAATAAATGCTATATGTATAATGTTAAAATAGCTTTTCTGTATGATTATAAGTATTTTCTTTTCTTCTAATAGCAAAAGCTTTTTAGAGAGAGTATGCTTAAACTACCCACTTAGTTAAAATAACAGCCCATAAATGTGTAATAAAAACCCCACAGCAAACACAACAATTATCAACACTCACCAACTGCAAAAAGCAAAAACCACCACCCAAATTAAAAAATAATTTTTAAAAATTAAAACCATGAGCCAAAAAACACGCATGCTCTAAAAACACAACCCCAAAAAGTAACTATACTAAATAATTCCCAAAAAACGTTTAACTATACATACAAAACTATAAATATACAACAAATTAATGTATTATAAAACACATTTTAAACATTCCCAAAGCAACCACATACTCTTAACAACTTACCAAACACCCAACCATTTTACCCCTTTACTTTATATTTACCTCCTATTATGTTTTTATTAAACTTTTTTAATTTTACCAAAACAATAAAACGTATTTCTCACACCCCTCTCCTTTCCCCCACTAAAACCAAAGCTTCTCAAGCCCTTTTGCTGCCAGCTGCTCTTTGTAATTAAAAGAGCTGATAAAACCCCTTCGTTAACTGGATCTGTACATATCAGAGCTCATTAAAATGTAATTCCCTGGGAACAAGGCATTTTTTAATCTATCCATACTTGGAAAAAGCGGGAGGAAAATGAGATTCATCCTCCCTGCCCTCCCCTCCCACCCTGCACGTGTCCTTAGGCCATGTGCATTAATTACAACTTGTCTAAATGAGAAAATTACACATTAACAAGTGTTAACCAGTTATTAACTCAATCACACTTCAGAGACCTGGAGGGAGCTGCATTCCAAGGTCCATGTTATTATTTTCCACGTTCCACTACATGTTTTATTTTCCATGTTCCTCAGTCTATAGAGAAGTTGTTGAAAGGATTCAAATTCCATTAAAAACTCTCTAAGGGATGGAAATTACACAGAGAAATGCCCCAAAAGCATTTTACAGTGAGTGTCAGGGGCTCCACGATCCTCATACACCCCCAAAAACCGTTTTGGCAACCAGAGAATCCCAAATTCCCCAGTGAATAAATCCCAGAGACAGTTAAGGGATGCTTGGCAAACACCTCAGAAATTCGGCAGAGAAGTTGTGGAGAAATGAAATTTAAGGGAGAAGGTGCAGGGTGAGAGGGGAATAAAACTCAGTTTTCCTTCTGCCTCACATCCCCAACGCAGGGAGGCACCAGGGTGGGTTCCAAAATTTTCACACACGGCTTGGCTCTGGGAACAAATGTCCCAGTGGCAGCCCTGCTGCTCCTTGGGGATTCCTGGGATTTGTCCTGAATCCCTGAGCACAGGGAACATTTCCAGGAGATTTCCAGGTCCCCAAAGCCCAGATCCAGCTGGGAATCTGAGCTGTGCCTCAGGGTTATGGACTGAGTCTCTCCCAGTTTGGAATCCCGAATTCATCCTCCCCTCTCTGCAGTGAACCACATAAAACTCGCCGGGAATTACAAAAAATTTGCGTCCCACTGTGTGTGTTGAATGTTAGATGATAGAAATAAATAAATAAATAAAGAACCCCTTGAGTTTCCCTCTGAACTGCAGTGTAAATACTTCTGAAGAGTCAACCAAGTGGTTTGAAGAGCTTGTTTCGCTTGTTCCATGCAAATATCAAGATTAACACAGAGATTAATTATGTCTCATTTTTCTTCTTACAAAGGATGCAGGCAGATTTAGAATAACAAAAATAAACCCTCTGGATTAATATTCATAACACAATGCTGAGCGCTACAAAAGCAACTCATTTTTTATGTAGAAAGGGGGAGAAAACAAAGTGTCAGGAGTGCTCCAGAAGCATAAATCCATATTAAGGAAGGGAGGCTCAGGATGCTGCAGGAGGGCTGGGGGCTCTGCAGGGTGTGAAACATCCTGGTCTGAGGAAATAAAACCCAGCTCAAAGAGCCAAGCTGGAAATTCCATCTGGGTCATGTCAGAACTCTGCTCCTGCCTCAGTTTCCTGCTCCTCCTGAGCAGAGATGAAGTTTGGGGTTCAGGCTCTGCTCTGAGCTTGTGGCAGATCCCAGAGCAGTGAATCCCAGTGGGAACTCCAGCAAACAAAGGACGTGTCACCATCCCTGCCCTCCCAGTGACTAACACAATTTTCAAACCCTAGATGAGGAGAATTTAAAGCTGCCTGAGCCAATCTCCCAGAGCACAGCCAAAGAAAACTTCCTGACCATTTCCAAATTCCCACTTGGCCCAAAGCTGCACTCAGCCAGGAGCTGAACGAAATACACAATTAAAACATTGTAAAAAATCCACAAATAAAACATTTCCCTGCTGGGAGCTGCTCTTCTGTGGCAGCACTGCCAGGTCTTGGAGCTCTTTGACAAGCCTGGAATTATTTCATTCAGCATTTCCAACTCCCCATCTATTTATGAATTTTATCAAAGAAATTTTGAGAAGACGTTTATTTAGACAAGCTTTTTGTTTCACCCTTCACTGGTGATCAGAAAAAGGAGAAGTCAGCCCTTCAGTGACATCCTGACTTCTTTTTTGGAGCACTCCAAGGTAACAGCCCATTTCCTACACTGGATGCAACAGAGACAGCACTTAATACATATAATTATGCAGTTTGCAAATGTGACAGCTCTGATGTTGCTGCAATACAAGTCTATGCCGTTAAATTAGAATTATAATGACAGTAATTACACTAATTAGCCTTTTTTTTTTCCAGTTTGTTACCAGAAAAGTTTTGCATATTTACTGGAGTAACAGCTACTTCTGCTTTCCCTAAAACCCACCAGAACCGACGCAGGGGGAGCTGATTTATCCCAGTCCTGCTGAGAATGCAGGTGCCAAAAGAGCAAAGCTCAAAATCCAGGAGTTCTCCCCATGAATTATTCACGTGCACAGGGTGATGCTGCAGAGCGCAGACAGGCACAGGGTGAAATTCAGTGCAGGATTTGGGGGTCAGGGTTGCTCTGCAGGGCCATGGGAGCGGATTTCCCTGACAAGGAACTGAGGTTTGGAGCAGGATCTGTCCAGCAGCTCCCAGATCGAGGTTTGGAGCAGGAGCTGTCCAGCAGCTCTCAAATCAAGGTTTGGAGCAGGAGCTGTCCAGCAGCTCTCAAAAGGAGGTTTGTGGCAGTATCTGTCCATCAGGTCTCAAATTGAGATTTGGGGCAGGAGCTGTCCTGGAGCTCTCAAATCAAGGTTTGTGGCAGGATCTGTCCAGCAGCTCTCAAATCCTCTTGTCCTGCTGCAGAATAGAAGGCTCTGCTGGCTCTGCAGAGCAATCTCAGCTCCAGGAACCCCCACAGCAGCTGGGCAGGAGGGCTCTGCACAGCTCCAAACCTTCCTGAGCCTTGGTGCAGTGGATGTCACTGGGATTAAAGCAGTTCTGGAGTGTCCCCAGGACGTGCCACGGTCACCAGGACAGTGCCAGGGACTCCAGGACAGCACCAGAGTCGCCAGACAGCACCAGGGCCACTAGGACAAGACAGGGGCACAGGACAGTGCCAGGGACACTGGGACAGTGCCAGTGTCACCAGGAGAGCACCAGGGACGCCAGGACAGTGCCAAGGACACCAGTTGTTTTGGTTTTCAAGTGAAACAGCAAAGAAAGAACGTTAAACGTTAAAAATTTCCACCTATTCCAGGAGGATCACAAATAAAGGGAAAAAAAATGCACCAAATAACGTGCTTATCCTTTAAATTGTGGGGGAAATTGGGAAAAGCAGAGGTTGAGGCCTGGCTCATATTTTAGACAAGAGCCCAGATTATCCCAAGGTGCTGCAGAGCCCGGAACATTCTGCTGGAGCTGTGGATGTCACTCAGGAACAGCTGCTCTGTGTTTGATAACTCCTTTCCTCGAGTTCAGAGCAGCTTGATGGACTAGAAAGGCTCAGACACGGCCATGAATGTTTGATGGCTGCACAGCAGTGTCAGGGCTGTGACTCCGCTCCCCGTCGGAATTGTGACATCCCGACAGCCTGGGGTCATCACAGGCCACGGCGAGCAGCAGGAGCTGCAAATTATGGACTTGCCACTCTGCTGGGGGCTCGTTCAGAGTGTTTTTCCAGAGATAAAAGTGTGAGTGTGGTGTTTGAAACTGCAAAGGGAGCTGCAGCTCTGGTGTTTGTACAGTGAGTGAGTGTGAGGCGCCGCCAGATCCTGAACAGTCTGTTCAGAAAAAATGGGGAATTCCAGAATGCACAGGGTTGTTTTAATTACTGACATGAATTTGCCATTCCTGCCTCCGTCCCCTGAACAGAGCAGGGAGGATTTCACCATTTCCAGCAGCCCAGAGCAGGCAGGGCTCGATTTCTGCCCTGCATCCCTGTCCTGGGGCAGCAGCAACGAGGATTTAACTCAGGAGAGCAGCCAGAGCAACTTCACTCTGACCCCAAACAGAAATCCAAAAATCCTGTGTGCAAGCTTCACCTGAGCAGCCCCTGGGCATCCCCTGAGGTCTGGGATCCCAGAGCCACCCCCGGGATGGATTCCAGGTTTTATTGCAGCAGTGCCTGGGAAACATTTCCATCATTTTCTGTCATGTCCTGGCCTCCCCTCAGTTCATCAGTGTCAGCCTCAGCTGTGCCCATCCCAGAGCAGGAGGAGGAGGAAGAGGAAGAAGGAGGAGGAAGAGAAGGAGAAGGAGAAGGAGAAGGAGAAGGAGAAGGAGAAGGAGAAGGAGAAGGAGAAGGAGAAGGAGAAGGAGAAGGAGAAGGAGAAGGAGAAGGAGAAGGAGAAGGAGAAGGAGAAGGAGGATTCCCATCCCCAGCTGCCTCCCGTTGTGATCCCAGAATTTCCTCCTGCTGCAGGGCCCAAGGACAATTCAAGCAACTCTGAAATGCTTTTATTTTGTCTTTATTCTGGGGGGGTGAAAAGTCACCACTCCATGCCTGCCCTCACTTTCTGCAGCCCTGGAACCAGGCTGCATTAATTTGGAATTGTTCAGAACGCCCTGACTCCAAGGTGCAGAAAACACCATTTGCATTTGGTCTTTATTCAAGCGTTCGTTGCTCATGGGTTTTAATCTCAACTAGTACTGAGGAACTTAATCAGATTAAACCAAACGAAAATAGGATTATCTGAATGCTCAGGGTTGCATCCAACCTCACAGATGGGCACAGCCAGCAAGAGTGGTTAGAACAGACCTGGAAACAAACACCAAAAACAAAACAAACAACAAAAACAAACAAAACACCAAAGCCAAAACAAACAACAAAAATAACAAAAACAAGCAAACACCAAAGCCAAAACAAACAGCAAAAACAGACAACAAAGCCAAAACAAACAACAAAAAGAAAAGAAACACCAAAACCAAACCAAACACCAAAAATAAACCACAAACCAAAATTAAAAGAAACACCAAAGCCAAAACAAACACCAAAAATAAAACAAACACCAAAACCCAACACTAAAAATAAACCAAACACCAAAATCAAACACTAAAAGTAAATCACACCAAAACCAAACACCAAAAATAAAACAAACCCAACCCAACCCAGCCTGTGGCCAAGCGTCGTTTCTTCCCCAGCCAGACAAGCCCAAGCACCAATTAACACAGAAAGACCAAGCACCAATTATTGCAAGTGCTCCCTCTCGCCCCTCATTGTGCATTTCCCCATCTCCCACCAGGGCCATTCCATTTCTCCTTTCACAGCAGTAATTGTTTTTTCCCCGCAGGAATTGAGAGCGTTTTACCTCCCCTCACTCACAGCTCCAGCTGTGCACTTCCCAGCTGTTCTGCTTTTCCCACAGCGCTGGGGGTGTGGCAGAAGCACTGGGATTCTCTCACAGTTTGGTGGCAGAAATGTCAGGGTTAAGTGACTCTGGTGTCCTGTAAGTGAAATCAGTTTAGCCCCTCAGTGCTGATCCCATTTCCTAAAGGGAATCCCATAAATGGAGTTTTTGCAGCTCTGTGGGAGCCTTTTATTACTGTGCAATGCAAATGGAGCAGTCACTCCCCGCAAAGCCAAGATTAAAGCCCCAAGGACAGAATTATCTCCTGATGAATTCACCCAAATGGGGTCTGGGGACTCTGCTGCTCCTGCTCCTCTGTCTGTGTGTGCACGTGGCATTTTCCTCGGGCACAATTTACATTAAGACAAATGAAGAATGAAAGAATAAACCCCGATTGTGGATCTGATTGTGTCAGCATAAACATACTTTATAATTAGATTGCTATTACCACGGAGTGGGGGAAGAAGCAAAGCAGAGTAAATCACTTTTATTCCACCAAGGAGCTCAGAGCAGCACAAGTCTTTTCTAAAAAATATCCTCCCCCTTAGCACCATTATTATTCCAGTAAAATGTAAATGCACACTAGGCCTCAGATACCAATTAAAGTGCTCTTGACAGAGATGTTATTGTCTAAATCAAATAAATGTAAGAGCAAAAAGCAAAATGAGTAATGGAATAAGAAAAAGCAGCAGCAGGTCTCAGTGCTCTGGTCAGATTGTCCAGTGAGCCAAATGAGGAGGTGTGAGGGGAAATCATTATTATTATTATTATTATTATTATTATGGCATAAATCAGTTCAGTGATTTCCCTGCCAGGAGGATTTGCAGGGTGGGGAGAGGCTGTGAAACCCAAAGGTTCTGAGCGAGTCCTCACTGTCCCTTGTGGGAATTCCTGAGGCCACAAGGTCCCACTGACCACACTACCACCCAGTTACCCGCAAAAGCTGAGGGGAAATCCCAGAATGCACAGGCTTATTTAGATAGATTATTTGCCATTCCCCTGGACAGAGCAGGGAGGATTTCACCTTTTCCAGCATTCCAGAGCACGCTGAGTTCGTTTTCTGCCCTGCACCCCTGTCCTGGGGCAGCATCAACAAGGATTTAAAAAACAAATACAGTAATTTAACAATTATAAGCTGCACCTGATTATAAGCCACACATACGGGTAGCTGGGTAGACCACGGGATTTGTCCGTATATAAGCCGCACCTGAATATAAGCCACAGTTTTTTGTTTGCTTTTTTTTTAGGTGAGGATCCATCTGTGACAAAGTAATGAGTTAGTAACAGAATCGCGCCAGTGCGGGGTTTGGTGTCAGCTATTTGTATACTGTATTTGTTTTCCCCTTCCTCTTGCTCCCTGCTCAGGTGAGATGTTCAACTCTCCAACCTGCCAGAGGGGCTGGGAGGATTCACCACAGGATTCACCATGCTCAGGATCCACCAACCTGAGGGAATTCATCACAAAATAAGCCCCTGAACACAACAAATCCCAGAGCTGTC
This sequence comes from Sialia sialis, assembly GCA_009812075.1. Lineage (NCBI taxonomy): Eukaryota > Metazoa > Chordata > Aves > Passeriformes > Turdidae > Sialia > Sialia sialis. The sequence goes on from VRYO01002785.1 coordinate 969,265, forward strand.
CCAGGAGAGCTGAGAGCAGGAAACCTCCCCAGCAGGATCCTGCACACCAAGGGAAGGTGCAGGGCTGTGTGGAAAACACGTTTTACTGTTTTGGTAAAATTTAAAAGGTCTAATAAAAAGACAATAGGAGACAAACATAAAGCAAAGGGTTAAAAGAGCTGGGTGTTTGGTAAGCTGCTAAGAGCAAGTGATTGTTTTGGAAATGCTTTTTAAAAATATATTTCATAATTCATTCATTTGTTGCATATTTATCGTTTTTTATGCATGTTTTTGGGAACTGTTTAACATGGCTACTGTTTGGGTTTGTTTTTTAAGAGCATGCGTGTTTTTTGGCTTGTGGTTTTAATTTTTTTTTAATTACTTTTTAATTTGGGTGGTGTTTTTGGTTTTTTGAAGTTAGTGAGTGTTGATAATTGTTGTGTTAGCTGCAGGGTTTTTATTACACATTGATGGGCTGTTATTTTAACTCAGTGGGTAGTTTAAGCATACTATTTTAAAAAAATTTATGTCTAATTTTTGCTATTAGAAGAAAAGAAAAAAAACTTATATTCATACAGAAAAGCTATTTTAACATTATCCATATAGCATTTGTCCTAATATTTGTAAAAAGCCAACAATATATCATGCACTTATAACAGCTGGAAACAAAGGCACTGAGAGCAGAGCATCAGAACCCAAACAAAGTCATTGCTTCATTAAATTACTTCATTAATGAGGCAATCACAGCCTGGACAGAGCCCCTCCCCAAAGGAATCCCCTGCCCTGATCCTCTCTCTGCTGCCTGAATTTCAGGGTGAATTCCTCCTGGAAGATTTGTTCTGCAGAGCTGGGATTTGGGGACGGAATGGGAGAGAACCAGAAATGTCCTGGATGTGCCACCCCTCTCAGCTCTGAAGAGCACAGCTTGAACCTCAGGGCTCTGCTCCAGCTCCAGCTTTTCTTTTCCTGCAATTCAGGGCGGGTCTTTCCTCTCTGCCTCCTCTCCCCTGTCTGTCCAGCCCATGAATATTGCAATGCCTGAGAGCAAAGGCTGCTCGAGCATTCTGTAAAATCCCATTTATTTCCTGCTTCAGCCTGGAAGTGAGCTGGGTCTGAGTTAAAATCAGAGGGGAGGGTTTGTGCAGAGCCAGCCAGGCCTGGCTGTGCTCCTGAGCTCTCCTAATCACTCCCCCAGCTTCTGGGGGGCAGGCAGATGCTGCATTCACATTCAGGCGCTCTCTCAAGCTTTACATTTGTCTTGCAATAAAAGCTGAATTTCAGAGCCTTCCACAACACACAATTACAGGAAAGCAGAGCTGGAGGGAATCTCTGGAGGTCATGTTCAAAGGCAGCCTCAGCCAGACTCTCGTGTTCCTCTAATCTCTGCTTAAAAATCTCCAGTGGGACAGAGATCCAACAGATTGAGCTTTACTTGCTGGGTATTGTATTCTGCTTTTTAACTACGCCAGCCATTAGGAGAGATTGCCCAAGTTTTTATCTTTACAAGTTTCAGCTCCTTCTCTAATTAATATTTCACAGCCTTGAGCAGGAGAGGGGCTGAGGCTGCTGGCTCATGGTGTCTGATAACTCAGGTGAGTGATGCCTGGATTTCCCTTTGTCCTTCCTGCTCTGGCAGCAGAGCAGAACCCTCGTGGTGCCTGTGCAGGAGCTCAAACAGCAGAATTAAATTAAATTAAAATGCCCTGGCAGCACTTCCCTGGCTCCCACACAGCCCATGGATCCACCTGCATCCACTGTCTGGATTTAAAATAACTAACTATAATAATAATAACAATTAAAATCACACATTCTCTGCTCTAAACTGGGCTGGATGGCTTGGCCAGGTCGCTGATCACACCAAGGGCTCTTCCCAGCCCCTGGAAGTCACAGCCCAGCTTTATCTCACATTTTTCTCCTTCCTTTCTCCCTCCCTGTGTGTTCCTCGTGCCCTCCCTGTCCATCTTCCCCTTGCCAGCCTGTATCTCTCATCCCAGCTGTAGCAACAACACCACAAAATCCCAAATCTCTGGATCCTCCCAGATCTCTGCAGTTTTTGGACACCCTGTGGCTTCAGCACAATTCTCTTTTCTGAGTGGAGTTTAACAAACAAGTCCTCCCCTCCAGCTCTCTCTGATACCCAAGCGCAGTCCCCAGCCACTGCAATTATTGGAGTCTTCCTGGAGAAAATTGCAGGAGTCGCCATGAAAGGGCTCCCTGCAGAAGCTCACACAGCCAGTGACCAATTCCTCTTTACATAAAAGGCACCTGGAGCAGGCAGGGGCTTGAAATGAGGGAGGGAGAAGGAACAAACAGGATTTGGAGGACCAGCAGGATGGTTTGCAGGTCAGGAACACAGCCATGCTGAATTCTCAGGGCAATTAGTCTTCATTATCAAACTGCAGCAAATGATGTAGCAGTGCCAAGGTTGCTTAATGGACAGTTTGAGTTTTTAAATCTGGTTCTTTACAATAACACAGGGCTGGGTTTGAATGGGCTGCAGGTCAGATAATGACAAAACCAGCTCACAAAACAGGGGAACACTGCAGGACAAGAGGGGTAAAAACTGGGCGTCCTGGTTTGGAGGACAGGCGTCTGCTAAGAAAGGCAGGAGCTTCTTTTTGACATGGAGAATGAAAACTGTTTTTTACTAAATTATTATCATTTTGAAATTAAGGGGCTTTCAGGTAAAGATATGGGAATAGGAATAACAGTTCTTTACTAGGGAAATTAAAATAGAAATACAGAATTCCAAAGAACAAACCCAAATCCTACCAGAGTCAGAATCCAAGCTGACAGCCGTCAGTCAGTCAGGGTGTTGTGCCATTAAGTGGTGGCAGCAGTTTTCATGGAGTTACAGATGTGGTTCAGTTGGAGCAGTGGTTTTGTAGAAGGGTGCAGTTTTTCTTTGAAGGTTCAGTGATGATGTGGAGAAGTCTCATTTTCTTTTGAAAATCCAGTAGAAAAAGGGCTACTTGGTGTCCCAAAATCTTAGTTTTTAGTTTGGTAAGTACAGCTTGGCTTTTTTTTCTTGACTGGAGCAATGGGATGCCAATTCATCCCAACGGGATGCAGTAATTTTATCAGTGCCACAGTGGGACTCAATGGCCATGAGCAGAAGAGAACTCCGTGCAGGAAGGATGGGTTGTGGAAAGATAAAGAACACTGCCCCAGCTGGTTTATAAAATATGGCCATGAACAGGAGATGTCCCCTTTGGAAATAAAGAACACTGCCCCAGGTGGTTTCAATGGATGGCCATTAGCAGGAGATATCCCAGGATCACTGCCCCACCTGGTTTTAATGGATGGCCCACTAGCAGGAGATATCCCGCGGAGAATCAGGATCACTGCCCCAGCTGGTTTCAATGGATGGCCCATTAGCAGGAGATATCCCAGGATCACTGCCCCACCTGGTTTAACAGCTGCTGTAGATACTTTTGATCATATCCTATATTGCAACCCAAGACTCTGGGGGAGCTGAAAGTCCTTGGGAGCTGCACAAGGGAGCTGCAGCAAAGCAGGAAAATCCAGAAAAACTCCACTTCCCAGAGCCATTAACAGGTGAGAGGAGCTGCAGGGGTTGCTCTGGGTTTGCACCTCCCACAGCTGGTGCTCAACCGGAGCTGAAGCTTTGCCCTCTGCTCTCTGAAATCCCCTAAAAACCTCTTTGCCCTCCCCTGCAAGTGTGGCAGGCCCAGGGCTGTGCAAGGGTTAATGAGCCCAGGCAAAGTTAACAAGGGATGGGCAATAAATGGCTCCAGCTGTGTATAATTAACTGTAAAACTGTGAAGTAAATGACTTTTATTGGCAAGCATGTCATAACTTCATTAAAAGTCATATTTACAGCCCTCTCACATGGAAGGAGTACTTGTGTAGTCTGCAGTTTAATGAGCGCTCATTTTCACCTTGTTTCAATTATTTTCCACCCACCCTTTGTCTCAGTGTGGGGAGCAGGAAGATAAAATACAATGGGAGTGCAATTAAGGCTGGCACAGATTCTTTCAGGAAATGTTTTTCTATTCCAGAACAATCACTTCTACTGCTTACTACTAATAATACTTTAATGTTTAAAATACATAGTTTTCCTTGGTCCCCAAAGGATTCTTTAAACAACGTCATAAAAGCAGGGCTGTGGGAAAGCTTTTCCCCAGCCCAGCACCCCCAGCTGCACACAAAAGCAAATTTGGATCCCTCAGAAGTGGAGATTTGTGGTTTAGCTTGGTCACAAATTAAGGATTTTGACTCTGGGGGCTGGCAGGGATGCTTGGGGTGTCCAAGCTCCAGGGTGGAAGGAGGGTCATGACAGGAATTGTGGAGGTGACATGTCCAGAACCATGAATAAACATATTTTATTTCTATTTATTTTCATTTCCACCTGCAGCAGCTCCCAGGCAGCCCTGGTCTGATGGTGTTGGTGTCCCTGGGCTCCCCTAGGGCAGTTTTCCATCTCCCATCTACCTCCTCAATCTCTGGGGTGTGCACAACCTCATCTCCTGGTGAAGATTCCCTGTTCTGGGGATGCAGTGACTGCAGTGATTAATTCCTCAGATAAAACATCCTCGGAACAATTGATTTCCCTGCACAAACTTCCCGATGGCAACACTTTGATGTAATTATTGTTATTAGTTTAAGCTTGTTTGGGGGAGGGAGGAGATGAAAAAAAAATCAATTACTTTGTATTTATCACTAATCTGTTATGATCACTTTAAAACAGAGGGGTTGTAGCTCAGGGCATGGTTTTTCTAACCCATGGAAAAGTTTACAGAAACTCCGAGGGCTGGAGGGACGTGGGAGAGGATCACAGATGTTGGGCTGGGGAATTTTCATTTTTAGAACATCTGAGATGTTCTCAGGTCAGTGATGGACAGGGCTGGGCTCTCTGTGTCCAGAACTGCAATTTCTGCTCTTGTGTAATTCCCCAGGGAATCAGGAGTGGCCCCCAGGAGGAAATTTCAGTTTTTCTGCTGAACTCTGAAGAGTTTAGAGCTGCCCCAAATGAAGCCTCCCCACCTGTGAACTCCAGAAGGAGTGAGAGAACAAAACCTGCTGAGATCTGTCACATCAGAACCTGCTCAGCTCCCCGGATACACCCCTGCAGAGGCTGGAATTAAACAGCTGAAGACATTTAATGCACATTTCCAACCCCCAGGTGCCAATCCTGCAGCTCAAAGTACATCATCACCTGCCTTGACAAAAAAACTGCTCTGGAAAGAGGAGAGGTGGAAAAAGAGAATGCAGGGATGCAAATAAAGAGCCCAAAAATTCCCTCCTTGCCTTGTTGGAGCTGCAGAGACATCTCTGTGCCCTGCCACCATTGGCTAGATCCTTCCTGGAGATTTTGTGTTTAATTCTCATTGTGATTATGGGTCAGGGAGGTGCAGAGGGCTCAAGATGTGAAATAGAGCAGCCCTGGAAGGGGAATTTGCCCCAGGATTCAGCAGAGGATGAAGCAGAGCTGAACTCTTAGGCTTCCCCACTCCCTCTTTGCCCTCAGAAATGGCTCTGTCTTTACCCAATAAATTTTCACTTTCTAAATGGAAAACGGTCTCCAGCTCAGCATTTGTAACTTTAGATATGCTTCACAAATTTCCTTTGCATGCAGGGAGGTTGAAAATTGGATTAAAACCTCTTATTGTGTCCCCATGTTCCAGCATTAGGCATGCTTAGCTTCCACGGGGAAGGAGAATGAAGTCTCCTGAATTCTCACTGAAATCCATCAGGGTGGATGTTCCAAGACCAGACATCCCTGTGGCGACCCCAGGATTCCCCTGGCAGTGCAGGGTATGAAATGCTGAGCTGCATTTCTACACATTCCAACTCCATTCGAGCCTCCTCTGCTTCCAATAAATTCAAGATTATTGGTGCTGTTAGAGCAGCTGGAATGCTGAAGGGGAATTCTCCAAATTCAGCTCGATAGAATGGAAAAGGTTTTGTTTGCTTTGCGGTTTTGGAGAGCCAAACTTTGCTTTCCATCCACTCTGTACCCATGGAATATCTGTGCTCGTGTCAGGAGCAGCACAAGTGCGAAGTGTGCACACCTGTTGTCTTAGGTTACAATACAGGATATGTCCAAAAGTATCTGTTCTGTCACCATCTGTTAAACCAGGTGGGGCAGTGATCCTGATCTCTGTGGGATATCTCCTGCTAATGGAACATCCATTGAAACCAGCTGGGGCAGTGTTCTTTATTTCCAAAGAGGACATCTCATGTTCATGGCCATATTTTATAATCCAGCTGGGCCAGTGTTCTTTATCTTTTCACAGCCCATCCTTCCTGCAGGGAGTTCTCTTCTGCTCATGGCCATTGAGTCCCACTGTGGCACTGATAAAATTACTGCATCCCATGGGGAGATGCTCCAGCCAGGGGGAGGAGCCAAGCCTTTCCTACTAAGATAAAAACTGAGATTTTGGGACACCAAGGGAGCCCTTTCTCCCCTGGATCCCAGAGGAAAACCAGACCCTTCCACATCATCCCTGGAGCTTCAGAGGGAAACTGCCCCTTGTCCAGGAGCACTGCTCCAACTGAAGCACATCTGTCACTGCAGGAGGATGCAGCCACCATTGAATGGCACTGCTGCCACCACCCTGACTGACTGACGGCTGTCAGCTTGGATTCTGACTCTGCCAGGGTTTGGCTTTGTTCTTTGGAATTCTGTATTTCTATTTTAATTTCCCTAGTAAAGAACTGTTATTCCTATACCCAGATCTTTGCCTGAGAGCCCCTTGATTTTAAAATTATAATAATTTGGAGGGAGGGGGTTTCCATTCTCCATTTCAAAGAGAGGGTCTTGCCTTTCTTAGCAGACACCTGTCCTCCAAACCAGGACACCTGTGAAACCCCAAGCCAAGGAGGCTGAATTGAAGGGGGTTGAATTCCCCCTTCTGCATCTCAGTCACTGCAGTTTTTCTGTAATTCATCCCCTGTTTAGCCACATGAAAGGATTCCTGCTCTGACATCCCCACGATGACACATCGCTGTTGTATTCAAATTGTTCCTGCAGCACATCCTCAGACATTTCATCATCACTCTTCATTTAAAATGTCAGCTTTGTTCTGACAAATCTTGCGTGCCTGCTCGAAAAGCTTTACAAGTGTCAGGAGGAGCGAGGCAGGCTGCAGCTTTTGTCTCCCACGACAGTGAGCATGAAAGGTTCTCTTTTGTGGAGTGCCTGGATTGAGCTGGAGCTGCAGATTTGGGGTTGTTGAACATCAGGGGGGCTCCAAGTAGAGCAGGGGAGCTCTGCAGTCAGGGGATGGGGTTGGGCTGTGGGTGCTGCTCTGGCCCCTCTCCTGGTGCTGATTGCTTTGATTTGCTCCCCACTGTCATCTGTGGGACCAGAACCAAGGGTAGAATTAAACTCACTGGCCCAAGGAAGGCAACACCTCCTGTAAACGTGTTTTACCAAAACATCACATTTCCCACACGCTCCTGTCCACAACACCAGGTGCTAGACTTTGTTAGTAATTCCTTCTCTTCTGTTTTCCTTTGAGTAGCTTGGGAAAACTCAAATTGCTGTTTTCTCTGGCTCTCACCAGCATCCACAACTGGGTCCAGCCCTGGTCCAACCCTGGGTCCATCCCTGATCCTGCTCCATCCCTGCTCCATCCCTGATCCATCCCTGTTCCCATCCCAAATCCATCCTTGCTCCATCCCTGATCCTCCCATCCATCCCTGCTCCAGCCCTGATCCTGATCCTTCCATCCATCCCTGCTCCAGCCCTGATCCTGATCCTTCCATCCATCCCTGCTCCATCCCTTCCTGGGCAGCTCATTCAAAGATCTGCTGAAAGTTGTGCTGACATTTGGAGCTCTCAAACTCTCCCTGCTCTCCCCATTTCCAGCAGGGTGGCTGCTGCACACAGCAAGAAACAAATCAACAGAAAAAGGGATTTAAAATCCAGCCCCATTTCCTCCCTTTTCCTGGTGTGTCCTGCTTGCTGGCCCTCGAGGGAGAGCTGTACTTTCTGATCTGTGCTAATACAAAATTCGCATTTGTCTGGGCCATTATGTGCAAAATAATGGGTAATCCCTCAGGCTGCAGTGGAAAGCCAAGCCAAATATTCCAGGAGACCTTTCAATTTTGAAAGGTTTCAGAAATAAGCACAATACAAACATATAAAGGGATGCAATTACGTGTAAACAAACTGTTCCTGCAGCCTCCTCCTCAGGAAACACAATTAGATTGCCAACAAGATTGCTGGTGGATTACCTGGATTAGGCTTTGCATTCAGGGGCTTAGGAAAGAGCTGGAATTTGATTTTTCCTGCATTTCCCAGCTGTGGAGCTCGGTCGCAGGAGGTGCTGCTGCTCTCAGGTGTGGGAAGTGCTGGGAGCAGATTAAAGTGGTAAGGAAAGGGTTAATCCAGCTCTAACAAAGAGCAGGGCACGCTCAGCTTCCTGAGCAAGCTGTAAGTTAATTAAAAACGTGGAGAAATGGAGAATTAAAGCTGTCCCCAGTGATAAAGCATCGAGCTCCCCAGGGAGAGAAATGAGATGGGTGCAGAGAAACCCCAGAGCTCACCAGGACCAAACTGTGCCCAAACCCTGCAGGATCCTCACAGATCTGTGGGGAAATCTGGATTTCCACAGAAAATCCTGCTCCTGCAGGGTGCTGGGAGCTCTCAGTGTCCCAGGAATTCTCTGCTCCCAGCTGGGGATGCAGGGGGTCTCAGCTGCTTCTGCCCCTTTGGCCTGGGCTCCCATTTTATTCTCCTTATTTTGGCCACCACGGAACCTAGTGAGCTCAGAATCACAGCCCAGAGGTGACTGATGTTGGGGAATTATGAAGAAAAAGCTATGACAAGAAAACCCGACCTTTTCTTACAGGGACAGTGAAAATGAAGGTTGATTTTAATTTCTATATTTGTCCTCTTGCTATTGTCCTAAGGACTCTCCTGCCCACTGTGAGGCTAAGAATAGAAGTGGGAGGTGTGTGCTTGAGGAATAAGGCAGTAAATGAGAATTTTAATGCTATTAAAATCTATTGATTTGGTTGATTAATTATTGCTGGTGCTGATGGGAAGGCCTGACTCTCTAAGCCAGTTTAATTATTTTCCAGTTAATGTTAATCTCAGTTAATGAAAACTCTCCAAGCCAGAAAAGGGATGACACGAGGAATGACTGTTATTCATGAGAGACTCTCTTAATCTATAAAACATCAAAGATGTCATTGCCAGCATCTTTGCTTTGCTTGTATTTTATTTTTTAAATGATGCCAACACTTTGTTCTCGGGCTCCTGATGAGTCAGGGTGTGACAGCTCAGGGAAGATCTGAGCAAGAGCTGCTGCAGCTCAGGGGCTCAGGTGGCCCTGGACAGGGCTTGTGGTAATTAATGACCTGGTGTTCGTTAGGGGTGTCAGGATGGGGAACTGGGCACTGCCAGGAGGATGGAGGGGCTGGGAATTGTACCAAAGCTGCCACAGTTCTGGTTTGAGTCTTTCCTGGCTTTTATGAGAACCCCACCAGACTCTTCTGCACTTCAGTTTTTGCATGTGCTGGGTTTGTGCAGCATCATCTCAGCTGAGGCAGATATTTCTCTTTGGGCGAAAAAAAATAAATATAAATATAAATAAAACACAAATCAGGCTGTTTTGGAGCTCTCCTGGCAGAGCTGTCCCTGCTGCTCAGGTTTGGGTTCCAGAGCTAAACCTGGCTCTTGGCTGGGTGTCCCTGGATGTCCCTGGGTGTCCCTGGGTGTCTCTGGGTGTCCCTGGCTGTCCCTGGTGTCCCTGCATGTCCCTGGATGTCCCTGCACGTTCCTGGGTGTCCCTGGCTGTGATAAGGGACAGGGCAGGGGAGCAGTGTGAGCCCCATGGCAGCAGTGTTCAGGCTGGCTCTGTGCAACTGCAAATCCTTTGGAGGAAATTCGTGATTTTCCCTCATCCCAATAATTCTCCAGGAAAACCATCACTGTGATGGAGTTCTGGAATTCTGGAGTTCAGTCACTGTGAGGGAGGAAATCGAGGAGAGTTTTATTTGTTTGGAGCTTTGACAGTTGTGCTCTGGCTGTTGAGGAGAGTTGATTAATGAGCTAACTAATTAATGAGTGGGGGGAGGTCACTGGAGGGGTGGGAGATGAGCACTCCCAGTGTGGCTGAGGCTGCGGGAACAGGAAATGTGTTTTATCCACTGCTCACAAAGTCTCCAGCACATCCCAGGAATGTCCTGAGCTCCAAACCCTCCTGAGGCCACCTGGGGGTCTAAGCTGGCCACAGGAGCTGGAGCCACAGCCCTGAGCTGAGCTGGGGACAGAAAACAGAGCCAGAGGGTTTGTGTGATCCCATTCCAGAGCCAGCCAGGAAAACTGTCCCTGCTCAGGGACAATAAAATGAGAAAAAATGACAAATGTCCTTCCCAAAGGAGCCCAAATCCATCTCTGCCCACCTCAGCAGTTAAAAAATGGATGGATGGGACCTGCCTGGGCTTTTATCTTGATTTAAATTTGTTTTCCATTCAGCAGGCTCCACTGCAGGAGAGCAATATTGAAACGTGCAGCAACCACCAGACACAAATTTTATTACCTCTACTGCTCCCACTGTAGAGAGAAGTTCATGAGTGAAAAACATCCCAGGCTATTTAGGCACCTCCAATATTTGCAGGCAGACTGGAAGGAGTAATTGATTTTCTAATAATAGAGAGAATTCTTGGCTGCAGCTTGGTGTTTTTTAGAACTCTTTAAAAAGCACATTGCCATTCCTGCAGCTCCCGTCTGCCTGGGGCATGTTTCTGGGGTTTATCTTCCAAACACAAACAATTCCTGCCCTAGGAGGGGCTCCCTGTCCTGGCTGTTGGGAGCAAGTTCCTGAGTTTATTCAGTTTCCATGTCTATTCTTAATGTTAAATTCCAAGCCTTAACCTGTTCTGATTCCTAATTAATGTTAATTGTTAATGGTAAATTATTGGCCCCACTCTGTTTCAGTCCCCAATTGTCACCTCTGTGCCCTTTCTCTTCTGTCGGGTGACGCCTCTGCTGCTCCCCTGAAATGGCGCCTGTGAGGAGAGTGATGTCATCGAGCTGTATGCAAATGAAAGGGGCGCAAAGGACACTGGGACAGCATTTGGGGTTAAAAACCCCTTAAAGCAATGAGCTGAAATGACATCTGGAGCTGAGAGTAGTGTTTCCAGGCTGGGAAAACAGTGCAGAACACAAATTTATCATCCTGAGATGCTTCATTCTGTCGCCCCAAATGTAATAGCACATGGTTAGAATTACAGCCCATGACAACAAAGCACTTCCGGATTTTTTGAGATTCTTGTGAAAACGGACAAAGCTGCACTGTTCCTCCCCTGGCTCATCCATCAGAAGACCCCTCGAGCTTGGCTCTTGGCCCAGTTTAGTTCATTGGGCACTGCATTTCTGGGGTTTATCTTCCCAAACACAAACAATTCCTGCCTTAGAAGGGGTCCCTGTCCTGGGTGCTGCATTTCTGGGGTTTATCTTCCCAAACAATTCCTGCCCTAGGAGGGCTCCCTGTCCTGGACACAGTTGGGAGAAGGAGTCCTCTGCCTTTTGGGGGCTGATTTCTGTGCCTGCAAAGCTGCTTTTATCGGGAATTGCTGGTTTTCATGCAGGAAAAGTTGGTTTTCATTCAGGAAAAGCATACTGGCAGTGTGAGAGGAGCTGTCCAGCACTGCCCCACGGTGTTCAAACAGATTTGGGAAGGGCTCAATCTGAATTTCAAAGGGCTCTGGCTCCAGAGTGCCGTGAGCTGCATCAGAAATGCAGCTGGCTCAGGAATGTTTACAGTTTTTCCTGGATGTTTCTGGTGGATCTGTGCACGTTCCCTGGCAGTTTAATAGTTACAATTTTCCCCAAGTTAATTCAAGTTAATTCCACCACATCACAACTGAATTCCACATCATAAATGAATTCCACCACGTCACAACTGAGTTTCACTATATCACAAATTAAATTCACCACATCACAACTGAATTCCAGACCATAAATGAATTCCATTACAGCACAACTGAATTCCACTACATCACAACTGAATTCCACATCATAAATTAATTTCATCACGTCACAACTGAATTCCACCACATCCCAAATTAATTCCACCACGCCACAATTGAATTCTACCATGTCACAATTGAATTCAACGTCACAATGCAATTCCACTATGTCACAAATGAATCTCACCACATCCCAATTTAATCTGGTGGCAGAGGATTTATAAAAAGTCCCAGCTGCTCTTTCCTGAGATCTCCCTGCACATCACCAACATTCAAAGGGAGCTTTGGAAGGGAAATCGTGGCAATTTGAATTCTCTTTGTTTGTTTTCCTTTGGGAGAAGCAGAGGGGAGAACCTGGACGTGAGTAGAGAGGGAATCAGAAGGGAGGAATTGTCCAGCAGGGCTCTGTGTGCACTGAAAACCCCTCAGCTCTGCCAGGGCTGAAACCCTGACAGGTCCCAGAGCGGAGCTGGGAATCCTCCAACAAAACAGAACAGATGAAAAAGCAGAGTGAGAATGACAAAACACTTTTTCTGCATTTTCTGTGCTCCTTCCCTGATTTCCAAAGAGCTCTGTTGACATAAGTGCAGTAGCTGGAGATGAGAGGGTTTTAAATCAACCTTCAGAGGTGTACAGTTTATTCTGGTAAAATAATTATTCTTCAAAGATTTCCCGAAAAACGGTGTTTAAGGTGTTTAATGATTAAAACCCTGATGTCCTTGAGTGTAAGTCAGATGAAAGAACTGCCAGGGACCTTAATGCAGAGCACTGATAAACATAAAGGCTGCAATAATGATCAGCCCGAGGTGATTGCACTCTCTAATTAGAGCACATGGATCATTTAGGCCTCTTAATCTCTGCCTGTCTCAGGCACTTTGGGCACTCTGCTCCATCCAGGGAAGGTTCTTTGATCGTGGCAGCAGCAGGAGGAGCCACTCCCTGGGATGGAGTCTCTGGAGGCACCTGAGTGGGCTCAGCCCAGCTCCCCCCAGTTCTGTTCTGGGAATTTGGACCTGGGGGGCAGAGAGAGAGACCAGGAGTGTCCCAAAAACACCCTGGGGGCAGAAAAACCATCCCAGGATGGAACTGGGTGACACCAGGATGGAGCTGGGTGACACCAGGAGTGTCCCAAAATACCCTGGGGACACAAAAACCATCCCAGGATGGAGCTGGGTGACACCAGGATGGAGCTGGGTGACACCAGGACTGTCCCAAAATACCCTGGGGGCACAAAAACCATCCAGCGATGGAGCTGGATGACACCAGGACTGTCCCAAATGAATGCTCAAAATCACCCTTCCTGAGGTTTTTTTTCTCCAATGTTTGTGAAGTATTTTTATTGTTTTTATGGAAATTTTCCCCCCTGGGCCTCAGCAGAGCTCTCCAGGTGATGCCACAAGTGCCAGTTCCCCTGTGGGTCCTGCCAGACAAGGATAAGGAGGAGATAAATCCAAATCCTTTCCAAAAAGGGACTTAAAAAATCCCAGCAGTGTCAGCAGCAGCTCTGGGGATGTCCCTGCTGGCCATTTTAGGGATGTCCCTGCTGGCAGCTCTGCCCCAAAAAGCTGCTCTGGCCTGAGCAGAGCAGCTCTGCAGGAGCAGCAGAGATCATAATCCTCGTTAGGAGGAAATGAGAAATGATCTGGCCGATACAGCACACATTAAATAAACAAAAGAATTCTCCTCCAGTCTGCTCTGGTGTGAGTCCCTGTCAGGGACGGGGTGTTTGTGCCTTCAATTAGCACAATAATGTTTTTTCTGGGGAGATGGGGTGGATGGTTCCAGCCCTGCACTGAGATGAGAGGCCTCGGCCATGCTGCTGCCAATTTGTGTAATGATTATTAGAGGAGCAGGTGATTTCTGTTAAAAGGAACTGACAGACTGTCCATTAGACATAGATGCATGTTTATTAAATTGGGAGCCTGCAGCAGGCAGCATGGCTCATTTGCTCCCAAATTCCAGAGCAATCAGTTTTGTTGTGCACCTGCAAGGTTCAGGGCCCAGAAGTGGGGGCTGTTTGCCAAGCAGGGCTCAGGGGCCAAGTTTGTGCCAAGAGTTCACCCCCAGACCCATGGAGGGCAAGGGGAAGGGGCTGGGGCTGTGCAGGCTGGAAAATGGGATTCAATTCTGTGATAATGTCCTGGTTTGGAGGACAGGTGTCTGCTAAGAAAGGCAGGAGCCTTTCTTTGAAATGGAGAATGGAAACCCCCTCCCTCCAAATTATTACAATTTTGCAATTAAGGGGCTCTCAGGCAAAGATATGGGAATAGGAATAACAGTTCTTTACTAGGGAAATTAAAATAGAAATACAGAATTCCAAAGAACAAAGCCAAACCCTGGCAGAGTCAGAATCCAAGCTGACAGCCGTCAGTCAGTCAGGGTGGTGGCAGCAGTGCCATTCAATGGTGGCTGCATCCTCCTGCAGTGACAGATGTGCTTCAGTTGGAGCAGTGCCCCTGGACAAGCTGCAGTTTCCCTCTGAAGCTCCAGGGATGATGTGGAAGGGTCTGGTTTTCCTCTGGGATCCAGGGGAGAAAGGGCTCCCTTGGTGTCCCAAAATCTCAGTTTTTATCTTAGTAGGAAAGGCTTGGCTCCTCCCCCTGGCTGGAGCATCTCCCCATGGGATGCAGTAATTTTATCAGTGCCACAGTGGGACTCAATGGCCATGAACAGAAGAGAACTCCCTGCAGGAAGGATGGGCTGTGAAAAGATAAAGAACACTGGCCCAGCTGGATTATAAAATATGGCCATGAACATGAGATGTCCTCTTTGGAAATAAAGAACACTGCCCCAGCTGGTTTCAATGGATGTTCCATTAGCAGGAGATATCCCACAGAGATCAGGATCACTGCCCCACCTGGTTTAACAGATGGTGACAGAACAGACACCCCTGACCACATCCTGCACTGCAACACAAGACAATATTTTAATTCATCTTGATTCGTTTACTACCTATAAGAAGTTTAACAACCTAGCTATGCAAATCTCTCCGTCTGTCCCAACCGTCCAGCCCACCGTTGCTTCCAACATTCTCCTACGGATGGCTCCTCTGGCAGCCCAGAAACCAGCAGTGAAATGTGGCTGTGGGGTCAGGAGTGAGCCTCTGCTCACAGTGCAGCCTGCTCAGGAGCTGCAGGAAGCATCAGGACGGATAATTGTCAGAAGAAGGAGCCATCAACTGAGCAAATCAGGAAAACCCTGCTCAGGGCCCTAACGAGGAATTCTGCAGTGCTCTGCTGGTTTTGTCCCAGCAGGAGAGGCTGGGCTGGTGCTGGGCTGCAGGAGGGCAGCAGCTCCACCCTGCACCAGGATTTATGGAATCAGGCTCCAGGCTGACTTTACAAACTGCTAGTAGATACAAATTATGTAGAAAACATAATATTCATAACAGGGGGGTTTAAACAGAATGATTTAATCACATTTTTCCTCTATCTAGTGTCCCTGCTTCACTTCAGAACTTTGTATTCTGGTTTATACAAACGCAATACTTTTATGATTAACACGAATCTTTTATCAATTATCACATTACCTCGATGAAAATGTAAATAACCGCTCTGCCAGCTCCCTGTGCCCATCCCACCCAAGGCGACGGTACACACAGAATTTTGCTGCGTTTAGCTCTTGCAATAACGCACCAAGATTTGCTGGGCTATTATTGCACCATTCTTCTGTTTGTTCTGGGTTTTTTTTCTCTCTGGGCACGTGTTTTTCCCAATTGCTGCCATCCCGGGCTGCGCTGATTGCCTGAAGCAGCGCTGATTGCATTATTCATCCCCAGAGCTCTCCAGCGCTGCTGAGGATGGTTTGTGGAGAGCGGGGAGGGTGCTGGGCGAGCTGGTGGCACCTGGTGGCACTGCTGGGGCTGTGCCCGAGGAGCGGGGACACAGCCGAGCCCGGCTCTGCTCTCCGGCAGGGATGCTGAGCTGTAAATTGATTTTTGCACATCCCGGTGAGCACGGGAGAAGTGCGGGGAAACGGTGCCACCTGCGGGACCGAGCGCAGAAATCCCGGGAATGCCGAAATTCTGCTCACATCCTGGGGAATGGGGAGAAATGCCGGGAATTCCGAAATTCCAACCTCACTCAGTGCTCAGACCCACGGGAATGGGGAGAAATGCCGGGAATTTCGAAATTCCAACTTCGCACAGTGCTCAGACCTCCGGGAATTCCAAAATTCCAGCCTCACACACTGCTCAGACCCTCGGGAATCGGGAGAAATCCCGGGAATTCCAGCCTCACACACCGCTCACATCCTGGGAATGGGGAGAAATCCCGGGAATTCCAAATTCCAGCCTCGCACACTGCTCAGACCCTCGGGGAGTCTGGGAATTCCAAAATTGCAGTCCCGCACACTGCTCACATCCTGGGAATGGGGAGTCGGGAATTCTAGCCTCACACACTGCTCAGACCCTCAGGAATTCCAAAATTCCAGCCTCGCACACTGCTCACATCCTTGGGAGTGGGAAGAAATCCCGGGAATTCCAAAATTCCAGCCTCACACACTGTTAACATCCCCGGGAGTGGGGAAAAATCCCGGGATTTCCAGCCTCACACCCTTGGGAATGGGGAGTTCGGGAATTCCAAAATTCCGGCCTCACATACTGCTCACATCCCCGGGAATTCCAAAATTCCAGCCTCACACACTGCTCACGTGCCCGGGAATTGGATTTTATCAGCCCAGAGGCTGCAGGAGGGGAATGGAGGCAGCGGGGCAAGGTCAGGGACGGGCACCAGCACATGGCAGGCACAGCAAAGGGCTGAAGCTGGTTTTGTGTGATTTAAAACAGCTTTTTCTGTGCTCCAGAACAGCCTTTTCTAGAACAGTTTTTCTGTGGTCCAGAACAGCCTTTGTTAGTTAACAAGTTAAGAGTCGTTCTGAATTTTTCAGAGAAATTAAAGTGCAGAAATTGGTACCCAGAGCACTAAAACTTTAACCCCACAAGCTTTTTTCTGTGCTCTAGAACAGCACTTTCTGTGCTCTAGAACCGCTTTTCTGTGCTCTAGAACAGAGTTTTTCTGTTCTTTAGGGCCGCCTTTTCTGTTCTCTAGAACAGCCTTCGTTAAAGTCAGCAAGTTAAGAGTCTCTGAATTTTTCAGAGAAGTTAGTGTCCAGAGCACTAAAAATTTAACCCCACAAGCTCTTCTCTGTGCTTCAAAACAGAATGGTTCTGTGCTCTAGAACAGCTTTTCCTGTGCTCTAGAACAGCTTTTTCTGTGTGTCAAGACAGTTTTTCTGTGCTCTAGAACAGAGTTTTTCAGGGCTCTAGACGTGTTTTCTGCACTCTAGAATGGAGTTTTCCTGTGCTCTAGAACAGAGTTTTCTTGTGCTCTAGAAACGTTTTTCTGAGATCTAGAACAGACTGGACAAGGCTGGGCTGAGCTGTCTGAAGCAAACCCAGCCCCAGCAAGTCTGGGAGCTCCAATCTGTGTCCCACTGTGTGTTTGGGGATTTGGGGGGAATTCTGGGGGTGCTAAACCCACCCAAATCTCTTCTGCTAAACCTAGCCTAACTGATGTGCTGGGAATAAACCCAGGAGCTGAGCAGGGAAGCACAGCCTGTGCCTGAACACTGAACACACACGTTTTGTAGAATGTTCTCAGGCTAAAAAGATTTAAATTAATAAGTAAAGCCCTGTGATTGATTTAATGTGCCAGAGCTTTGTTCTCAGCTCTTTGCTTGTACTGGCGCACAATGCTGGCAAAATAAAATGGAATCACAAAATGGAATAAATAAAATATAAATTAAAAAATATATAAATATAAATAAAATATAAAAGCCGTGCAGCAGAGTGGAGTGGGTTCAATCAGAGGAGCAGAATTATACATCAAGAGCAATCCAGTATTGTGTTGAATCCCAAGGCAGGATAAATCTGACAAACATCCAGAACAGAAAGGTTTTGGGGGAACAAACAGGCACTTAATGCTATTTATACAGAAATTTATAGAGATTTCCTTCCACCTTGGGCTGGGTGGTCACCTGGGGGACTCCTGGTTTGTGGTTTTGATTTCCAGTTTCTGATTTCCAGTTTCTGATTTCCATTTTCCCTCCCCTGCTCCTGTCAGAGCTCACAGGAGCTGAGAAATCCCTGAATCCCTGAACCTTTTCCCTGGGGGAATTGGGAACTGGGTACTGGGAATTGGGGATTGGGAACTGAGAATTGGGGATTGGGAATTTTGGGAATTAGGGATTGGGAATTGGGAATTGGAACTGGGGATTGAGGATTGGGAATTGGAATTGGGAATTTTAGGAATTGGGGATTGGGAACTGGGAATGGGGACTGGGGATTGGGAATTGGGGATTGGGAACTGGGAATTGGGGATTGGGAACTGGAGATCTGTGAGGAGCAGCCCCGGAGGAGTCTCCTCTGCATCCTGAGTCCCCAGAACCACCCT
Source organism: Sialia sialis (assembly GCA_009812075.1). Classification (NCBI taxonomy): domain Eukaryota; kingdom Metazoa; phylum Chordata; class Aves; order Passeriformes; family Turdidae; genus Sialia; species Sialia sialis. The sequence goes on from VRYO01002785.1 coordinate 987,585, forward strand.
GAGCCACGGGAGAATCCCTCCTGGAGAAGCTAGGATATGATTTTATTATTATTAAATAAAACACAGCAACCCAACCCATCCCAGGGACTCTGCACCCTGGTTTCTGTGCTCCAACGTGGGGCGGAGCTGCATTTACAGCTCTAACTCCAGGCTGGACGCCTCCAGAGCTGCGTTTACAGCTGGACACGTCCCCCAGGGCAGGCTCCAACCCCAGAGCCCTTCCAGGCCATCAGTAATGTTGTATAGCTCACAGGAAAATGTCACAGCAGCCCCGGGATGAAAATCGTTTAGCATAAATTGAATAGGAAAATAATGCTGGAGCTGGAGAGAAAGCTGAAGTTCAGCAGTTTCATTCGAGGAGAGAATGGAGCATCAAACCCTGGGAAGTGTCATTTCCTGACTCTTGTGGAGTAACAGTGAGCTGTAAAATTAGAGCTGCATGGATGGCTGTGCAATGACGCTCATGAAAAATTAATGACAATAGCAGGAGACAGGAAAAATCCAGAAAACATTTCCACCACTGTTAAGTTTTATAAAAGCTTGTTTGCACTAAAATCTGAGCTGTGCGTTCCAGCAGAGCTGCCAAAATCCCTGCAGCCCCTTCAGAGCTCAGGGCAGAGCGGCTCTGGGAGCAGGAAGCTGCAGGGGAGGGGATTGGGATTTGGATTTGGGTTTGGATTTGGGTTTGGATTTGGATTTTGGTTTGGGTTTGGATTTTGGTTTGGATTTGGATTTGGATTTTGGTTTGGATTTGGATTTGGATTTGGATTTTGGTTTGGATTTGGATTTATATTTTGATTTTGGGAGAGGGGTGGGTTTTGTTGTTTTTGGGAGCAGCTCCCCTGCCAGCCTGGATCTGTTCAGATGCTGCTGGCTCTGCACTGAGGGGCTGAGCTGAGCTGAGCTGAGCTGGGCTGGGCTGGGCTGAGCTGGGCTGAGCTGAGCTGAGCTGATCTGTGCTGGGTTGTGCTGAGCTGAGCTGGGCTGAGCTGGGCTGAGCTGAGCTGGGCTGAGCTGAGTTGGGCTGAGCTGAGCTGGGCTGGGCTGGGCTGAGCTGAGCTGAGCTGAGCTGAGCTGAGCTGAGCTGGGCTGAGCTGAGCTGAGCTGAGCTGGGCTGAGCTGAGCTGAGCTGGGCTGGGCTGAGCTGAGTTGGGCTGAGCTGAGCTGGGCTGGGCTGGGCTGGGCTGAGCTGAGCTGAGCTGAGCTGGGCTGAGCTGGGCTGAGCTGAGCTGAGCTGGGCTGAGCTGGGCTGAGCTTGGGGAATTGGGGATCCCAGCCCTGGGGAGGATCCCTGAGCTGCCTCTCCTCAGGCCATTGACACTCGCAGGGATTTTGGAGGTCCCTGAGCACCCCAAGGATCCTGCTGGGAGCACTGGAGTGAGGCAGGACTCGCTGTGCAGACTTTTATTCACTGAGAAAACAAAGCGGGGAGCCAAGCTCTGCTCACATGGGATGGAAAGGGGAATATCCTGAGGTGCTCCTGGAAAGTGAGTTTGCACAGCTGGAACAGGTGTGCAGCACAGCTGGGGCTCGCTCAAGTCCAGGAGAGACTTTGTGCCTTGAAACAGCAAGAACTCAGTGAAATATTCCAGTGCAAGGAATGGGTTAAAGATAAACCACAAAGCAACAAAGCAGCCAGAATTCGGGGTGGTTTCTGCTTGGATTTCCTGCGTGGAAAACAGGAATTGTGTGGCTGGAGCTGCACCCTGGTCACTGCAGGTGCACAAATCCACAGCCACAAAATCAGGATGGCTGCACTTCTCACAGAAACCCTGCTGGAACTTCTCCCTGGGAATTCTCTCAGCCTGGCAGAGCTCGGTGCCCACGAGCTCCTGTGAGGGCTCCCAGCAGCAGGAGCTGGGTGAGACACTCGGTGCTCAGTTCCTGACTGATATCAGCAGTGACACACAGCCTGCTGCTGCCAGGGGAGCACATTGGTCCTGTCACTTTGTTTTTCCTTGCCTGGAGAGCTCAGAGCTCAGGCTGCTTTCTGCTGTGGTTTTACCAGCTGTGCAAGGGTTCAGACAGGAACCAGCTGTGCAGCCCTGTGAGGGATGATGTTCCCTGTGATAAATGAGAAACAAAATCTCGATTTGTAGCAAAATTTAGATTATTTTATTCTATACAGACAGAGCAAAGCAGCACTGAGCAGTGCCGTGCACAGAAAGGGTTTTGCTCTCCTCTAGTGGCTGTGGGAGGCTGCACAGGCAGCTCCTGAACTGGGCTGAGTCCTCTCTTCATTCAGAGTTCATTTGGAGAAATCAAACAGACACCAGCTGATATTCCAGTGACAGGTGCAGGGGGTTGGGAAAAAAATTATCTTGGACGTCCTCTACAACCCAAATTATTCCATGGTTCTGTGGTGAAATAAATCCAAATAAACCCAGAGCTTGTTGATGCAGAAGTTGTGCACAAAACTGAGCTGCCTTTCAGAGTTTTGGTTTCATGGACTGATTCTGTTCCCTTCAAACCCAAATATTTGTCTGGCAATGAGGGAAGGGAAGGGAAGGGAAGGGAAGGGAAGGGAAGGGAAGGGAAGGGAAGGGAAGGGAAGGGAAGGGAAGGGAAGGGAAGGGAAGGGAAGGGAAGGGAAGGGAAGGGAAGGGAAGGGAAGGGAAGGGAAGGGAAGGGAAGGGAAGGGAAGGGAAGGGAAGGGAAGGGAAGGGAAGGGAACACTTCCATTCCTTCTGTCCACACGGGTTTGGAGAGGCCCCTAAATGCCCTAAAATGTTGTCACCATTTATCAGTGCTGGCAGCAGAGCTCTCTGCTCCTGAGCCAGGAGCTCTGCAGTGATGGACACCACACACCCTCATGGGGAGCTGGAGCTGCTTCAGCAAGGGGGATCCATTAAATGGCACAGGTCTCTAAAAAGCAGCAGGATTCACCCAGAAAGGTCAGCTGTGCAGTGCAGTTATTGCTTCCCCCACTGCAGTAATAATTTGAATTAGTACCTGCAGTGATATTTGGAGTCAGTTGAATAAGCTGCAGAATCTCAAAACCTTTCTCAGATAAAACTTTAAAATCTCCCATTAAAAATACCCAAACAAACATTTACAAATATAAACAGGAAAAAAATTACACAACAAAAAAAATCCCAAATACTGAACGAATCTCTGTTAATTCTATTTTTATTACTATTTCTCTCGGAGGATAGGTTGGAACACTCAGCCCTGCAGTTCCGTGCTGAAGCAGGGAGTTTTCTGGTGCTACTTTTCATCTTTTTGATGATGATTGCACTTGAAATACTGCGAATTTCTGCTTTTCTCTGGGAGCCAGGGCTCGGCTGAGGGAAGGCAGGAGCAGGGATGTGCTCAGCAGCAGAGGGCAGCCGAGCCCCACGGCTGAGCCCGGAGTGGGAGCGGGGAGGGCTGGAACCTGCGGGGATCCGAGCGGGGAGGGGAGGGATCCGGCAGGAGCATCCCCTGGGAGAGGGGAGGGTGGGGATCGGGCAGGGCTGGAACCTGTGGGGATCCAGCGGGGATCTGAGAAGGGATCTGAGAGGGGATTGGGCAGGGATCCAGCAGGAGCATCCCCTGGGAGAGGGGATCAGACAGGGCTGGAACCTGCGGGGATTGGACAGGGCTGGAACCTGCGGGGATCCGGCGTGGATTGGGCAGGGATCCGGCAGGAGCATCCCCTGGGAGTGGGGAGTGGACAGGTCTCGAATCTGTGGGGATCCAAGAGGGGATCGGGCAGGGATCCAGCAGGGATCCATCAGAGATCCAGCAGGGATCTGAGCATGGATCTGAGCAGGAGCCTGAGCAGGGATCTGAGCAGGAGCATCCCCTGGGAGCAGGGATCAGGCAGTGCTGGAACTTGCAGGGATCCAGCAGGGATCTGAGAGGGGATCAGGCAGTGCTGGAACCTGCAGGGATCAGAGCAGGGATGTTTGGATGCCTGGGACCTGTTTGGACACCCAGGACACATTTGGACATCTGGGATGGGTTTGGACAACTGGAATATGTTTGGACACCTGAGATTATTTTGGACACCTGGGGCCTGTTTGGACACCTGGGATGAGGAGGAGGAAGGCACAGAGGATGAGGATGGCACAGAGGATGAAGATGAGGATGAGGATGGCACAGAGGATGAGGATGGCACACAGACAGCTCAGAACCAGGACAGGGAATCGCTGCCCTGCTGTCCTGCAGCTCCCAGGGTCAGCTGGAAATATCAGCAAACACACACACGCACGAGGCAGCAGATTGTGCTGACTTGTTAAATATAAACGAAAACATAATTAGATTTATAATGTGTCTCTGCTCATGCCCAATCACATAATTTACCAAAGCAGGTGGGGGGAGAAGAACAAGCCCTCACAACCTGCTGAAATATCATTATTAACATGCACATGAAAAGTCAATTATGCCAGAGGGAGGTATTTAAGTGAAGTGAGTTTCCATACTCTGGGATTACACCTTGGGGATTAAGCTTTTCTTATTTATTTATTTGTTTTCCCTCAGATCTCTGCTGCTGCTCAGCAGTGAGGAACAAAAAAGGTACGAGGAGATATTTTTAATTCCCCTGAAGAAACAGCCAAGTGTGCAGATGAAGAATTGTTCCCCTCCCCATGAATGTTCCCCCCATCCCCACCCATAACGACTCTCGCTCCCAGGCAGTCCCAGGGCTGGTTTGTGGTGTTTAGTTTGAGGTGGCACCAGGGACTGGGCTCAGCCCTCCCCTGTGAGGACATTTCAGAGTGCTGCTGTTATTAGTGGAGTGTTTGTTATTTGTATTACAGCAGCCTTGGGGTTTCTGGGGCTGGGATCCCGTTGGGGTGGCTGCTGAGCGGGAAAAGGCAATTCCAGCCTCAAAGAGATCCCAGGGAAAGCAGAAGGAGCAGAGAGGGATGGGGGGAGTGGGGAGGGTGAAGTGAGGGGTGGGAAGTGACAGAGGAAACCTCCCTGTGCAGGGCAGCTACCAAAGAGCTGGGATCCCAAAGAGCTGGGATCCCAAAGAACTGAGATCCCAAAGAACTGGGATCTCAAAGAACTGGGATCCCAAAGAGCTTCAAACACCCCAAACTGGGATTAGAGCTGGGCCTAAACACCCCAAACTGGGCAGGCTGGGATTGGAGCTGGTCCCATCCTGCAGGGTTGTCCAGCTGGGCACTTCTGGAATTTCCTCCTGTCCCTTTCTAGGCTCTGTGACCACACCTGTGTTTACTGGGAAATCAAACCAGGGAAATGCTCCAATTCCAATCATTCCTGGAGCAGAAATTTGCATCTGAGATCGAGATAAGGGTGTTGGGTGTTGGCTAGTGGATGAAAAACGTGATCAAGCCATGATTTGGGTTAGGGTTAGCATTAGCGTTAAGGTTAGGGCTAGGGTTGGCGTTAGGGTTAGCGTTAAGCTTTTGGTTAGGCTCAGGGTTAGGCTTAGGGTTCCTTCCCTGCTGGCTGGCACTGGGGAGGAATGGGGCTTGGCCACTTGTGAGACCCAGACTCTGGAGGCGCAGAGCCCCCAGCACTGCTGAGTCCCTCCCAACACTTCTGGCACGTCCCTGCCTGTCCTCCTCTGCCAGCAGCACATCTTTACCCCCAGAACTTGATTCATGTCATTATAACAAAGTACCATAATGTCACGACTACAAGGCGCATCATTTTGTCTAAAATTTTGATCAAAACCCAGAAGTGCGCCTTATAATCCAGTGTGCCTTATATATGGACAGAGTTCGGAAATTTGCCAAGCCGGAAGTACGAGCCACGAGAGCCACAAGAGCCGTGGCAGCCAGCGCCAGGGGTGAGCGGGAGTGCCGGGGCCCAGGGCACGGGGAGGGCACCTGGGGCTGCGTTTGAAGGCTGCACTGATCCGTGAAAAACATTTACAAATTGAGCAGCTACCAGTAAACCCCGCGATGGCGCCATTCCATTACTAATGCGTTACTTTGTTGTGCACGGATCCTTGCTGCAAAAACAAAGTGCACCTTGTAGCCTGGTGTGCCTTATATGTGGACAAAGTTCGGATATTTGCCAACAGCCCGGAAGTGCGCCTTATAATCCAATGCACCTTATAGTCCTGAAATTATTGTGATCACAAAAGTCCCGCAGAACTCCTCCAGCTCTGGATTCCTGGAGGATCCTCAGCCCTGCTGCTCCTTCCCCAGCCCAAGGTGTGACAAACGTGCTGCTCTGTGTTTTGCTGAGTTGTTCACTCTTGTTTTCCATCCCTTTTTGCTGAGTTTCCAGCCAGGACCAAGCTCTATTTGTGGCTCAGAGACCCCTGAGAAAGGCCCAGCTCGGTGAGAACTGAGCTGCAGGTTAAAGATCCAGCTCCGAGCTCCCTCCTAATTGCACCTTCTCTGTATTCTGGATAATTGCTCATAAATACCTGCTGAGCTGCCAAGCCCGTGTTGAGGCTTGTCAGTCTTGCATAAATCTGGGAGATGGAGGATGCTGCTCCTTGCTGGTGCCCATCACTCCCAGAGCAAGGCAGGGCAGGGCCAGGATTCCTCCCAGGGCTGTGAGAGGGGCTCTGCACGAGCTCCTGCAAAGGTCACCGGTATTTTTGGAGCAATAAATCATGGAGGGGAAGATTTGCATTTCAGCTGTATAAAATCCAGGGCTGGATTAGGGAGAGCATACTTTGCAGTAATATTTCTCTCCTGACTTGTTTTATTAGCTTCCTTTAAACATGTTACATTATTGCTTATAGAATTTCATTTACTTGGATTGGCAGCTTGATAAATATGTCTATTGGCGATGATTTGGATTGCTCTGGGCATTAATATTATTAAAACCTGTCACAAGGAAATGTCTGAAAGATGACTTACTGTAAAGATTACAGCATGAAATAAATCATACAATGGTATTTGTTACCGTTTATGGCCTCTTGGAGCCGAGTCAATCCCTTTTTATGTTGCATTATTTTTCAAGTTTTTATAGCCTTACATTATATATCGCTGTCAGGAATGAACAGATGGGGTGTCAAACACGAGCCTTCTGAATAATTCCCACCCTCGGGTTATTTGTATGAAGGACAAGTGTAAAGCTGTGTTCTCCAGGAACAGGGGATGAGGGGTAGGAGCTGCAGCTCCAGCAGGCAGCACGGGGCCAGCAGCTCTGGAGATTTGGGGGGTCCAGGAAAGGGTTTGGCATAGCAAACTGGGGTCACTCAGCTCCACTTTGTGGTTTTGGGGCCGCAGGGCACAGCAGACTGGGATCACTCAGCTCCACTCTGTGCCTTTTGGGGATCCAGGACAGACCTGGGGTCACTCAGGCCCACTTTGTGCTTTTTGGGGTCACTCAGCTCCATTCTGGGGTTTTTTTGGGGCTCCAGGAGAGACCCAGGGTCACTGAGCCCCACTCTGTGTTTTTTGGGGCATCCTCCATTCACTTCTCCTTTCACTTTGGGTTGGAATTTGTAAATAGGTTCCAGTCATCCCTTTTCCCTTCCCTTTCCTTCTAGAGAGCAAAACACTTGGAATGCTGAGAGGAAACCTCTCATCCCTCGCCTGCCCTCATGCTCAGGATTTTTCCTTGACTTCACTGGCTGTCCTTGGACTGCTGTGAGCTCTACAGCCGTTCCAGGCCAGGCCTAATCACTAATCCCGAGTTTATTTCTCCCTTCCCCATACTCCCAGGGCTCTGCTGTTCCACCAGAGAGCAGGGAGCCTCTGCCTGTTCCGCTCTGGGGGAAAATCCGGCAAAATCCCTGCTCCAGGCCCTGATCCCAAAATCCACCAGCAGAGATTTGGGATCTCACTCATCCCTGATCCCAAATCCACCAACAGAGTTTTGAGATCTCCACTCATCCCTGATCCCAAACCCACCAGCAGAGATTTGGGATCCCCATTCATCCTTCACCCCACATCCACCAGCAGAGTTTTGGGATTCCCCACTCCCCCCTGATCCCAAACCCACCAGCAGAGTTTTGGGATCCCCACTCACCCTTCACCCCACATCCATCAGCAGAGATTTGGGATCTCCAGTCGTCCCACATGCAGAGCTGTCCTGCCCCTCGTTCCTGCCCCACTAATGCCACTCCAGGTCCTACAGTGCCGCAATCACCTGAGGAGTTCTCATGACTGATGCTGGGAGCTCTGGGTGCTCAAGGATCAGTTCCATAATTAGCTTTCCCTGTGAACTTGTGCAGACCAGCCTATCCATAATTTGGTCAGCTCCTGGTTTTTAATGAGGGTGCTGAGAGGGCCTGAAGCCTCTGGCAGCATGGTTCCATATTTTAATTACCCACAGTAATTCTGACAATTACACCAATGCCATGAATCACACCACAACGACCCATTAAAGAAAACACCCCGTCCAATGATTGGAGGAGGATTTAAATTAAACAGTGGCTTTAACAAGGAGCCAAAAGCTGCACGGAGTCTCACAGAGCTCCACAGCTTTTCATTGAGCCACGGCTCCAAAAGATGAAGAAACTTTTGCAGAGTTCCTCTCCCAGGCCAAGCCCTGATTTCCTTTCCATGGATGAAATCCATTCCTGTGTCCAGGCTGGGACTGGACTCCATTAAAGCTTTCATCGCCACTCTGGGCTGTGTCTTGTAGTCCAGGAGGATTTGGGATGTCCCTGGAAGTCACTGGAACTCAACGTTAGATTTAATTGGGGAATTTGAGTTTTAGCAGGGCTAGCGTGCAGCCCCAGCTGGCAGGGAGCTTTTGCTGCCCTGTCTGGAGTTAAATTCAGATTTAATTAATCTGAAATCACTCCTGAGTGTGGCTCCTGCTCACACTCCTGCTGAGGGACAGTGGGTGAGGGATGCTCAGCATCACTGTGATCTCTGGTGCCCAGTCTCAGGCCTGTAGTGGGCTGGGCTCAGGGAACTCCCCTGAGGAGCAGAGTCCCCACAAAGGTGCCACCAGAGCACCCCAAAGGGGGCTGTGCTCCCCAGAACAGGATCCAGCCCCTGCTGGGGCCCTGGGTGACAATCTCTTCCATTATCTCAGGTCCCAGCTCCAAGTCCTGCTCCTCGGATGATTTTACTATTAACCACGTCACAATAAGTGGGTGGAAGTAGCTAATGGCTCTAAGCCACAAATGATCCCAAACGTTCCCAGTCTCTACTCTCCTGTAAACCTTGACAGATTGGGAGTGCTTAGTGAAATATTGTAACACTCAACACACATTTACGAGACAGAGATCCGTCCCATGACGGCTTCCAGATGTGCGAGTGTGTGCAATTCCATCATCCAGGAACAGCTCTGTGGCCTCTGCACATCCCCCATCAGGCTGTTCATAAATGCTGCTCATAATTAAATTAACCCACTAACCAGCCATGCAAATTTTGATCAGCGGCGACCAAATAAATAAAAGCAGAGAGCTGTTGAGATGCTCTCAAAAAATGACAAGGTTGTCTTCAGGGAGTTTTTTTGTCATTATGAGAAGATTTGTTTTTTTCCCCCTTCCTGTTTGCCAAATTCTACTTTGTCCCTTCGTACATGACAACTGTTTTGAGGTTTTAATCTAATAATTAGGAGCTGAGTTGTGCCACCCTTCCTCAAGCTGTCTGCTGTGTGCCTCCCAGAGCCCTCCCTGCAATCAAACTCTGCTCCCTGCGGGGGCAGCGGGACCAGGACTCATCTTCTGGAACAGCCAAAGGGGTTTGGGCAACCTGGGCCCAGCCAGGAGCAGGGGACAGCAGGACGGGAGGGACAGCAGGAGAGCAGGAGGAATGGAGAGCAGGAGAGAAGGATGGAGAGCAGGAGGGAAGGGATGGAGAGCAGAAGGGATGGATGGAGAACGGGAGGGAGGGGATGAAGAGCAGGAGGGAGGTGATGGAGAGAAATGGCAGAGCAGGAGGGATGGAGAGCAGGAGATCAGAGGGATGGAGAGCAGGAGAGCAGGAGGGAAGGATGGAGAGCAGGAGGGAGGGAGAGCAGGAGAGAAGAGCAGGAGGGAGGTCAGGAAAGAAGGAGGGAAGGGATGGAGAGCAGGAGGGAAGTGATGGAGAGCAGGAAGGATGGGATGGAGAGCATGAACAGCCCGAGATCAGCAGCGAGGGGATGCAGAGTTTGCTGGAATGCCTCGAGTGATTCTTGCCTGGGAGTTGCATTTCTCTCTGCAGAGATGCAGAGCAGTGACAGTGCCTCCCTTCCGTGTCACTCCTGCGGGCCCTGATGCAGCGAGCTCCACCTTCAGGCAGTTCGGAATTTCTCCACGAGCTCTTCAGGCTCTGCCATAGGAACTGGAATTTCTCCATGAGCTCTTCAGGCTCTGCCACAGGAATTCTTCCTAATTCACCACCTGGAGCCAGAACCTGGGCTCTGTTTCACACTCGTTCCACGCACGGACTCATCCTCTGAGCTCGGTGTAAATCCCAGCTCTCTTGTTCCTGTTCCAAACTCTAAACAAAGCTGCAGTCCCTCACCTTGGTGGGGGACTGGAAGGATTGCTGCAGCACAGATAATAACTCCAGACTATTTTTATTTTAGTGTTCTCTGTGCAACTGCACTGACTTCTCTGGGATTACATGTGCATTGCTCAGGGGCAGATTCGGTTCAGTGGATGTAATTAAGAAAAATTTAACTACTCATTTTTAAGATTGGTTTTACTTGTTGCCTGATGCATTTGTTAATTATGGGATGGAATACTCTGAATTACAATATTTTGCAGCAACACGTAATATCTCCGTGCTGAGTAATTAAAGCTGCAGATCCTCGTGGGGCAGGGGAGGCTCTCTGATGCTCAGCAGTGATTTAAAGCAGGAGGATGAAAAAGCCGAGCCCAGGCAAGCCCCAGGTGAGGGCAGGGGCTCCCTGGTGCCTCCAGAGTCACAGCCAGCACTCCTGGGTGTGTGTGAGACCCCTTCCTCCCATGGGACACGCTCTGGAGCCAGCCAGGAGCTGAGAGAATTCCCAAACTGGGATGGGAATGGAGCAGGAGGGGAGCTCAGTCATCCTCAGGATGGGGAGTCTGAGTGGTGGAGCCCCAGCCCAAAAAAACGGGTTTGTCCTCACCTGGATGTGTTTGGGGACAGATTCTTATAGGGATGTGCCCTCACCTGGCTGGGATACTGGGGACAGACTCTTACAGGGCTTTGCCCTCACTTGGATGTGATTTTGGGAACAGTTTCTCACAAGGGTTTGCCCTCACCTGGCTGTGTTTGGGGACAGTTCCTCAGAGGGATGTGCCCTCACCTGGATGTGATTTTGGGGACAGTTCCTCACAGGGATGTGTCCTCACCTGGTTAGGATTTTGGGGACAGACAGCCAGAGGGGCTTGCCCTCACTTGGTTGTGTTTGGGAACAGTTTCTCACAGGGCTTGCCCTCACCCGGGTATGATTTTGGGGACAGACAGCCAGAGGGGTTTGCCTCACCTGCCCCTCACCTGGCTGCATCCCTGGGCCACTGCTGCAGCCCCCAAGGCCTTGCTGGCTCTCAGGGGCTTTGTGAGCGGCTCCCACCCCGTCGTCTCTGGGCACGAACAGAAGAACCAAGCAACCCCGACTGTGGAATATCTGCTCTGTCGCACAGCTGGAGCACAGCAGGAGCCCAGCCCCAGCCCCAGAGTGGGAATGTGACACCCGGGCTCGCTGTGGCCGCGCTTTCCATGACCAGGGGGAAGAGCTGGGTCGGGATTCTGCAGGAGAAGGATTCAACAAATCTTCGGGGCTTTGCAGAGGCATTATGGAGAATTTAAAGATAGCTTGTCAACGGGAATTTGTTGGCAGCTCACAATTTGATAAAAGGACTTCCACTCCCTGCCTCCTAATGCTACAGACAACTGTTAATCACTTATGTTAGTCCTCAAATGAAGTTTGAAACATCTTGGATGTGTCTGGCCATCCTTTAGCGTAGCTGAGAGCGACTTCATCTCCTTTGATTCGCGGAAATGCGAGCGGCTGCTTTGTACTGGGTCATGGCTGAGGGGAGAGCAGAAAAGAGTTGGGATTTGCAGAGCAGCAGAAGGAACTTTAATTAGAGGCTGTTCAGGGTGGGGCCATCTCCAGGAGAGGTTCCTGCAGCCCCTTCCCTCCCTCTGCGCTGCAGGGATCCAACAGGTGCCTCTCCCCAGCCACATTTGTGTTTCCCACAATATTAGAGGAGGAGCTGTCATTTCTGACAGGCTGTGTGCAGAGCTGACGGCTTTATTGTGATCGGGAGGCAGCTACTGATTGATTGATTGATTGACTGATGGGGAAGGAGCTCTGAGGAGAGGCTCTGACTTGCCACAGCTCCATGGGACGTGTGGCCAGGGATTTTCTGGGTGAGGCTTGGCAGGGGTTTGACAGGTGCACGGTGCCCCTGCCCTCCAGCCTGGTCCCAGTTTGCTAAATTCACTGGGAAACCTCTCCCAGAGATCACAAATCACAAATTCACCGTTTGTGATCCACAGCTCCTCCAAGCCCTGCTCCAGAGGGGTGGGAAACCTCCACAGGAGCCTGCAAGGGGCAGAGGGGAGCAGCAGGGACAGGAGCTGTGCTGCCTTGGGCCACCTCACAATTCCCCAGGAGTTCAGCTCAGTGCCCTCAGTGGTCAGAGTGGCACCTGGCTGAGGTTTCTGTCTCACAGCACAAAGCTGCAATCTGAAACAGGCCTCTCAGAATGTCCTGGATGTAATTTAAAGTCTCTGAAGACAAGGGGAAAATTCCTGCTGGCTTGTCTTTGCTCTTAATCAAGGCCGTGTTTATATAAATATTGCTTCAATGAAAGTCCCCACCGAAGAGCTCATTATTTAAAATGATCCTCGGGACGGAGTCCAAGCAGCAATAAACATCCCAGCTGATACAATAACTCAAGGAAACACTTTGCAGTGTATTTTTCCTTGTGTTTGTCTCAGCTGACACTGACAGAGGAATTCCTGCAGCACTCAGTCCTTTCCCCCACGGGGAGCGTGTGGCTAACACAAGGCTCACACAACCTCATTTTCCTCACTGCTACACACACAAAAAGCTGTGATGAAAACAAGGAGGGCACCTCAGCAGCTGGGCTGGGATCTGCAGGGATCTCTGGGCTCGTCCTGAGCTCTGGTGCCCAGGAGGGACAGCAGAGTCCCCATGGACCCTGCAGGGATGTTCCTGTGGTGAGGAGCCCATCTGCTGGAGCAGGCTCTTACTGGGGGGTTGTTGCTGGTTCTTCCTGCCCATCCAAACCTTTCCACCACTGGGAAGTTGTTCCTGGTTCTTCCTGCCCATCCAAACCCTTCCACTACTGGGGGATTATTCCTGGTTCTTCCTGCCCATCCAAACCCTTCTTTCACTGGGGGGTTGTTCCTGGTTCTTCCTGCCCATCCAAACCCTTCCATCACTGGGGGGTTGTTCCTGGGCTCATCCTGCCCGTCCAAGCCCTTCCTCCGAGCTCTCTGGAGCAAGCTGGAACTCCCAGCTCTCCACATTTCCCCGTGGTTTCAGTGGTAACCTGGGAACAGAAAGATCTCCAAGGTAACGAGGGATCAGTGATGCCTCACCCTGAGCAGGATGGGGAGATGGGCCCTGCCCCACAGCAGCTCATCTCTGATTTCTGTGCCCCCTGGGCTGCGTTATTGATCAGCAGATCTCAGAGACAGGTTGCTTTATTTATCGAATGCGCCTAATCCTAAAAGAACAAACCCCATCTCGAAATGGCAGGTTGTGCTCAGAGCTGCCAGAGAGCTGGGAGTAGGCAACCAGATCCTGCAATGAGGTGATCAAAGTTTTCATCAAAAATACAGAATGTTCAAGCTGTTCTGCCAGCTGGGAGACTTGTAGCAGGCTGGAATTCATGCTGCTTGAAATGCTGCAGCTTACTCCCGAGCAAATCGAAGGGGCCCTATTGCCCAGCAACCTCCACAACAGGATGAGTCACCAGGAATGGGCAGATATCCCAACGGCAACGGCAGCTCGGCTCTGGGAATGCAGGGGGGGTTTGGAGAGGATCTCAGGGGCAGGAAAAATGAGGGAAGAGCTCCTGAGTGTGTCACATCTACCACTGGTGTGTCCCAGCTCCTACTGGTGTGTCCCAGCTCCCACTGGTGATGGATGGATGAATGATGGATGGATGGATGGATGGGTGGATGGATAAAGGATGGATGGATGGATGGATGGATAAAGGATGGATGGATGGATGGATGGATGGATGGATGGATGGATGGATAAGGCATGGATAGAGGATGGATAGGGGATGGATGATGGATGGATGGATGGATGGATGGATGGATGATGGATGGATGGATGATGGATGATGGATGATGGATGATGGATGGATAAGGGAGGATGGATAAGGGATGGTTGATGACTGGACATTCCAGAGCTCCTCCTTGATGGCCACACAAAGCACAGGCCATGTAAACATGCGTCACAAAGTGATTCTCTGATTTACACAGTTTATTAAATATTTTTGGGTTTTTCATTTTAACATTTGTATGTTAAAATGTTGGGAATTATGTATGTTGGCAATTAGCATTTTTTTTTCCTCTTGACCTCAATAATGAAGGGATAAGTGCCAGAGCTGGGCAGGTTTTTGGGAGGAAGGCCCAAGTCCTTCCTGGTGCCTCACCTCGTCCGGCTGCACATTGCCTGCTCTGCTGCTCCTCTTGGGCTCGTAACTGTGCATTTCCTGTGCAGATTTCAGCAGTAATAGTTTTTCCAATTGTTCCTATAAAATAAGCTATAAAATAGATTGTGTTTTTAATTGTTTAGCTTCATTCAGCAGACTAATCGTTGGACTTCAGGCATGTTACATTAAATACAGCTAAAGGTTTCATTATTCAATTTAAACTAATCTAATTAGTCAGAGACAATCATTTAATTTGGTTATGATTCTAATCTCTCATCAGGAAACTTCTCCCTGACAAAGTCCCTGCTTTCTCTTTGGGAAATAAAACTGCCGAGGAGGGGAGGTTGTAGGGAATGAGCCAGGAAAAAACCACCAGGCCAAAGTCGTACTGAGCTCCTGGCACTGAACTGGTTCTGGTGCTTGAGGACAACAGGGATGAAATTCTCTCTGCTCCAGGGCACACTAGGAATCCAGATACTCAAAGGGAGAGGCTTCTTTTTGTACAAAGTGTCACCCTCCCCAAGTGACACACACAGGGGGAGTTTGAACCTTTCTGAATGGAAAGTCTGAAATAGCCCCAGTGGCTGGGTCAGCAGAATTATGGCTTCAGGTGAATGTGGCAAGGACCAAAGAGCAGAAGAAGAATTGGATGAAACCCAGAACTGCAGGAAGGAGACGGATGGATGGATGGATGGATGATGGATGGATGATGGATGATGGATGATGGATGGATGATGGATGATGGATGGATGGATGATGGATGGATGGATGGATGATGGATGGATGGACTCATGATGGATGGATGATGGATCCATGGATGATGGATGGATGATGGATGGATGATGGATCCATGGATGATGGATGGATGATGGATCCATGGATGGATGGATGGATGATGGATCTATGGATGATGGATGGATGGATGATGGATCCATGGAGGTTCATTGGCCCCAGGGCAGGCGCTGCTGGGTCGTTTGTCCAAGCAGCACTCATGAGAGGCTCTTCCACTTCTCACAAAGAGAAAAATCACCCAAATCATCCCTTTCTTCCAGGCTGGGTGCTGGGCCCCAGGCAAACAGAGCTGGAGCTCAGAACTGCAATAAAAGCAAATCCCAGCAGAATATTTATGGCAGCTCTTCCTTCCTTAATTTGGCGAAGGAGCTGAGATTTCTCCTCTGGAGAACGTGCAGTATTAATTAACTGAGGACAGGCTCTGAAATGGATGGCTCTCCTAAGTGTTCTCCCTATGCTTTATTGTCATTCCAGGCTTTTAAAACAATGGCTGTGCCAAGGAAAAGATTAGAGCAAGGCAGAGACAGGATTTTTTAAATAATAACCAGTCAAAATAATATCAATACACAGCATACACCATCAGAACAGGAGACAAATCCCTTACAAGGTGCATTTGAGTAAGAGGCAATTGTGACTTGAATAGATTGCTTTTATCTAATGTATTTATTGCTACATAAATATAGAGATGTATAGAGCTCTTCTGATTGCATCCAGAGAGGAAGTAAATAGTATGGATTTTACACCTGGGATTGATGGCTTTCCATCTGCAGTGACAGATATCGATGCTGCACCTCCCCTGCATCCTTCTAGCTGTGCAAAAAGCTCTCAGGGCAGGAAGATTCCAGCCTGAGGGGGTTTTGTGTTATCAGAGTTGCATGAGAGCTATTGTTCTGGGGATGACAGCTCTGCCTGGCTCTGGGTCCATCCAGCAGCTCCCCAGGGCTGTCCCAGCTGGGGAAACTGAGGCACGGCTGCTTGTGCAACTCCCCTTGTCATTGTCACCTTCCCCTGCATGCTCAGGCCTTGGCTTCAGCTCCACACAGATCCTTCCCCTCATTACCCTCGGGGAGGTGGCTCCAGAGCAGGGATCTCACGGGTGAGAATCTGCAGCCCAGGAATGCAAATACTTCCTGTCCTTGCCTGGGACTGTGGTCTCTGTGATTCCTGACATTTGGGGTCACAAAGAGCTCGGGGTTCTGTCCCCAGCTGCTCCCCCACCCCTGTCCCTCGCCAGGGATGAAATGCTGCCTGGTTTATCCATGGAGTGCTTCACTCTTCACTCGGGCTCAGTGACAGGGAACTGTCCCTCCCTGAGCTGAGATCAATCCTTGGCTGTGGCTCAGTTCACACTTTGCTGCAGACAGAAAGGCAGGGATGTCATCAGCAGGGAATAAAAGGGATTTGCAAAGCAAGGCTGAGACAGAGCTTTCACTTCCTCATGTCAGCCCTGAAACGTGGCAGTGGAAAAACCTCCCGTGCAGTGAGAAGCTTGGTGGATGTGCAGTGCCCAAATCCAAACCCAAACCTAAACCCAAACCTAAACCCAAACCTCCAGTGCAGTGAGAATCTCGGTGGATGTGCAGTGCCCATCGAAACCCAAACCTAAACCCAAACCTCCAGTGCAGTTAGAATCTCAATGGATGTGCTGTGTCCACCCAAACCCTCCTGTAAGCCTGGAGAGACAAACCCAGGGTGGGCTGGCCATGATGGACAACAGGGACTACACCAGAGCCCAAACCCAGCTCATTTTTGGGTTCCCTGTGAGCGTTTCACACCCCACAGACCTTGCTGCTGTGCACAGACCCACACAGGGCAGACACTTCTCACCCTGCAGGAATGAGTCCTTGTGGGGTCACTGCTACTGCCAAGGACTTCTCATCTTTCCCACGGAAAAATTTAGGTTTTCCAGTAATGCTGTAATTACCCCCCTGTCATGTCATAGAGCAAACAGGTTGGCAAACCCAGGTACCCAACTAAATAATCTGTGGCATAATCTAAACACATAATGGTAATTAAAGCTGACAGCTTAATGAGATACTGAGCTTCAAATGTACAGTAGTAATCTGCAATTAAGTAATCTTTTGTAATAGCACCCTGCCAATTGATGAAAATTCAGGTAGAAAGCTGTGTACTGTTCCACAGCAAAAATATTGACATAGGGAGAAGGAATCCAGGCAGAATCAGCCCCCAAATCCACCAGGGCTGTTCAGGGAAGGCTCAGCACCCAAATCCCTGTCCAGGGAAGGCCCCGACTGATCCCAGCTCCGGCTGCTGTCACCAGAGCTGTGGGCTCGGCCTGGCAGGGCTGTGTTGCTCTGGGGGGATCGGATGCCTGGTATTGCTCCCTGGGGCAGTGTCTGCCCTCAGAGTGCTGGGTTGGAGCTGCACAGAGCACAGAGGAGTTCCACAATTACAATAATTTCATGACTATAAGGCGCACTAGATTATAAGGAGCACTTCCGTGTTGTCAGCAAATTTCCGAACTGTGTCCATATATAAGGCACACTGGACTATAAGGCGCACTTTGTTTTTGCAGCGAGGATCCGCGCACAACAAAGTAACGAATTAGTAACGGAATGGCGCCATCGCAGGGTTTACTGGCAGGTGCTCAACTTGCAAACATTTTTCACGGATCAGTGCAGCCTTTAAACGCAGCCCCAGGCACCCCCCCTGTGCCCTGGGCCCCGGCACTCCCGCCCACCCCCAGCGCCGGCTCTTGTGGCTAATACTTGTTGTCAGGTGTCAAGAAATTTCCGAACTTTGTCCATATATAAGGCACACTGGATTATAAGGCGCACTTCGATCAAAATTTTAGGCTTTAAGGTGCACCTCATAGTCTTGAAATTACTGTGACCAGGCTCATGCAGGGCCATTAATTGCCAAGCTCAGCTCAGCACGAGCTCCGCTGAGCTGAGCTCAGCTCCACATGTCTGAGCTGGTGAGAGTATCTCTGGGCTCAGGGGCATCTCAGAAATGGGGATTCCTCAGAAAGAATGGGTTGGGATCCAGGAAAGCCTTGCATGAGGAGTCAGGGAGCCGGGAGAGAAGCAGCAATGTGGTCTGTGAGGAAATGGGAATATTTCCTATATTCCTGCAGAAATTATGGAGAGCACAAGGGTGGCCCCTGTGCTGTGGCTGCAGCCCAGGAATTTCCCTGCAGCTCCTCAGAGTGATGAATTCCAGGGGCAGGGCCAGGCTGGGGTGCGGGTGGGTGAAATATCTGAAATATCTGTGCTAGGAATGCAGGGCTGAGGGATGGCACCGGCCCTGCCAGACAACATTAACGGCCTTGTGATCCTGCCTGCCTTCAGTCATCCTTAAAAATGATGCACTGGTCCTCGCTACTTTCAGTCATCCTTAAAAATGATGCACTCAGACGCTTCCTGACCCAGGGGGACACGGCAGGGATCTGTCATCACTCAGGGAGTTACTTGAGTGGCTCTCCAGTTTCTGATGGGGAGTTATGGGCTCTGCTCTCCATCCCTCTCAGTCTGGCACTGCTCAGCAGCACTCAGTGCTGCAGGGCTCAGCCAGCGCTGCAGCAGCACTGCAGAGACTGCAGCCTGCAGGAAGTGCCTGGCTGCCTGCAGGGGGAATGACCCTGAGAGCAGGGGAATGACCCTGAGAGCTGGAGAATCACCCTGAGAGCAAGAAGAATTATCCTGAGAGAAGGAATATCACCTTCAGAGCAGAAGGAATCACTTTCAGAGCAGGGGAATGACCCTGAGAGCGGGGGAATCACCCTGAGAGCAGGAGGAATCACTTCCAGAGCATGGAACTCAGTGACAATGGGGTGGGCCCTGAATGACAATGTCACACATGGGCGCGTCCCACCCTGCTGGCGCAGGAGTTTGGGTGGCACAAGGGGAGCTGTGAGTGAAATGTTCCCCTGGAGGCTGGAGCAGAACTGCCAGCAGCTCCTGGGGTCTGCACAGGCAGAGAACATTTCAGTGAGCACAGTCCTGGGGAGTGAACCCTGAATTCCCTCTGAGTGAGCCCTGAGTTCCATAGAGTTCTGAATTCCCTCCTGAGCTCCATAGAGCCCTGAATTCCCCCCTGAGCCAGCCCTGGGCTCCTGAGCCCTGCAGGAGCAGCTCCAAAAGCTCAGGAGCAGCTCGGGCTCAGCGGGGCTGGGCAGTGCTGGTGATGGGAGCAGATTTTGGCCTCTGTGTGTGTGTGCGGGGGGTTCCCAGCACTGCTGCTGCCTGGAGCTGCCACCAAACGTCAGCTGGGGAAGGAGGAAGCATCTGCTGGGCACGTCACAGAGATGCTGCTGCTTCAAAGTCGGCTTCAAAGCCGTGAGTTGTTCGCCAGGACTCACACACACACACGAGCACACCTCCACAGCCTCCCCACCTTTCAGATCCCTGCAGTGTAACTCAGCAAAGAAATACAGAATGAGGGTGACATGCAAATCCTATTAATTCATCCAAGTATGGAAATGCAATCCTTTTGATGTCAAAAAGTACAGCAGTGATATGTTAAAGAGCTCAGCACGCTCCTGTTAAATATGTAAAGTGCAGATTCCCCCTCAGCTCCAGCGCTCCTGCACTGCAGCTCCTGGCTCCAGACAAACGGGAATTACTCTAACAGCATTACAGGTGTGCCCAACAATGGGGGCAGATGTTGCTGAGAGGATTTGGGATCAGCCTGGATTTCCTGACAGCGCTCCTGCCTGGCTCGTGCGGGCCCTGGGCTCAGGGAAGAGCAGGTGACAGATCCCAAAGGAGCTTTCAGGGAAGGGTGGGGATGATTTGAGGCACTTCAGGCAGAGGAACCAAGTTCAGAGTAAAAAATGAGAGATTGAGAGAGAGAGGGAGGGGTACTCCAGGCCTTTTTCACCTTTGATTTGAGTTTGAACTATTGTAGGTATTTTTCCCAAAGATATGACTGAGATAAGAACACAGAGAGATGTTTTCAGAATGTGGCAACTACAGAGGCAGAAGGAAAAGTCTTGGTGGGATTTCAGAGAGTTCCCAGGTGGGGGGAGTCTTCTCCTCTCACCTGCTCTACCCATGACAAGATTGCAGTGATGGTGCAGCTCCAGCTGTCCTAGAGAGACATTTAGTCTTGGTTTAAAGATTCTGAGTAATCCAAAAATTCATCCCATCCTTCAGCAGCTGCTCCAGAGCCTAATTAACCCTGTTTGAAATGTGTGTATCCCATTCCTGAGCAAAATGAAACCATTCCAGAGAACTCTGAAACCAAAATTCAGGGGTTTTGCAGCTTGAAGACACCAGATTGATAAACATGAAAAAAAACCCAAACAAATAGAACTTCCCCATAAATCAGGTCCTGCCTGCACATTACGGAGTCAGCTGAGGGAGGAGAGTGATGCTGTTTGGTGTTTTTCCTCCCTCTCTTTCCCCTAACACTAATTAGGTTTGAAAGGCTGCAGCTTGAGTCCAGATACCACATGCCGAGAAGAAAGGAGCCCAAAGAGCTGACGCAGAGTTCAGACTAAACTAACTGCAAGCTCCCCAGGGACATCACAAGGTAAACCTGATAGTCCCTGTCATTTACAATCATTATCAGCCTGCACAGGGCTGCACTTCTGCTGGGGAGCCAATTAACAGATTGCCGGAGCTTGGGGATGAGGTGCTGGTCCTTTTTTCTGCTTTAGACGGGGAAGAAAGGGTTTGTGGTGAGGAGATGTCCAGGAGCTTTGCTGCCCAGGGAATGGGCACAGCTGAGCTGGGAGAGGGAAAGAGCAGGAGGTGGCGGAGCTCTGCTCTGGTGAGAGCCCTGAACATCTGGGTGAGGTGTCCATCTCCATCCCTGCACATCTGGGGGAGGTGTTGTCTTGGGTTAGAGTACAGGATGTGATCACAGGTATCTGTTCTATCACCATCTGTTAAAGGTTGGGGGCAGTGATTCTGATCTCTGGGGGATATTTCCTGCTAATGGGCCATCCATTGAAACCAGCTGGGGCAGTGTTCTTTATTTCCAAAGGGGACATCTCCTGTTCATGGCCAGATTTTATAAACCAGCTGGGCCAGTGTTCTTATCTTTTCACAGCCCATCCTTCCTGCAGGGAGTTCTCTTCTGCTCATGGCCATTGAGTCCCACTGTGGCACTGATAAAATTACTGCATCCCATGGGGAGATGCTCCAGCCAGGGGGAGGAGCCAAGCCTTTCCTACTAAGATAAAAACTGAGATTTTGGGACACTAGGGGAGCCCTTTTTCCACTGGATTTTCAGAGGAAAACTGGACTTTTTCCACATCATCAGTGGGCCTCCAGAGGGAAACTGCAACTCTACAGGAGCACTGCTCCAACTGAAGCACATCTGTCACTGCAGGAGAATGCAGCCACCACTGAATGGGACTGCCATGTCCATCCCATCTCAGCACATCTGGGTGTGGTGTCCAGCTCCAGGATCCTCGCCCTGAGATGCTGCAGGGTCTCTGTTTTGTCCCCTCCCCTCATCTCCTGTACCTCTGTCCAAGCAGGGCACACAGGGGTCGTATCCCTTTTTGTCCCTCGTTGTTCACCTGCTTTATACAACTCCTCCTGCCTGGACCTCTGTGTTCTGGTATTAAGCAGATTTTGTGCAGTGCCAGGGCATTTTGCGCTAAGAAAACTGCAAGAAGCATCAAAACCTGTTCACAGGTGACTCCTGTCCCTCCCAGCCTTTGTTCAGCTGCTCTGCCTGAGCCAGCAGTTCTGCTTCTGGGGAGGAGGGAACGGGCAGAGAAATCCTAAGAAAGGTAAAAGCATTAATGGGTCAAGGCCTCCTTTGCATAATTCTATTATCACCAGGAAGATGCTGCAATAATCATGTTAGGCATGTGCTCTGGAGCATCAAAGTGACTTGTCTTACCTTACTTTTTGATGTTAGACAGGTTTAAATGCTTTGTACAGCTGAGGCACCTCCGACAGCTGATCAAGAGAGCCTGTGCTGTTCAAGCAAAGCAAAGGCCTGTTTTGCCTTTTTCTTAGTGTCAACAATGCCACATTCTTCCAGCAAGGAATAATCTCTGTTGTCACAAGCTGTGAAAAGCAAAGGTGTGGGAGAGAGGCTGTGTGTGTGGGTGCCTGCTGCTCCCTGGAGCTGCACCGGGATCTGCAGCATCCTGGGCATTGTTGGGCAGGAATGGAGAGAGCAGAGTGCTGCAACCTGGGTCCTGTGCATTGTTTGGGGCAGGAATGCAGAAATCAGCTGCTGCACTCTGGGCTCTGTGCACTCCAAGCTCAGCTGGTGTCAGCAGGGTGGGACTGTGGGGATGAGATTAGAGCTGGCTGATGTTCCCCTCTGCTGCTAAACCTCCATGGAGAACTTGGGGGTTGATTTGGATTGTGGTTTTTGGGGTTTTTTCCCTCTTTGGTGGCACAACAGGATTTTTGTTTCCAGCCAGAAGGAGGAGCCAGATCAGTCTGGAATTTGGCTCTCTGGTTTTCTGCTAAAAGAAAACAAAACAACAATGAGATTCATTCCTTGCCCTTTAGGGCCAGGAGAAAGGAACATTGGGTTTTTGTGAAAGGGAAATTGATTTTAAAGTCTTTTTTTACAGAGTTGGGGCCAAAGCTTTAGTCCTGTTTTCCTTTCACTCTCATCCTTAACTCAAGGAAGGGTTTAAAGAGAAGGCTGCTCTGGTGGATCCTGTGAGGCTGCAGGACACGATCTGAGCAGGGTTATCCCTTTGGATCCTTGGAGCACCAGCACTGAACTGGTCCCAGTGCCCTCCCTGCTGTGGGAGAGCTCTGGGAAGCCTCTGCTCCAGCTCTGGTGTCCTCCCTTCTCCAGGCAAGCACCAAAAAGCCCAAAATGCCAGCCTGGAGCATCAATCATAATTCCTGAGCTGCCAGCAGTCCTGTAACTGCTTAAAGACCTCAGCAGCCCTCTGGCACTTAAAGAAAAAAAATCATCTAATTAATCACAGGTGAAAAAGCTTGGACCTGCTCCAAAAGCCCCTGAATTTACTGCCAAGCTTTGATGCTAATTTTCCTTCTAAGTAACCCCCTAAAGAAATTTACGATTAGGTAATTAAAGTGATGAATAAAGAGATACTTAGAAGAAAAGAGAAGAAAGAGTGGGGAAAAAACCTTGAGTCAAAAGCCTTAAATCTCCTCCCCTCCTCAAAGAGAAATGTTAGTCATTTCTGCACATGCTTTGTCTCTGGAAATTGGGTTGGATTCCCACAGGAGGCTTGAGAAATATTCCTTAAATTAATGTTTGCATAACCAAATAAAACAGAAAAGGAACTCCTGGGCAGGTTGTGGTGCCCAGGTGGAAAAGAGACTTGTGAGAATCTCTGAGAATCCCACCGTGAACAACTTCTGTTTCTGCCTCCTGCCTCTTGCCTGGCTCCTGAGACATTCATTGAAACCAGGTGGGGCAGTGTTCTTTATCTACGTGAGATATCTCCTGTTAATGGCCATCCATTGAGACCAGGTGGGCCAGTGTTCTTTATTTCCAAAGGGGACATCTCCTGTTCATGGCCAGATTTTATAAACCAGCTGGGCCAGTGTTCTTATCTTTTCACAGCCCATCCTTCCTGCAGGGAGTTCTCTTCTGCTCATGGCCATTGAGTCCCACTGTGGCACTGATAAAATTACTGCATCCCATGGGGAGATGCTCCAGCCAGGGGGAAGAGCCCAACATTTCTTACCAAGATAAAAACTGAGATTTTGGGACACCAAGGGAAATCTTTCTCCACTGGACTCCAAAGGGAAACAGGATTTCTCCACATCATCCCTGGAGCTTCAGAGGAAGCTGCCCCTTGTCCAGGAGCACTGCTCCAACTGAAGCACATCTGTCACTGCAGGAGGATGCAGCCACCATTGAATGGCACTGCTGCCACCACCCTGACTGACTGACGGCTGTCAGCTTGGATTCTGACTCTGCCAGGGTTTGGGCTTTGTTCTTTGGAATTCTGTATTTCTATTTTAATTTTCCTAATAAAGAACTGTTATTCCTATTCCCATATCTTTGCCTGAGAGCCCCTTGATTTCAAAATTACAATAATTTGGAGGGAGGGGGTTTCCATTCTCCATTTCAAAGAGAGGCTCCTGCCTTTCTTAGCACACACCTGTCCTCCAAACCAGGACACCAGCCCTTCCCAAGCTGCCTGTGGCAATTCCAGTGGCTGAACTCCTTCCTCCAGTAAAACCTTAACGAGTGGAGCTGAATCTTCAAACAAATCCCTCAGTAAATATCAAAAGGGAAATCCAGCTGAACACAAAGAGGATGGTGGAGTGGTGCTATTTATAGGGCTCCATTTCCCCCCAGTTAAACCACTAATGGCACTGGTAATTAAATCTGGCAGAACAAAGCCAGCCCTGCAAGGCAGGCAGGGCAGGATGGAAGCAGCACCAGCACAGGCCCAGCTGGGTCTGGACTTGTCCTGCTGGAGCAAAGCTTGGCTCCTGTGCTCCACTCAAGCCTTTGCTGACAGAAATTCCCACATCCAGGTGATTTGTGTCTCCCTGTGCCTCAGGCACCAGACCCTGCCCAGCAGGTTCCCCCTGCCCAGCAGGATTCACTCAAACCCAAAATCCAGGGCTGCTCACAGCTTCTGCACTTTGCTTTGTGCAGAGCTGCTCAGAGGTGCAGAGCCCAGAAAATGAGTAAATGTTTAACACCTAGCATTCAGGCTGGAGCTGCCGTCACACCTGATTTTTATTTTGGTTTTTTTTCCAGCACAGCTCGGCTCTTTGGCCCAGCTCTTCCCTGTGCCTCTCCCCAGCACAGGCAGGGGATGTTTTGTCTCTCATTATGGTGAGGGATGCATGTCCCTGCCTGCTGATCTAGGCCAGGCTGGAGCTGCTCTGCCCAGAAGCACAATTAAACACCAGCCAAGATGCTCAGCAGTGATTTAAAACGGGTTTGGATTTTAAAGGTGCGTCTTGAAAGCACCTGGTTCTGTGAAAACATAAAAGCTGCTCAGCTCTCGGCTCTGCGAATCAGCAGCTCTCAAATGAGGGACATAAAAATGGCAATCCCACGGGGGGACTCTGCTCTGGAAATGTTGTCAGAGTTCTACGAGCCTCCAGCCTCCCCTCGGAGCACAGCAGCTCTTAACTCTTCCACTGCTCCACACAGCCAGGCTGGAAATATTAAACACAATTTAATTTGGTTATTTAAAGCCGTCTCTGCAAGGCTTACAAGGACTACTGGTGGTTGTGGGGGAAAGGAGATTTATTCAGCTGGGATAAAACCTGAGCAAAGCCACAGCTGCTCAGAGTCTTTCAGCATTTGTCCCTTTTCCTTGCTTTTTGTTTTTTTTAGTACAATTCAACAAGTTAAGCCTGAGCAACTGCGTCTGACCCCGGGGCTGCGGTGACATCTGTGGCTGTGCTCTGTCATTTGGGGCTGGAGCAGCTCTGATCCCCTGCGATGCTCTGCCCTGACATTTCCAGGACAGAGTCTGGGACAGAAATGTGTTTGTCACTGTCACAGCCCGGGCCCTGGGGGTTCTGCACCTGCAGGACCCGCTCTGTGCCAGGACAGCGCTGCTGCTGCCCCAGAGAGCTCAGAGTGCTCAGCTCTGCTAATTACCCGGCTCAATTGGAGCAGAACCTGCTGCTGGCAGCGGCTGCAGGAGCCCGAGCGCTCCCGACGTGCCCCAAAAGCAGGAGGATGCTGGGAGGGCGAGGGAGGGAAAATGTTCTGGGTCCCCTCGATGCAGAAGGGACTGCTGACGGTGTGGGAGGGTCCTGGGGACAACCAGGCTGGTTTGGGGACAGCCAGGCTGGTTTGGGGACAGCGGGGCTGGTTTGGGAACAGCTGAACTGGTTTGGGGACAGCCAGACAGGTTTGGGGACAGCCTAACTGGTTTGAGGTCAGTCAGGCTCGTCTGGGGACAGCCACCCTGCTTGGTGGTCAGTCTGGCTGGTCTGGGGACAGCCAGGCTGGTTTGGGGTCAGCCGCCCTGTTTTGTGGTCGTCTGGCTGGTTTGGGGACAGCCAGACACGTTTGGGGACAGGTTGGGGACACTGTGGCGGTGGCAGTGCCGCGTGCCAGCCCCGGGCGCCGCTGTCACCTCCCGCAGGCTCAGCTGGTGGCAGCTCCGCTCTCCCTCCCTCGTCTGTAATGCAAAATAAAAATCACTGCTCGTGCTGCTGAAGGTGCTTCCCACAACTGCGAGCTGTGAGCGCTGCTCTCCGAACAAACACAAACAAAACACAAATTCAAATACAAACACAAATACAAATTCAAATACAGATACAGAAACAAATACAAACACAAATACAAATATAAATACAGATACAGATACAGAAACAAATGCACATACACACACAGACACAAATCAAATACAAATACCAATACAAATACCAGTGCCAATACAGATACAGATACAAATACCAGCTGAAAATCTTTGGGTTGTTGGTTGGTTTGTTTGTTTGTTTGTTTGTTTGTTTTTAAACGCTCTCAGCGAGAACCACTCCACTGTGCTGCTGAGCCACTGAGCTGGAGCTCACCTGGGTACAAGAGGAGCACGAGCCAAGCCCAGGTGGCACCGGGACAGGGCACGGGGACACCAGGACAGGGCATGGGGACACTGGACAGGGATGGGGACACCGGGACAGGGCACGGGGACACTGGACAGGGATGGGGACACCGGGACAGGGCACGGGGGCAGCGGGGGCTCCGAGGGAGCTCCTAGCCTGGCTCAGCCCCGAGCTGGGAGCAGTTCTTGCCTCTGGATCCACTCCGTTCCCTTTGGAACTCAGATTTCCAGGCCGGGCTCGGCGCATCCTGGCCCTGGGGGGTGTCCCGGGCCAAGGACGGGATTTAAGATTCCTCCAACCCAAACCCTGCTGGCGTTTGAGGTGCGGAGTGTGAACATCCCTGTGTGGCACAGGGGAGCGGGACTGTGAGAGAGGGATGCTCAGCAAGCTTCATCCTCCTCTTCATCCTCCTCTTCATCCTCCTCTTCATCCTCCTCCTCCCCAGCGCAGCTCTCTGGGGCCCGCTGGTGCCCGTCCCGGTGTCGCCGGCTCGGTGGCAGCTCCCCGGGGGTTCGCAGGGAGCTGATTTATGGCTCCCAGCGCCTCTCCGCTTGTAATAAAGTTTTCAGCAGCTCTGTCGCGCCCGTCCCCGCCCCCGCGCACGCTTTGTTCTCCTCGCACTGAATGTCAACTCATAAACCTTTCATCAGCTCAACCAGGTGGAAAAAACCCATTACTGAAAGAAGTGTTCGCTCAGGTTCGGAGGGGGCGGAGGGGAAGGCGGAGGGGAAAGTTCCGCGGGGCGAGGGAACCGAGCGGAGGGGGCGCGGAGGGAACGCGCGGGGGGCTCGGGCAGCGCTGGAGGAGCTGGGAGAAGCCCTGGGCATCCTCAGGGAACACGGAAAAGCCCTAGGCATCCTCAGAGAGAAAAACCCTGGGCATCCTCTGACAGCAGGGAAAAGCCCTAGGCATCCTCAGAGAGAAAAACCCTGGGCATCCTAAGAGAGCAAAGAAAAGCCCTGGGCATCCTCGGGGAGCAGGGAAAAGTCCTGGGCATCCTCAGAGAGCTGGGAAAAGCCCTGGGCATCCTCAGAAAAACCCTGGGCATGCTCACGGAGCAAAGCCGTGGGCATCCTCAGAGAGCAGGGAAAAGCCCACGGAGAAAGACACGGACAAACATAGGGATAGACATAGCGACAAACACAGGGACAGACACAGGGACACGGACAGACAGACAGTCACAGACACAGGGACAGACACAGGGACATGGACAGGGATAGTCACAGGGACAGGGATAGTCACAGACACAGGGACACAGATAGGGACAGACACACGGACAGGAACAGGGCGTGTCCCCACGGCAGCGCCCAGCCCGGGAATGCCGAGCTCTGAGCTGCAGCGCTGCCGCAGCTCGCTGCACTGCTGCAGCCCTGGCAGTGTCCGACGGGCAGGTGACATTCCCGGTGACCTTCCTGCCTCACCTCGTGCCAATGCCAGGAGGGCGCTGCCCACATCCATCCCAGGTTATTGATTGGGGCTGGGATTTCAAAAGGGCTGCTGGAGCTGCCTGGAAATGAAATCTGCTTTTCCCCTCAGTATTTGCGTTTTGGGCACACTCTCCTGGGGCTGGCAGATCCTTCTTTACACGAGTGTGTAAAGTTCTGCACAAAGTGTGTTTACATAAGTTTTTAAATCATGCAGGCCAGAGGTGAAGCTCTGGAGAAGGGCAGGAGGGCCCCAAGGAGTGGGGAAAGGACGAGAAACAGCAAAGGAGAGCAGGCAGTGACATCTGTCACTGGTATTTTATAAGTTAAAAATTCAGCATAATCTCCTGCCACCCTGTCCGCTGTTCTGAGTTCCAACAGCAACAGAATTGTCAGGGTTTGCAGATGAATTAATTCAGATCTCTCTGTGCAGGGTATGGCGGGAGAAGGGGCCCATCTGGTTCCTGTTCAGGGTGTCAGAACCACTCATACCAGCGCAGCGCGAGCGGAGATGGGAGCTGACTGCACACATTGACTTATCCTTGTCCTCTGCCCTCGGGGGCTGCTGCCCTCGGGGCTGCCTGGGCCACTGCCGGGGCCAGACATGGCCACTGCCAGGGCCATTCATAGCCACTGCCATGGCCACTGCCAGGGCCACTGCCAGGGCCACTGCCAGGGCCAGACATGGCCACTCATAGCCACTGCCATGGCCACTGCCAGAGCTGGTCACGGCCACTGCCAGGGCCACTGCCACAGCCACTTCCATGGCCACTCATGGCCCTAGGGCAGAGCCTGGGCACCTCCAGCCCCAGCTGTGCTCCCCAGCACACTCAGGGCTGGTTTTTCACACCTGGGGGTTCAGGGACATCCAGGACCGGGCTGTGACCACAGCAGGGGTGGCCAAGTGCCCAGGCAGGGCTGGTCCAGCCCCAGTTGTGTTCCCAGGGGACTCAGGGACATCCCAACCAAGCTGTGACCAAGCTGAGTGCCCGGGCAGGGCTGGTCCAGCCCCGCAGCAGCAGTGCCCAGCAGATTCCAGCAGATCCCAGCAGGTCCCAGCAGTGCCCAACAGGTCCCAGCAGTCCCAGAAGGTCCCAGCAGTGCCCAGCAGTGCCCAGCAGGTCCCGGCAGGTCCCAGGAGTGACCCCGGGGTGGGGAATCCTCCCTCTGAGGTGCAGGTTTAAATTCTGCCTTGGATGAGGAGCCGCTGGTGGTAACTTAATAACAAAGATACCCGGAAAGCTTTAATTTGGAGTGATGACATCGTGCAGGTTTACCTGGTTTGCCTGGATGCATTAACTTTTATCTGGATACAATAATTCTTACCTGGATGCATTAGTTTTTACCTGGATACAATCATTTTTACCTGGATGCATTAATTTTTACCTGGGTAAAATAATTCTTACCTGGATGCATTAATTTTTACATGGATACAATATGTTTTGCCTGGATAAATTCCTTTTTACCTGCATGTATTATTTTTTTACCTGTATATGTTAATTTCTACCTGGACACATTAATTTTTACCTCGATGTTATAATTTTTATCTGGGAATATTAATTTTTGCCTGGATAAATTAATTTTCACCTGCATGTATTAATTTCTACCTGGACACATTAATTTTTACCCTTATACATTAATTTCTGCCTGGATATATTAATTTTTATCTGGATATATTAACTTTTACCTGTATGTATTATTTTCTACCTGGACACATTAATTTTTACCTGGATGTAGTAACAAAACACCCTAAACCAGAGCAGTGTTTGCAATACCCAAGTAACTGCAGGGAAGGAAAAAAGGATCAGGAAAGAAAAAAGGATCAGGAAAGAAAAAAGGATCGGGAGAGCAGCTCTTTTGAGGCTGTAAACCAGATTTTGATTGATAATTAATTATTACAGCAATTTTTGTTTTGCCTCTGTTCCATCCTGGCAACAAACTGGCTCACTGTGATTTTTCCAGCAGTTACTTGAATATTCAGAATCCAAGAGCCCCAATTCTGTTCCCATTGCTGGCTGGAAGGGGCTCAGGAGAAGAAAGAAGCCCCAAAGCAGAAAATCCTCATCTAGAGCAGATTAGCTCTGTTTATATTGCAAAGGCTCTGGCTCAAGCCAGGGCTTTTTTTTTTTTTGCTTAGAAATATTGTTTTAGCCTGAATTTATCTTCAAATGAACTTTGTGGCAAATAGAATTCAAACACCAGCTTAAATTTAAGGTCTTACTTAAGTGCTTTCCTGCTTGGCTGGCCAGCTGAGGATCTGGCCTGAGCTCCGAGTGTCTGGGGAGAAGCAGATTAATGAGATTAGAACATTTGTGCTCCCCCGGCTGCCTGAGCTCTGTAATTCCTGTCTCCGCGGGGCTGTGGAGCTGTTGGCTGGGTGCTGATGGATGGGGATGATGGAATCGGGGCTGGCTCAGCCTCCTGGCAGCGCTGGGAGCACATTCCCACATTCCCTGCTCCCTGGGGATTTCATCCCTGGCGGAGCTGCCCTGTCCAGCTCCCCTCCTGCAACTGGGGTTTCACGGCCAGAAAATAAAATCCAGGCTCAGGGGATGGGGAGCTGGGGCGGGCAGGGCTCACCCAGAGCGTGGAGACCCCAGGCAGGGCTGGGCTGGTCCCTGCTGGCCATTCCCATCCCTCCCAGCCCAGAGTTGCCATTTTCTGTCCCTAACTCGGGATAGGCGGGCAGGAGCAGCTCCTGGAGCTCCTCTTCCCTCGGGGATGGGTGTGGAGAGCAGGGACTGCGGGTGGTGGAGGGAGCCTGGAGCTCCTCAAGTTCTCCATGAGCAGAACCCAGCTGCTCCTCACAGCCCTGAGCCGGGGGAGAGCAGAAAGAAACCCCAACTCCCCAGAAATACCAAACCCCTCCGATTTTTCAGTGCACAGATCCTCCTGAAGGCAGGTTTCCCTGGGAGTTCATGGCATCCTCACACCCCTGGCTGCTCAGGTTTGGAAATCCTCGTGGATGGAAGTGGAGAAAAGCTTGGGGTGTTCCAAACTGTGCTGCTGGTCTGTGTCAGGGAGGGGAAAAGCACCAAGACAAACCCAAAATCCCATTTATTCCATCACAGACAGAGCCTGGAGTGCATTGAATGCAGGATTGCCAGAAATGCGCCCTGCAGCAGCTCAGCTGGTGTGCGGGGAGGACAAACAGGGCAGGAAATGCAAACCCTGCTCCATTTCCTGCCCCCGAAGAGTAATTATAATCAAAAATAAATCACCGCTGCTTTTAGTTTGATGAAATTACCACTTCTATTAAGAGCAGCTCGAGCTGCCTGTAAATCATTTTAGGCAGGGTGTCACTTTGGGGTTTGGGATATTTCATGGTTAGAGGATGTAGAAGGAAAGGGCAGAGCAGGAATCACACCGGGGTGAAAAAAATGAAACTAGCACTTCTGAAAAAGAACTGATCAATGCAAAGATGCTCCAGCTCCTTGGTTCCTCTGCCTAGATGGGATGTGGGAGGCAGCTCTGCCTCCCTGGCCACAGGAGGGGCTCCCAAAGGCATGAACTCAGCTGGCAGCCATCACTTCTGTGCTTTTTGTGTTTCTTTTCATGTGCCAGAACTCGGCTGCTCTCCAGAGTTACCAGAAGTGCAGAACTGAAAGTTTGCTGTTGCTCAGGAGCACTGAGTGCAGTTGCATTCTGCATTGCTGAGGGAAAATGGGAGCCTGGACTTTAGGAGCTGCAGGAAGCCTTGCTGAGCACAGGGCCCAGCCTGGAAATGCATTTAAGGCACGGCTTGGAGCCCATAAATACTCCCAGGAGTCAGGGGGACATAAATTTGCCTAAGTGCTTTGCTGGATCCCTGCCGAAGGAAGCGCTCACCAGGAACTGCAGTCACACACCCAGAGCTGGTCACGAGCAAAGCCCTGGGCAGAGCAGGGAGATGTGGGGTCCTGCCCACCCCATGGACCCTCCCCCTGCTGTTGCTGTCCCCTCCAAACAGGGATTTGCACATTTTCCGGGTGCATTTTACACTGGGGTGGTGCAAAGCAGAGCTCAGATCCAGAGGGCACGAACCAGAGCGGCTTTTCTTCTAGAAAAAAAGCTGTTCCAGATCTTCCTCAGTGAATTGTGCCTTTCACCTTCCACTTCCCTCTTTTAAAATCTTTTTGGAAGCAGAGGAGGCTGATCAGGAAAGAGAAACATGAGTGGCTCAGATCAGTCAATATTGTCAGACCTCTGCACGCTCCATTAGTGTTGGCAGGCACCAGAAATGCAGATTCCACTGTGCAGGAGCTCATAAATCACCCTGGGAGCAGCAGCTGGGCCAGGGATGCTGGGGAGGGAGGAGAGGGGCGGCCAAAACCCAAACCAGAGCCAAAGCAGAAGGAAAATATAAACAGAGGAGTGGGGCAGTGGGGCAGGGCTGGAGGTTTCACCTGAACCAGGAATCAGGAGCAGCCCCTGGAGCCGGTGGAAGCCACGGGAAGTGAAGCAGAACATGGATTTGCTGAGTGTCACTGTGAGCTGCTCAGCATGTTGGGGTGTGTTCAATAAATCCCTGTCAGAATCCCTGCCCTGAGAAAGGAAAGGGCTGTGACAAATCGCTCTTGACTGTTGTTCTGCACGGACATTTCCTTCAATCAAATAAGAATGGCTCGCACATCACAAGGAAACTTCTTCCCAGATCTCTGGGTGTGAGCCAGAGCTGCCCACTGGCACTGGGCTGGTAGCCCACGGGTGTGCTGGAGCAGCTGGGGAGCCAAAGCAGGACATAGAGGTGACCCTGCAGGGTGACAGGGACACCCTGGGTCTTGGGTTACAGTACAGGATGTGCCCAAAAGTATCTGTTCGTCACCATCTGTTGAGGATGGGGCAGTGATCCTGATCTCTGTGGGATATCTCCTGCTAATGGGCCATCCATTGAAACTAGCTGGGGCAGTGTTCTTTATTTCCAAAGGGGACATCTCCTGTTCATGGCCAGATTTTATAAACCAGGTGGGCCAGTGTTCTTTATTTCCAAATTTATCTCCTGTTCATGGCCATATTTTATAAACCAGCTGGTTTCCACTCTCCATTTCAAAGAGAGGCTCCTGCCTTTCTTAGCAGACACCTGTCCTTCAAACCAGGACACCCTGAGTCCCTGTTAACTCAGGAAAATGTTTGCAAGGTTTGATTTGTGGGGATCAGCATGGCAGGATCTGGTGAGGGTTTGGCAGTGCTGGGTAAGAGCTGCACTCGATAATTCAGAGATTTTCTCCAATCTAAACAACTCTGTGAGCAAACTTTGGGGCTGTTTTCCAGAAGCAAATCACAAAACTTTTCCAGAATTCCCAGGGAGTTTGTAGGTGAAAGGGCCTTCAGTGCTCCTCGTTCTCACAGCTGAAGTTCACACTGAGCTGTGCTAACATGAGTCTGGAATATCTCAGCACATAATTATTTATCCCTCAATAAAACAAAGAAAACCATGTCTAA
Source organism: Sialia sialis (assembly GCA_009812075.1). Lineage (NCBI taxonomy): Eukaryota > Metazoa > Chordata > Aves > Passeriformes > Turdidae > Sialia > Sialia sialis. Next base: position 1,021,109 of record VRYO01002785.1, read on the forward strand.
ATCTGACTAATGTCCCCTCCTCAGCCTGCCAAGTGGGGCCTTGTGTTTTCAGCACTGAAAAGCAAGCCTGACTCGCTGCATATTTTGTGTTACCATGGTTTATGTCCAAATGCAAGGATTTAATTTTGTCCGTCACCGAGCCGTGGTTTCCATATGACACCAGTGCATTCCTCCCCTCTGCCTGCTGTTCTGACAGACGACAGAATCGAATTAAACATTCCACCCACCCCGCTGCACAGGCAGGAGCTTCTGTTCCTTTGGCTTGGGGCAGATCAAGGGGCAGATCTGTTCCAGGTAGGAATTGTGAATAACACATTTTACTCTTTTGGTAAAATTTAAAAGGTTTCATAAAAAGACAATAGGAGACATACATAAAGCAAAGGGTTAAAACGGGTGCTTGGTGAGCTGCTAAGAGCAGAAACATTTTTTAAAATACATTTTATAATACACAAACTTGTTGCATATTTATAGGTTTCTTTGTATAGTCAAAAATTTTTGGGAACTATTTAGCATGGCTACTTTTTGGGTTTGTATTTTTAGAGTATGCGTGTTTCTTGGTTTGTGGTTTTAATTTTTTTTATTATTTTTTAATTTGGGTGGTGGTTTTGGCTTTTTGCAGTTGGTGAATGTTGATAATTGTTGTGTTGGTTGCAGGGTTTTTATTACACGTTTATGGGCTGTTTTTTAACTAAGTGGGTAGTTTAGGCATACTATTCCTAAAAATTTATGTTTAACTTTTGCTATTAGAAGAAAAGAAAAAAACTTATATTAATAGAGAAAAGCTATTTTTACATTATACATACAGCATTTATTTAATAGTTGCAAAAAGCCAACAATATGTCCTGCACTTATAGCAATCCAGAACATTTGCAGCGTTTACCTGGCCTGGGAATTCTCCATCCCCCAGGACAAGGCAGAGGCAGGACTGACAGATGAGAGCCTCTCCTCTGGCTGTGCTGAGCTGTTCTCTGATCATTATTGAGCTGTCCTGTGATCATTTTTGTGTTTCCTGGCTGGCCAGCCCCACCTCTCCCTCTGGACCCAGCAGAGAAACCCCTGCACACATTTCTGCACTAACTGCAGCTTCCCTCCCTCCCAGCCAACTGCAATTTCATGGTATCAACATTTTTTAAAAAAGCCAATCCCCAGGCTCTGCCTTGCTGAGCCCTCGATGGAAAAATGACCAGTTCCTTCTGCAAACATCGGCTGGGCTTTCAAAGCAGCCCGAGGGGATTACACACACTTTGAAATTTAAGCTCTGCATCTTGAAAGAATGAGGTTTATTGGGCAGCTTCACACCCTGGAGGGACAGCTCCCTGCCTGGGATTGCTGTGATGTCATCCTGGCAGGGAACCTTCCCAGACCAAGGCAGGGCTGGTCCCTTGTTCTGGGGCTTTGGGGTTTTGGGGTGCTCTGGTGCCAGCATTCCCTGAGTGTCCATCCTGCTCAGCCAGGAACGGAGTTATTTATTCCTAAATGGTGACAAACCCAGCGGGTGGGAAAGGGAAATCCAGGATTCCCTGGGAAGGAAAAGGAGTTCAGGAGGATGCTGCTGTGCCTGCAAGTCACTCCTGGAGCTCACAGAATCACAGAGTCTCTGACTCACAGAATCACTAAATCACAAAATCAGTGATTCACAGAATCACGGAATCACACAACCACACAATTACAGAATCACTGAATCCCAGAATTCTGGGATTCTAAGATAATCATCCAGCACCACTCCTGGAGCTCTGACAGGGTTTGCAGCGCTGGGTTTGGTCAGAGTTTTACCTGGGTTTGCAGTCTCCAGAGCTGCTCTCAGGATCTGCAGCTGCTCTCAGGTCTGGAGAGTGCTGGGGTGATGCTGAGCTGCTCTCAGGGTCTGGAGCTGCTCTCAGGTCTGGAGAGTGCTGGGTGATGCTGCTGCTGCCAATACCACAGGAGAGGGGACCTGGGACCTGCTGAGACTGGGGAAGGAAACAAATTTGTATTAATTAGGAACAAATGCTCATTGCTGGCTAATGGGCTCCACAGCAGATGCTTGTCCTGGTAGCCAAGAGATGGGTCATCTCCAACAAAAGTGATAAATAACAGGAGAGGGGGTTCTGGTTGTTCTGTGACTTTTCAGGTCAAAACCATGGCTTGTTCAGGGCTGGAAATCCCATTCATTAATGCTGACACCTGAATTTGGGATGCCTTGTTCACACAGTGCCCTTGGCTAAATTAACCATGGTGCCCAGATGAGGCAAATCCTCCCTGTTCACACTGAGCATGGAGCATGGACAGGGAACCAGCAATTTGGGATTCACCTGCTTGTTCCTGATGTGAATGTGACCTGCAGGTGTCCTCTGGTGCCCCCCACACCCTGGAGTGATCCCACAGTGTGGGACAGGGCACAGACACTGTGGGATTCAGCACCAGCAGTTCCACAAAAACATGGATGTGCATTCCTGGTGATTCTCACTTCAGGGATGGGTCAGGACAAGACAGGTCCCCAGGAATCCTGTCCTCGGTGTGTAGCCGAACTGACTGACAAAAACAGTGAGTACAGCAATTTCACAACTATAAGGCACACCGGACTATAAGGCGCACTTTTCTTTTGCAGCGAGGATCCGCCCGCAACAAAGTAACAAATTAGTAGCGGAATGGCGCCATCGCAGGATTTACTGGCAGCTGCTCAATTTGCAAGCATTTTTCACGGATCGGTGCAGCCTTCAAACGCAGCCCCAGGCGCCCTCCCTGTGCCGCGGGCCCCGGCACTCCAGCCCACCCCCGGCGCCAGCTGGCGTGGCTCTCATGGCTCTCACAGCTCAGCTCCCAGCTCACACTTCTGGGTTGGCAAATTCCCGATCTTCGTCCATATATAAGGCACACCGGATTATAAGACGCACTTCCGGGTTTTGACTAAAATGTTAGGCTTTAAGGTGCGCCTTATAGTCGTAAAATTACTGTAAACATTTCTAAAGAGGGAGAGATTAAAAATGGAGGTGTGTTTGTCACCTGGGAGGGGCCCACGTGACATTCCTCATGTGTGGGCACTTAGGGAAGTGTTGTGTGTGAAGATGTGTGTGCTGGGACAAAAATTGAAATTAATTTGTGTAAATACACATGTGCACGGGCAGCCCCCCCTGCAGACACCCACACATATGTGCATATCTAATGATATTTGTGTACACAAACACGCACAGAGCGTGGACAGGAAATTAAGCATATGCCCAGTGAGGATCCTTCCAAGGAACATCAAACCTGTTTGTGTCAACACAGCCCTGGAGACCCCGATCCCGCTGGGACAGAGCTCTCTGTCCCTGCAGGGCAGCCCCTCATCCCAGCTCCATCCCCAACCTCTGCCAGGTCCCTCTTGCTGCACCCCCTGCCCCTCCCGGGCACAGCTCCCCAGCCACCAGCCCCTGATCTTTGCCCTCTTTTCCTTCAAATTAAATTTCAACTTTTTTCAAATCTCTGCTGAGTGACAAGGCAGTGCCAGAACTGTCTTTTATTACACAAAAGCATAAATAATGCCATCCATCAGAGCTGTCACTCAGCAAGATGGATTGCTACTTGTCCAGACACTGCAATGACACAGAACTGAAAGTTAGGAACTGTCTCTTTTCTTTGCTTGCTTTCTTTTTCTTCTTCTCTCTCCCCTTTTTTTTTTATTTGCCGGACTGCTTGATTCTGATTAATGGTGCTGTCAGGGAGGGATTCCGCTTGCCCGGATAATGAGTCAGGAATGTATTCCCTGTCACAAACACAGCAGATGTCAGGGGCAGAAGGGCCCGGGAATGCCAGAAACAATATACAGTTTCTTCCTAGTCCCCTGACAGGCCAATATGCTGCACAAGGTCTAATTTATGTAGACAAAATGCAGGCAAGGGGCTGTGGCAGCAGAGAGGCTGTGGGGAAGTGTGGAGCACAAAGCAGGAGGGAGGTAATGACGGGAGCACTGGCACTCAATAGCTCTGCATCAAACAGCCCTAACAAGAATGGCCCAGGAGCACTTGGACTCCATTAAAGTGCACTTTACATCATTATGGAGAGAAATCAAACAGGGCACAGGGCTCCTGCTCTCCTAATGGCTCCATCGGGTTAGTCACTGCTCAGCACTGCAGCTGTCACTGCAGGAGGGACACGGGGCTGGTGGCACGGGGCACAATGGGCACTGGTGGCACAGGGCACTGGTGGGCTTGTGGCACAGGCCACTGCTGGCCCTGGTGGCACAGGGAACTGCTGGGCTGGTGCCACAGGTCACAGTGGGCCTTGGTGTCACAGGGCACTGCTGGGCTGGTGACACAAGGCTCTGGTGGCACAGGGCTCTGGTGGCACAGGGCACTGCTGGCCCTGGTGGCACAGGGCTTTGGTAACACAGAGCTCTGGTAGCACAGGGTTCTACTGGCACAGGTGGCACAAGGGCTCTGGTGGCACAGGGCACTGCTGGCCCTGGTGGCACAGGGCTCTGGTGACACAGGGCTCTGCTGGCCCTGTGCTGACCTTCCCCAGGCTGGCAGGAAACCACAGCTCCAGGTGCTGATGTACATTCACAAATTGGGAATAAATGAACATTTTGGAGCCCGTGTCCCTGCCCTGCTCTGTCCCTGGTCTGCTGCACCCCCTGCCCAGCCCTCGGGCCAGTGGGGTCCTGGGGAGGCTCCAGGACTGGCCCTGCACCCCCTGCCCAGCCCTCGGGCCAGTGAGGTCCTAGGGAGGCTCCAGGACTCACCTCAGGGCCCTGGGAGGGTGTGAGTGCCACCAGGCTCCCTGGAGGTGCGGCCTGGCCATCTGTGTGTGCCACAGAGCAAGCAGGAAAACTCTGATTCCACCAGAAACGAGGATCAGGGAAGGAACAGAAAAGGGTTTTGTTCACAGTGCTCTGGTGTCTGTTGAAGTTGTTGCAGTGTCATCACAGTCACTCCCAGCACCTGGAAACTCCCCCTTTGTGAAGCTGCCACATTTGTCATTAACTGCTTAATGAAATTGTCTCGCACTGAAAATTCCAGGAGGGAAAAGTCTGGAACTGGCTGAGCCAGCGGCAGAGATTTTTTCAGTCTTATTCCCAACCCATCCATTTCACTGTGCCTCTAACCAGGGTTAAATAATGAATAAAATAAGCCCACATGAGGCATTTTGTGCGTGCTGGGTTGAGCTCTCTCTCAGTCAGGCCACGTCCATGAACTCTGGCCCAGAACAAGCTGCTGCTTTTATCTGCTCCGCTCAGGCCGAGCCCTGAGCCCTGAGAGGAGCTCCAGGGGCAGCGGCTCAGCCCTGACTCGGTGCTGCCACTGAAGGGGAAGCACACCGAGGCCAGGGGGTCTGGGGGGCACAGGGAAAACACAAACAGAGCACAAACACAGAGGGAGAAATCAGCAGGGACGGGGAGGAAAGGGGGGACGAGGCTCTGCTGCTCAGAACGCTGGGAATGGGAAATAGGAATGGGAATGGGGAATGGGAATGGGAATGGGAATGGGGGATGGGGCTGGCAGAACTCCTGCCCAAACTGAGCAGTGCTTATCCTGAGCTGCCCTGACCCTGTCCTGTGTGACCACAGTGTGATGGATTTGCTTTTTTCTTCCCTCAGAGTCAGGACTGAATGCTCCAGAGACAGATTTCTTGTTCGGACTTCGTCATTTATTAAATCTTATCTAACGTGCAGAGAGTTCTTCAGCACCTCCAGATACCAAGCCAAAAGTGAGAAAATGGAGGTGGATCTAGCGAGTTACAAGGTCTTTTAAACCCTAACTATCCATTTATTTATTTATTTATTTATTTATTATCATTTATTGTTATTTATTATTTATCCAATATTATTTATACTTTTGATCCAATAACCAGACTCCTGTGACCCACAGTGCAGCACCAACTGTCCAACCAAAAATTGCCTGGAATCGTGAAGAAAAAGAACAGAAAGGAGAAAGAGACGACACCCCTAAACCTCCATTTTGTCCCGTATTCTAAAATCCAAGATTCCAAATTCCTATACTCTAAACCCCCAAATTCTAAATTCCTATACTCTAAAACCTCAGATTCCAAACCCTTCACCATGTGAAATCACACATTTCTATTGAACTACACACTGTGATTTTAACCCAAGTTTGGGAGCGTTCTCCAAGGCCTCACATCCAAAGCAGAGTTTTTGGGGGTCAGTGTCAGAAAGCAGAGTTCATAACTGCCAGAGCTCAGGTTCCAGCACAGCAGCTCTCTCCTGTCTGGCTGCACTCCACAGAAATATGTTCAGTGCATTTTCCCCACTCAGGGCTGGGCTGGCACCACCAGCTTTGCCAGACCCTTCGAAATTGATGAGGTTCTGCTTTTTTATTTCCCCCCTCCCCTAAAACTCAAGGTGGTTTTTATTTAAAATAGCTTTATCCCTGCTCAGAATGCCCTAATCAGAACCAGCACCTAACGGCCTGGAAATAAAGGAAATAAAATTAAAGGCTGCAATTGGTTTGGTTTTACAAGGCTGCTCCAGGGGAGGGGCTCAGGCTTTGTGGGACTGCCCTGATCAAAGCAGCTCATTGTTCAGGCAGCACAAAAGTGGATTTGGAAAGTCAGCAGGTGTGATTGACAGCAGGAGGGGGAGCAGGGAGCAGGGACGGGGCAGGGCTGGGGGTTGCAGGGGGGCACTGGGCGTCAGAAGGGGCGCCAGGCACCAGGATGTCACCCTGAGGGTGACACCTGCACAGAGCCAGGGCGGCTCTGGGAATGTGGCTGGGAAATGGAAATGGGAAATGGGAACTGGGAATTGGGAACTGAGAACTGGGCACTGGGAACTGGGAACCATGCACTGGGCACTGGGCACTGAGCACTGGCACTGGCACTGGCACTGGCACTGGGCACTGGGAACTGGACACTGGACACTGGGAACTGGGAACTGGGCACTGGGCACTGCCACTGGTATTGGTCCCTGGCACTGGGCACTGGGAACTGGACACTGGACACTGGTAACTGGGAACTGGGCACTGGGCACTGCCACTGGTATTGGTCCCTGGCACTGGGCACTGGACTGGGCTGGACTCTCAGGCTGCCCTGCCCCTGTGCCCGGCAGCTCTGGTGGCAGCAGCAGAGTCTGGAGCTCCCGGAGCTGTCACCAGCTGAACTCTGCACGGGTCACAGCACAGATGGATGTTTGGGGTAACCCGAGTCCTTCCAGGACCGGGTCACAAGCTGGGCAGGGCTCAGGAGCTCCCTGGTTCCCCTCCCACAGCCCCAGGAGGGGGATTGGGTTTCAAACGGGCTCCGTGTGCCGTGCCGGTGAGACAAAACACAAACAGGGGACACGCCGGGAGCAGCGTCAGGGGCAGGGCACAGAGCTGCTCTGATCAAAGGGACAGGGACACCGCGCTGGGGCACAGCCCTCAGGAGGAGCTGCGGAGAGCAATTTCCACAGATCTCAGCACCAGGAAATGGGCATTTCATCAGGAGCTGGGTCGGGGAAAGGAGGATTGGGGCAGGCTACTGCTGCTGCACACACAAATGTAATTTATTACCGGGGCTGGGGAGGCTCAGGGAGCTCGAGAGGAACAGCAGACCCTGGCCCTGAGGAGGCTTTGGAGAGAGAATGATTGAGGGGGCATATCGGGATAGTGGGATATCGGGATAGTGGGGTATCGGAATGTTGGGATGTTGGGATGTTGGGATGTTGGGATGTTGAGATGTTGGGATATTGGGATACTGGGGTAGTGGGATATTGCAATGTTGGGATATTGGGTAATGGGATAGTGGGATATCAGGATAGTGGGATAGTGGAGTATTGGGATACTGGGATATCGGGATGTTGGGATATTGGGATATTGGGATGTTGGGAAGTTGGGATGTTGGGAGAGTGGGATGTTTGGATATTGGGATATTGGGATTTTGGGACATTGGGATATTGGGATATTGGGACATTGGGATATTGGGATATTGGGATTTTGGGACATTGGGATATTGGGACATTGGGATATTGGGCTATTGGGATTTTGGGATATTGGGATGTTGGGACATTGAGATGTTGGGATATTCCACCTGTGCCTGAGCACATCCAGCCCTTCCCACAGCCCTGGTGGGGACAGCAGAGGGGACAGCCTCGCTCTCAAAGTGCTGACCTGAAATTCCAGACACCTGGGCTTGCTCACAGCTCCTGGGGGTGGCCTGGACTATTCTGCCATGCTGTCCTGCCCAGGAGGGGACAGGGAGGTGACCAGGACTGTCCTGCCCAGGAGGGGACAGGGAGGTGACAGGGACTGCCCTGCCCAGAAGAGATTTCCCGTGAATTCCAGCACAGACTCGCTGGAGCTGAGTCTCCTGTGCTGCTGGGGGGGCTCATTAATATTTCTGAGGTGTCTGCAGAGTTCCCAGGTGAAGTGGGGCCTTTCCCAGCCGTGCAGGAAGGTACTGGGTGTTTTTCCTGCGCCTGGTGATTAACTGCTGGTATTCAGCACTGAACCCACCCTCCCCATATGTGCGAGTGTAGCAAGGCCAGGCAAATGACTAATGCAGACCTGAGCAGAGACAGCAGAGCATATTGTAAAGATCAACCCCATTGCAGCTTCTGCTCGCTTCGGAAATGCCAGGGATTGTTTCATAGTCTTCTGCAATGTTCATTATCAAAGTCCCCAGATGGCAGATGGCTATTAGCTCACTGTGACCTATATAAATGTCAAACGTAAAGCTATTGCCCCAGTGAAAATCTCAAAATAAATAACAACAGGAGGGATGCTGTTCCGCTGCCACCAGGATTTATGGATTATGAATTCGTGCTAATTCATCCCCAAGCCAGCAGAAGAAGGAATCTTGTCCTTTTGGAGGAATTCACTCCACACCTGCTGGCAGATGGAGTCCCTGGTGCTGATCCTCCCTCTGTGCAGTGACACTCTGGGGACAGCTGGGATCCATCCCATGTGTGTGACAATGCCCATGTCACCTCTGCCTTTGTTTGCCAAAATTGCAGCTCCAGGCTGCTCTCCCTGCCCTTTCTGATCTCTGTCAGCCGGGACCAGCGTGGTTCTCCGCAGGGTTTTGGGGATGCCCAGCCCCAGCGTGCCCTGGGCTGTTTGCAGGACAAGGAATAGGGAAGGACAGCTTTGTTTGCTCCATTCCTCTGTGCTCGTAAACAACCAGAAAACAAACACCACCCCAGAAAAAACCAGCCCAGAACCCTCCAGTCCCACGTGCTGACCACTGCCAGAACGTTCTCTGCTTCCCTCGTTGTCATTGAGAACCCTCCAGTTCCACGTGCTGACCATTGCCAGAACATTCTCTGCTTCCCTCGTTCTCGTTGGCTCCTTTTTGCTGCAATCATTTCAATATTCCTACTTGCTCTTCTTTATTGGACCCCCTCCCTAAACTCTGCCCTAATTCCTCCCCTCCCAAAGTTTATAAACATCCCTGCCCTGCCCTAACACCTTTTTTGTCCTCATGGATGGAACTCTGTCCCTGTGCCATCTTTCCCAGTTCCTTCAGTACAAACTGTTCAGCTTTGTTATTTTCTAGTATTCAAGTTTTTTGATTCCCAAACAATCAGATTCTCTTTCTGCATAAAATCGAGTTCAGTGCGGCCTCCAGCCCTAGAAAGGATCAAAGGAGGCAACACCACACCACGAGCAAAAAAAACTTTGTGTGTGCTGCTTGCTGTGCTCAGGTGGCACCAGGGACACACAGAGAATTCTGCTTTAAAATATAAATAATTTTAAATGGTGGCACATGAAAAAGTCGCTTTTTTTTCCGCCTCCAATGCGATTTTCACAAAACAAGTTGTTGCTGCTTGTCAAAATTCTCAGAGTTTCACCAACACAAATTGTGTTTTGTTGTTTTTTTTAAATATATCGTTTGGTGAAAAACACAAACGAGCAGATTTTAGAAATATTTCATCTGCATAAAAGGCATTTTTGGAAAACAAATGCAAGTGAATATTTTATTAATGTTTTTTATAAAAGGTATGAACATGTAGTGATGCCATGCAGGGAATGAATCAGCTTATTAAAAAATTAAGAGAGAAGTAGGAATGTGGGTCATTTCTACAGGAACAACTCCAACCATGTTTTTCTCACAAATACGAGATTTCATTTTTGAACTGTGGCAATGATAAACATTCCCAAGGAGCATAAACTTGCTTCCCTTTCTTGGTTTATTTCAGCTGGAAGCTCACAGGCCTCTGAATCTGGGAATTTCCCTCTCTTGCTGCTTTTACCCTCCTGTTCCATGGGACCACTCCTCTTCCAGAGGTTCCCTGTGGGTATAAAATGAGATTGCACCTCCTAAACCCACAAAAATTTCTTCATTTATAATGATGATTCAGCCTAGCTTGAAATCAGCTCCAAAAAAGGCAAAATTCCAGGGTAGATATAGATAAATAAAGGGAAGGAATCCTTTCCATGAGGGTGGTGGGACAGAGGAGCTGCAGATCCCTCACTCCTGGGAGGTACCAAGGCCAGGTTGGAGCCACCTGCTCCTGTGGATGTCCCCATGGCTGGAATAAAGTCCCTTCCACCCTAGGTTTCTGCAGCTGTGACATTCCTTTTGAGCCTTGGCTGTGCAGAGCAGGCAGGGAGGAAATGCCTGGTTCCCGTTCCCATTGGATCCATCCCCCCCATCCCCTGGTTTTGGATCAACAGGCTGCTGAAATTGCACCTGGGAATGAATTTCCCCCAGCTCTGCCCCAGTGACAGGTGACAGATTGCTGCTGTGCTCGGGGCTTTATTGGCTGTGCCCTAACGGGAAATGGAGGTCCTGGAGCTGCAGCTCTTGGGGTTTCTGTGCCTTTTCCAGACCTGCAGCTCCCCCAGTCACCAGCTGGGCAAGGACATGGGCCCAGAGCCAGCTAATTAAATGTCTAAGGCAACTGCAATAATTTCATGACTATAAGGTGCACCCTTTCGACAAAAATTTTGATCGGAACCCGGAAGTGCACCTTATAATCCGGTGTGCCTTATATATGGACAAAGATCGGAAATTTGCCAACCTGGAAGTGCGAGCCACGAGAGCCGCAAGCACCGGTGACTCGTGCCAGGGCCGGGCAGGAGTGCCAGGGCCCCCGGCACAGGGAGGGTGCCTGGGGC